>OY744533.1:19013554-19031054 GCA_963556195.1 Sepiola atlantica
CTCACACCTGAGGATATCCTCGATCTCTACAAATCTACAATCAGACCATGTATTGGGTTACTGTTGTCATATTTGGGCTGGTGAATCTCTGCCCCATTTGAGGGTTCTTGATAAGGTGCAGAAACGTATCTGTAATTTGATTGGCCGTACCCTTTCTTTGACTCTGCTCCTTCTCTCTCAACGACCTGATGGTGCTAGTCTCAGTCTTTTCTATAAATACTATTATGGCATGTGTTCTTCAGAATTATGTGATCTATTCCCCGCTTCTTTTGTTCAGCTCGTTTGACACGTTGGTCTAGTGGTCTCCATCAATTCGCTGTTTTGATACCTCATTGTAATACAGCTTCCTTTTCCAGTAGTATCTTTCCAAGAACCGAAGGTTTGTGGAACTCTCTTCCTGATGACTGTTTTCCTCCTACTTATAACCTTGGTCTTTCTTCTACCTATAGACTGAGGCCAATAGGCATCTCCTGTCTTTGCGATAGTCATATTTGTTCTTGTTAGCTCCTTACATCAAGTGGCTTCATGCGTTGTCTGGAGCGATTTCCATAAAACAAACTAAATTAAACTAAATATAGTCGATATTACGTTCTCTCACGCCTATCAACTCTATTCAAAAATTTCTAATGATCGGTTAATTAGTCTAGGAGTGAATCCTGTACGTACAAATATATAAATATGTACACATACCTAACTTAAAATAGATAGAGATTTCATGTTGACATGCCGGTTTCCGCACGTTTATCGACATTAAGCAACGTTGAACTTGCTTAGTACTTGTATGAGTGACAATTTTGGATACACCAGGTGTTGTATGTAAATAAATCTCCATCCAGGTGTCTAAATAGGTTTAAATAGGTATCAGCTTTGCTGTGAATAAAACCAGAAACAGAGTAGCGTGTTGTCCCGCGCGCAGATTACCTCAACCATACATTTGCTCCGCTTAATATTAGAAAACCAGAAATAAGGACCGGATCTAATCTTCAGAACATGAAAAATACGTTATATATATATATATATATATATATATATATATATATATATATATATATATATATATATATATATATATATGTATATATATATGTATATATATATGTATATCTATATGTATATATATATGTATATATATATATGTATATATATATATGTATATATATATATATATATATATGTATATATATATATATATATATATATGTATATATATATATATATATATATATATATATATATATATATATATATATATATATGTATATATGATTATTTAAAATTCCAATGACTAAAATTCAGTCTTTACCCATATCAATTATTTTTGCAATGACAGAATTGACGATGGTCTTATAATTGTTTAGCAACGCGCAATATGCTACAATTAACCCCAATTACACGCTGCTCTTCAGAAGCCAAAATAAAAGGTATTTGTAAAGATGTTATATCGTGCAGAAAGTTAACGAAAAAAACCCCCAGAAAGCAGACAACACTCACGCGTGATCCCTCCGATAAGAGGTTGACAGAATTCCAATCAAGTCTCGATTTTACACACACACACACACACACATACACACACTATATATATATATATATATATATATATATATATATATGAATGTGTGTGTGAATAATAAAATGTATATATAATGGTATTAAAATTGTTTACGACTGTTTCAAGGCAGTGTTTATTTTAAGTCATATAATGAAGCGTAAATCTTTTTTCAATACATCGAATTTCTTGAGAACAGTACACAGAAAACAACCCCCAACAATGTCTACAAAAGTTCAATTTCCACCAAGACCAAATAAAAACCACAATAATAGATCCATTGTCAAATACCGTGGTAAGATGTTAAATTAATTCTACATCAAAGCACCTAATATTTTCTTAACACAGAAGAGAGAAATAAAAGGCAAAATATTCCTTTCTCCTACAATATGCAATTTGCTGTGGAATAATTTCGACATTTCGTTGATATTATCTTTGACTTTATCTGACCTAAAGAGTTAATCTAGGTCAACCGTACATAGACTATGATACTCCCTGAACCATAGCCTATTGACATGCCAGGTGTGGTCAAAATCAACCCACGGTTGTCGTAGTCTATAGCGAATGTACAGACCGACATTTCATTTGATTCATTTAGCAGAATAAGTCACTAAAACAAGAAACAAGAAAGCAAAATAAATTACTTTAATTCGTCTGCGGTTTCTATGCTCCTTTTCTTCTGTTTCTTCTCAGTTAATAACCACGTATAAAAGTGCATTCGACTGTCTAATTCGTTTGGGTGTTAAAATTCTTTAGTACAGTTCATTTCCGCCCGAAAGTCATTGGGTGGATCTTGCTAAAATTAGCGCTTGTTTGAGAGGTTTTAATTCATTAGATTCAAGAAAGCGTTTGTCTTTCTTTTGTGTCGTTACTTTGTCCATTTTGTTTTCTGCTTTTTTTTTTTTTGTTGTTCTTCTAGACTAGCGGTTGTGGTAAATATCTGACGACTCATCCCAAGTACGGATTCAATACTTTTTGGAACCGGTAACCGTCATCAGAGCAAAATGAACAAAAATAATAATCTCCCATAAAAACTACGGTTTAAAATATAAGATTTCGGAAAAAAATAATATAGGGTGGGCCAAAATAAGGGTCCTATCTTTAAATTTAAATTTAATTAAAAATTTAAATCAAAGGGAAAACAGTGTTTTTAATTAAATTTAATTTGTACTAACAAACCATATAAAATAATAGATCTTGATAATAATTACACACACACACACACACACACACGCACACACACACACACACACACACATATATATATATATATATATATATATATATATATATATATATATATATATATATATATATATATATCCGTAGCGTTCAATGTGTGTTTGGACAAACCAAGTTTGAGTACGTGTTCCCTGCCTAGGCATAGTGCACGCCGATCTGAGGTCTCATCAGACCCCACCCCAGTTAGCAAAGTCTCTTAGCTAGTGGTACAAATGAGTTATGTCCCCTTCTCCTTTTTCCCCACTTAGAAACTGTATTGTTTGTTTTCGGTTCTTAAAACAATCCGAAAAACAGTGAGCAGCTCATACCTAGATAGATTTGGGAGGGTCCCACTAACCACCACACTTAGCATTTTAATTTTCAGCAATCTCTTGTTTTTTTAGCTCCACCACCTCCAATCCATGACTTTGTACATATATTTTTTAAAATAAAAAAAGTCAAACTATTGGAGATGATGATAAGTAGGTTTTACCCATTGGGTGAATGTGGTATTTTGGTGGCTGAAACTAGTTTAGAGAATAGACACAGAGAACGACAACCGACCTCCATCACCCAATTTCGGCCTTGTGCTACATCTTATTTTAAAAAGGAAATTTACTATACTGCGATTTTTTTTGTAAAATGTTAAAGATAAAAAAAATCTGTAGCATTCATTATCTTTTTTCCTCCAGCAAAAATTAAAAACAAAACAAACAAACAAACAAACATGAACTGGTCGTCATCAAATTCAATATAAACAGGTAATATAACGAGAGATTAAGAATAACGGATTGATTAAAAGGATACTGGAGCCAACGACACATTCGCTGGGTGATTGACAGACGTGGGTCAAATTATGACCTCGGTGGTTGACGGAAGTTGACACCTAACGTCAGTACCGTTTAAGAGTAACGTGATCTCTTTAATCAGCTTTACTTCATGACAGACGGAGGCACAAAGAAGACACTCACCTCAAAACCCCAATATATATATATATATATATATATATATATATATATATATATATATATATATATATATATATATATATATATATGACAATATGACATCTAACTAAGATGGAGAACATCTGTATATATATATATATAGTCGGTTATGAAAATATTTTTATGACAATTAAGCTACACAGAGGCTCCCGCGTTTCATCCCTGGGGGCAATCTTCAGGCTAAAATGATGAAACGCGGGAGACTCTGTGTAGCTTAATTGCCATAAATATATTTTCATAGCTTACTACCTAGCTCTACTTATGTATCGAGCACTGTTGAAGTAAATACTGAAAATTGATACATAAAAAATTATATCACCTTATAAAATTTTATGTGGACAAATGAAATACTAATATATATATATATACATATATATATATATATATATATATATATATATATATATATATATATATATATATATATATATATATATATATATATATGATTGCCTGTAAGTGCTGTTTTAATATTGTTCCATGCGAATAAAAATCCTCTATTTAAATAAGCTGTGTTGCTGTAATTGATCGAGTGCGACGACGAGACAAAACGGGGGGCTCCGACGTCGAGTGTGTATAAAGGTATTATACACCCCACATCAGATTACAATCAAATACTTGTGATAAACCACCCCCATAAGTGATCAAACCTTTTTTTAAAATTATTTATTCCAGTCATCATTTTCAACTATTTTTAATCCTCTCATATTATTTTCCATTATTCAATTCTCAATGTATCCATTTCATTAAGTTTTATCTTCGAATGGTGGTTAGCCTTAATACATGGTGACTCATCTATGTACCATTAAAAAGCGATGGTGTTTGGAAAGTTGTATATACGTACGCAAATAGAAACGTAATTCGTTGACAAAAAAAGAATAGGCAGAGTACACATGATTAAGGCAGTAGTTTTACGATGTCAACTCATCAACACACTGAAGACTGGTCTCACCCCTTTAAACAGGGTGCAAAATAGTTTCTAACCTAATAGGTCCCGCACGGTCTACCAAGCTCCAGCCCTGTCCCATTGTCGCAATATTGCATCCCTGTGCTTGTTTTACAAGTACTTCCACGGAATGTGCTTCAACAAACTTACTGCACGTAGGTCCCCCTCACCATAAATACCTCCGACAAACCCAACAAGCAAAAAAATCGCACCCCTTTCACTGTAGAAGTCCCAAAATGCCGGAAAACCTACTCTAATTTTTCTCTTCTTCAGATCGCTTGCCTTTGGAATTCCCTCACTGCTTTCTGTTTCCCGACTACATCAATATGTAGAAATTTAAATGTAATTTGAAAAAAATTATCTTGCTGCCAAACTTCCCAATTAGGATGCCCCCTATAAATCTGGCCCCTAATCAAAGTAGTCCCTTACGTCTTAGTGGCAATCGGCCTTGTCTCGAGTGAATTAAAGCAGAGGTCAAAAAAAAAATCCCGACAATTTTTTGATTGTGTTTTTTTCCTGAATTCATTGAATGTTGCTAAGAAGGCAACACAAAATAAAGATCTCGACAATATCAATTAAATGGCCGAAAAAAAAAAAGAGCTAAAAGCGCTTAAAATCAGCATTGAATGGCGTCCACTCGTAACTTACCGGTGTTAGAAATGTCGGTAAGTTTCAAACGCTCGTTTTGCATTCAAGCTGGCCCATAATGAGGAGTTCTTTACACTCGAGTACAGTACATGCGTTTGTTTCTTTTAAACGTCTCATTCGTCACTCTTGTCTGCTTGTTTTTTTTATTTTTATTTTTTGTGTCTAGATTTAATTATGCAGTGGTTGATGGCTCCTCGCCCTCCCCCTCTCTCTTTCTTTCTTTCTTTCTTTCTCTGTTTCGCTCTTTTTTCTCTCCCTCTTTCTTTTTATTTCTTTATCTCTTTTCCACTCTTTTTTCTTTCGCTCTCTTTTTTTTTTTTACTTACAATCTCTATTTTTCCCTTTTCAACCCCTTTCTTTTTCTTTCTTTATCACTATGCTTCGCTCTTTCCCCTTTTTTCACTTTCTTTTTCTTTCTTTCTCTCTATGTTTCACTCTTTTTCCTCTTCTCTTTTTCTTTCTTTCTATCTATGTCTGTCTCGCTCTTTTCCCCTTCTCTGTTTTTTTCTCTTTCTTTCTTTCGATGTTTCGCTCTTTTCCCCTCTCTCTCTTCCTTTTTCTTTCTTTCTCTAAGTTTCGCTTTTTTCCTCTCTCTATTCTTTTCTTTCTTTCTTTCTTTCTTTCTTTCTTTCTTTCTTTCTGTTTCGCTATTCTCCCTTTCTCTTTGTTTCTCTTTTTTTCCCTTTCCCTCTACCTTTCTTTTACTCCCTCTCGACTCTCTCTCTCTGTCTTCTCCTCTCTCTTTCTCTCTCCTCCTCCTTTCGTTCCCGCGTTTCTCCCTCTCTCTCTTTCACCTTTCTGTCCCCCCCCTTCTCTCTTCCACTTGTCTCCCACATTCTCTGTCTTCCTCTTTCTCTCTCTTTTTGCTTTCTCTCTCTCTCTCTCTTTCTCTCTTTATATATCTCTCTCTTCCACTCGTATCTTTCTCTCTCAGAATATGTAATTGACCTAATGGTTACCATCGCAGCTTATGCAATCAGCTATGACGAGTTCAAATCCTATCGAATCGTTTCTGGTTATTTATGTACTAATACAGTTGTGAAAGGTGTGAACCCGCACCCCTCAGCTATGAATAAAATAGCAACTTATATTCAATTAATCGTATACAGAGAATCGTTTCCAGCAGTGTTTCGGCTGTAATACAGAAAAAAAACTCAACTCTTTCTCCCCGTTGTTCACATTTTATATATAGGGTCCGCCATAAGTAACTACATATTTATAAAGTTAGGTATGTGTATTTATTTATATGTATATATCTATGTACATTGTAATCTCCGAAACTAATGAACAGATCATTATGAATTTTGGAATATATATTCTAAAAGATACGGTGAGTAACATGTGCACATTATTTGTTTTGTAAATGTTAACATTTGCAGCATTTATATATATTAACTTTCTTTATTATTTTTATGAACCGATCATTATGAGTTTTGAAATATCGATTCTCAGCAACTTGATAGATAACATGAGCACATAATTTTTGTTGTTGAAAACTTTACCATTTAGAGGGTGCGTCCACCCAAACTCGCACCCGCTGGCTCAAGACGTTTCGACAAATAGCAGACCGAGAGCAGGCTCAAGACGTTTCCACAAATAGCAGACCGAGAGCAGGCTCAAGACGTTTCCACAAATAGCAGACCGATAGCAGGCTCAAGACGTTTTCACAAATAGCAGACCGATAGCAGGCTCAAGACGTTTCTACAAATAGCAGACCGAGAGCAGGCTCAAGACGTTTCCACAAATAGCAGACCGAGAGCAGGCTCAAGACGTTTCGAAAATTAGCAGATCGAGAGCAGGCTCAAGACGTTTCCACAAATAGCAGACCGATAGCAGGCTCAAGACGTTTCCACAAATAGCAGACCGATAGCAGGCTCAAGACGTTTTCACAAATAGCAGACCGATAGCAGGCTCAAGACGTTTCCACAAATAGCAGACCGAGAGCAGGCTCAAGACGTTTCTACAAATAGCAGACCGAGAGCAGGCTCAAGACGTTTCGAAAATTAGCAGATCGAGAGCAGGCTCAAGACGTTTCCACAAATAGCAGACCGATAGCAGGCTCAAGACGTTTCTACAAATAGCAGACCGATAGCAGGCTCAAGACGTTTCCACAAATAGCAGACCGATAGCAGGCTCAAGACGTTTTCACAAATAGCAGACCGATAGCAGGCTCAAGACGTTTCCACAAATAGCAGACCGAGAGCAGGCTCAAGACGTTTCTACAAATAGCAGACCAGGAGCAGGCTCAAGACGTTTCGAAAATTAGCAGATCGAGAGCAGGCTCAAGACGTTTCCACAAATAGCAGACCGATAGCAGGCTCAAGACGTTTCCACAAATAGCAGACCGATAGCAGGCTCAAGACGTTTCCACAAATAGCAGACCGAGAGCAGGCTCAAGACGTTTCGAAAATTAGCAGATCGAGAGCAGGCTCAAGACGTTTCCACAAATAGCAGACCGATAGCAGGCTCAAGACGTTTCCACAAATAGCAGACCGATAGCAGGCTCAAGACGTTTTCACAAATAGCAGACCGATAGCAGGCTCAAGACGTTTCCACAAATAGCAGACCGATAGCAGGCTCAAGACGTTTCCACAAATAGCAGACCGAGAGCAGGCTCAAGACGTTTCGAAAATTAGCAGATCGAGAGCAGGCTCAAGACGTTTCCACAAATAGCAGACCGATAGCAGGCTCAAGACGTTTCCACAAATAGCAGACCGATAGCAGGCTCAAGACGTTTTCACAAATAGCAGACCGATAGCAGGCTCAAGACGTTTCCACAAATAGCAGACCGATAGCAGGCTCAAGACGTTTCCACAAATAGCAGACCGATAGCAGGCTCAAGACGTTTCCACAAATAGCAGACCGAGAGCAGGCTCAAGACGTTTCGAAAATTAGCAGATCGAGAGCAGGCTTAAGACGTTTCCACAAATAGCAGACCGATAGCAGGCTCAAGACGTTTCCACAAATAGCAGACCGATAGCAGGCTCAAGACGTTTCCACAAATAGCAGACCGATAGCAGGCTCAAGACGTTTCCACAAATAGCAGACCGAGAGCAGGCTCAAGATGTTTCTACAAATAGCAGACCGAGAGCAGGCTCAAGACGTTTCGAAAATTAGCAGATCGATAGCAGGCTCAAGACGTTTCCACAAATAGCAGACCGATAGCAGGCTCAAGACGTTTCTACAAATAGCAGACCGAGAGCAGGCTCAAGACGTTTCGAAAATTAGCAGATCGAGAGCAGGCTCAAGACGTTTCCACAAATAGCAGACCGATAGCAGGCTCAAGACGTTTCCACAAATAGCAGACCGAGAGCAGGCTCAAGACGTTTCCACAAATAGCAGACCGAGAGCAGGCTCAAGACGTTTCGAAAATTAGCAGATCGAGAGCAGGCTCAAGACGTTTCCACAAATAGCAGACGGATAGCAGGCTCAAGACGTTTCTACAAATAGCAGACCGAGAGCAGGCTCAAGACGTTTCGAAAATTAGCAGATCGAGAGCAGGCTCAAGACGTTTCCACAAATAGCAGACCGAGAGCAGGCTCAAGACGTTTCTACAAATAGCAGACCGAGAGCAGGCTCAAGACGTTTCGAAAATTAGCAGATCGAGAGCAGGCTCAAGACGTTTCCACAAATAGCAGACCGATAGCAGGCTCAAGACGTTTCCACAAATAGCAGACCGATAGCAGGCTCAAGACGTTTTCACAAATAGCAGACCGATAGCAGGCTCAAGAAGTTTCCACAAATAGCAGACCGAGAGCAGGCTCAAGACGTTTCTACAAATAGCAGACCGAGAGCAGGCTCAAGACGTTTCGAAAATTAGCAGATCGAGAGCAGGCTCAAGACGTTTCCACAAATAGCAGACCGATAGCAGACTCAAGACGTTTCTACAAATGGCAGACCGATAGCAGGCTCAAGACGTTTCCACAAATAGCAGACCGATAGCAGGCTCAAGACTTTTCCACAAATAGCAGACCGATAGCAGGCTCAAGACGTTTCCACAAATAGCAGACCGAGAGCAGGCTCAAGATGTTTCGAAAATTAGCAGATCGAGAGCAGGCTCAAGACGTTTCCACAAATAGCAGACCGATAGCAGGCTCAAGACGTTTCCACAAATAGCAGACCGATAGCAGGCTCAAGACGTTTTCACAAATAGCAGACCGATAGCAGGCTCAAGACGTTTCCACAAATAGCAGACCGAGAGCAGGCTCAAGACGTTTCTACAAATAGCAGACCGAGAGCAGGCTCAAGACGTTTCGAAAATTAGCAGATCGAGAGCAGGCTCAAGACGTTTCCACAAATAGCAGACCGATAGCAGGCTCAAGACGTTTCTACAAATAGCAGACCGATAGCAGGCTCAAGACGTTTCCACAAATAGCAGACCGATAGCAGGCTCAAGACGTTTTCACAAATAGCAGACCGATAGCAGGCTCAAGACGTTTCCACAAATAGCAGACCGAGAGCAGGCTCAAGACGTTTCTACAAATAGCAGACCGAGAGCAGGCTCAAGACGTTTCGAAAATTAGCAGATCGAGAGCAGGCTCAAGACGTTTCCACAAATAGCAGACCGATAGCAGGCTCAAGACGTTTCCACAAATAGCAGACCGATAGCAGGCTCAAGACGTTTCCACAAATAGCAGACCGAGAGCAGGCTCAAGACGTTTCGAAAATTAGCAGATCGAGAGCAGGCTCAAGACGTTTCCACAAATAGCAGACCGATAGCAGGCTCAAGACGTTTCCACAAATAGCAGACCGATAGCAGGCTCAAGACGTTTTCACAAATAGCAGACCGATAGCAGGCTCAAGACGTTTCCACAAATAGCAGACCGAGAGCAGGCTCAAGACGTTTCCACAAATAGCAGACCGAGAGCAGGCTCAAGACGTTTCGAAAATTAGCAGATCGAGAGCAGGCTCAAGACGTTTCCACAAATAGCAGACCGATAGCAGGCTCAAGACGTTTCCACAAATAGCAGACCGATAGCAAACTCAAGACGTTTTCACAAATAGCAGACCGATAGCAGGCTCAAGACGTTTCCACAAATAGCAGACCGATAGCAGGCTCAAGACGTTTCCACAAATAGCAGACCGAGAGCAGGCTCAAGACGTTTCGAAAATTAGCAGATCGAGAGCAGGCTTAAGACGTTTCCACAAATAGCAGACCGATAGCAGGCTCAAGACGTTTCCACAAATAGCAGACCGATAGCAGGCTCAAGACGTTTTCACAAATAGCAGACCGATAGCAGGCTCAAGACGTTTCCACAAATAGCAGACCGAGAGCAGGCTCAAGACGTTTCTACAAATAGCAGACCGAGAGCAGGCTCAAGACGTTTCGAAAATTAGCAGATCGAGAGCAGGCTCAAGACGTTTCCACAAATAGCAGACCGATAGCAGGCTCAAGACGTTTCCACAAATAGCAGACCGAGAGCAGGCTCAAGACGTTTCCACAAATAGCAGACCGAGAGCAGGCTCAAGACGTTTCGAAAATTAGCAGATCGAGAGCAGGCTCAAGACGTTTCCACAAATAGCAGACCGATAGCAGGCTCAAGACGTTTCTACAAATAGCAGACCGAGAGCAGGCTCAAGACGTTTCGAAAATTAGCAGATCGAGAGCAGGCTCAAGACGTTTCCACAAATAGCTGACCAATAGCAGGCTCAAGACGTTTCTACAAATAGCAGACCGAGAGCAGGCTCAAGACGTTTCGAAAATTAGCAGATCGAGAGCAGGCTCAAGACGTTTCCACAAATAGCAGACCGATAGCAGGCTCAAGACGTTTCTACAAATAGCAGACCGAGAGCAGGCTCAAGACGTTTCCACAAATAGCAGACCGAGAGCAGGCTCAAGACGTTTCGAAAATTAGCAGATCGAGAGCAGGCTCAAGACGTTTCCACAAATAGCAGACCGATAGCAGGCTCAAGACGTTTCCACAAATAGCAGACCGATAGCAGGCTCAAGACGTTTTCACAAATAGCAGACCGATAGCAGGCTCAAGACGTTTCCACAAATAGCAGACCGAGAGCAGGCTCAAGACGTTTCTACAAATAGCAGACCGAGAGCAGGCTCAAGACGTTTCGAAAATTAGCAGATCGAGAGCAGGCTCAAGACGTTTCCACAAATAGCAGACCGATAGCAGGCTCAAGACGTTTCTACAAATAGCAGACCGATAGCAGGCTCAAGACGTTTCCACAAATAGCAGACCGATAGCAGGCTCAAGACTTTTCCACAAATAGCAGACCGATAGCAGGCTCAAGACGTTTCCACAAATAGCAGACCGAGAGCAGGCTCAAGACGTTTCTACAAATAGCAGACCGAGAGCAGGCTCAAGTCGTTTCGAAAATTAGCAGATCGAGAGCAGGCTCAAGATGTTTCCACAAATAGCAGACCGATAGCAGGCTCAAGACGTTTCCACAAATAGCAGACCGATAGCAGGCTCAAGACGTTTCCACAAATAGCAGACCGAGAGCAGGCTCAAGACGTTTCGAAAATTTACAGATCGAGAGCAGGCTCAAGACGTTTCCACAAATAGCAGACCGATAGCAGGCTTTAGACGTTTCCACAAATAGCAGACCGATAGCAGGCTCAAGACGTTTCCACAAATAGCAGACCGATAGCAGGCTCAAGACGTTTTCACAAATAGCAGACCGATAGCAGGCTCAAGACGTTTCCACAAATAGCAGACCGAGAGCAGGCTCAAGACGTTTCTACAAATAGCAGACCGAGAGCAGGCTCAAGACGTTTCGAAAATTAGCAGATCGAGAGCAGGCTCAAGACGTTTCCACAAATAGCAGACCGATAGCAGGCTCAAGACGTTTCTACAAATAGCAGACCGAGAGCAGGCTCAAGACGTTTCGAAAATTAGCAGATCGAGAGCAGGCTCAAGACGTTTCCACAAATAGCTGACCAATAGCAGGCTCAAGACGTTTCTACAAATAGCAGACCGAGAGCAGGCTCAAGACGTTTCGAAAATTAGCAGATCGAGAGCAGGCTCAAGACGTTTCCACAAATAGCAGACCGATAGCAGGCTCAAGACGTTTCTACAAATAGCAGACCGAGAGCAGGCTCAAGACGTTTCCACAAATAGCAGACCGAGAGCAGGCTCAAGACGTTTCGAAAATTAGCAGATCGAGAGCAGGCTCAAGACGTTTCCACAAATAGCAGACCGATAGCAGGCTCAAGACGTTTCCACAAATAGCAGACCGATAGCAGGCTCAAGACGTTTTCACAAATAGCAGACCGATAGCAGGCTCAAGACGTTTCCACAAATAGCAGACCGAGAGCAGGCTCAAGACGTTTCTACAAATAGCAGACCGAGAGCAGGCTCAAGACGTTTCGAAAATTAGCAGATCGAGAGCAGGCTCAAGACGTTTCCACAAATAGCAGACCGATAGCAGGCTCAAGACGTTTCTACAAATAGCAGACCGATAGCAGGCTCAAGACGTTTCCACAAATAGCAGACCGATAGCAGGCTCAAGACTTTTCCACAAATAGCAGACCGATAGAAGGCTCAAGACGTTTCCACAAATAGCAGACCGAGAGCAGGCTCAAGACGTTTCTACAAATAGCAGACCGAGAGCAGGCTCAAGACGTTTCGAAAATTAGCAGATCGAGAGCAGGCTCAAGACGTTTCCACAAATAGCAGACCGATAGCAGGCTGAAGACGTTTCCACAAATAGCAGACCGATAGCAGGCTCAAGACGTTTCCACAAATAGCAGACCGAGAGCAGGCTCAAGACGTTTCGAAAATTAGCAGATCGAGAGCAGGCTCAAGACGTTTCCACAAATAGCAGACCGATAGCAGGCTCAAGACGTTTCTACAAATAGCAGACCGATAGCAGGCTCAAGACGTTTCCACAAATAGCAGACCGATAGCAGGCTCAAGACGTTTTCACAAATAGCAGACCGATAGCAGGCTCAAGACTTTTCCACAAATAGCAGACCGAGAGCAGGCTCAAGACGTTTCTACAAATAGCAGACCGAGAGCAGGCTCAAGACGTTTCGAAAATTAGCAGATCGAGAGCAGGCTCAAGACGTTTCCACAAATAGCAGACCGATAGCAGGCTCAAGACGTTTCTACAAATAGCAGACTGAGAGCAGGCTCAAGACGTTTCGAAAATTAGCAGATCGAAAGCAGGCTCAAGACGTTTCCACAAATAGCAGACCGAGAGCAGGCTCAAGACGTTTCCACAAATAGCAGACCGAGAGCAGGCTCAAGACGTTTCCACAAATAGCAGACCGAGAGCAGGCTCAAGACGTTTCGAAAATTAGCAGATCGAGAGCAGGCTCAAGACGTTTCCACAAATCGCAGACCGATAGCAGGCTCAAGACGTTTCTACAAATAGCAGACCGAGAGCAGGCTCAAGACGTTTCGAAAATTAGCAGATCGAGAGCAGGCTCAAGACGTTTCCACAAATAGCTGACCAATAGCAGGCTCAAGACGTTTCTACAAATAGCAGACCGAGAGCAGGCTCAAGACGTTTCGAAAATTAGCAGATCGAGAGCAGGCTCAAGACGTTTCTACAAATAGCAGACCGAGAGCAGGCTCAAGACGTTTCGAAAATTAGCAGATCGAGAGCAGGCTCAAGACGTTTCAACAAATAGCAGACCGAGAGCAGGCTCAAGACGTTTCCACAAATAGCAGACCGATAGCAGGCTCAAGACGTTTTCACAAATAGCAGACCGATAGCAGGCTCAAGACGTTTCCACAAATAGCAGGCCGAGAGCAGGCTCAAGACTTTTCCACAAATAGCAGACCGATAGCAGGCTCAAGACGTTTCTACAAATAGCAGACAGAGAGCAGGCTCAAGACGTTTCGAAAATTAGCAGATCGAGAGCAGGCTCAAGACGTTTCCACAAATAGCAGACCGATAGCAGGCTCAAGACGTTTCTACAAATAGCAGACCGAGAGCAGGCTCAAGACGTTTCGAAAATTAGCAGATCGAGAGCAGGCTCAAGACGTTTCCACAAATAGCAGACCGATAGCAGGCTCAAGACGTTTCTACAAATAGCAGACCGAGAGCAGGCTCAAGACGTTTCGAAAATTAGCAGATCGAGAGCAGGCTCAAGACGTTTCCACAAATAGCAGACCGATAGCAGGCTCAAGACGTTTCTACAAATAGCAGACCGAGAGCAGGCTCAAGACGTTTCGAAAATTAGCAGATCGAGAGCAGGCTCAAGACGTTTCCACAAATAGCAGACCGAGAGCAGGCTCAAGACGTTTCCACAAATAGCAGACCAATAGCAGGCTCAAGACGTTTTCACAAATAGCAGACCGATAGCAGGCTCAAGACGTTTCCACAAATAGCAGACCGATAGCAGGCTCAAGACGTTTCCACAAATAGCAGACCGATAGCAGGCTCAAGACGTTTCCACAAATAGCAGACCGAGAGCAGGCTCAAGACGTTTCCACAAATAGCAGACCGAGAGCAGGCTTAAGACTTTTCCACAAATAGCAGACCGATAGCAGGCTCAAGACTTTTCCACAAATAGCAGACCGATAGCAGGCTCAAGACGTTTCCACAAATAGCAGACCGAGAGCAGACTTAAGACTTTTCCACAAATAGCAGACCGATAGCAGGCTCAAGACGTTTCCACAAATAGCAGACCGATAGCAGGCTCAAGACGTTTCCACAAATAGCGGACTGAGAGCAGGCTCAAGACGTTTCCACAAATAGCAGACCGATAGCAGGCTCAATACTTTTCCACAAATAACAGACTGAGAGCAGGCTCAAGACGTTTCCACAAATAGCAGACCGAGAGCAGGCTCAAGACGTTTTCACGGATAGCAGACCGATAGCAGGCTCAAGACGTTTTCACAAATAGCAGACCGAGAGCAGGCTCAAGACGTTTCTACAAATAGTAGACAGATAGCAGGCTTAAGACGTTTCCACAAATAGCAGACGGAGAGCAGGCTCAAGACATTTCCACAAATAGCGGTGATGCAGAAGCGATCGTAAAACTTAATCAATTTTGTAGACTTTAAATAGACTTTTAAGTTGTCTTTCCAAAAAAGAATTCAAGTTGAAAACTTTAGCGAATAAAATACTAAATAATTTCAACTTAGAAAAGCGAAACGTCAACAAAGTAAACATGTTCCATCAGGTATAAATATTAACTTCAACATTTAGATTACCCCAGATTACTCGAGGATCGATAGATTAGACGTGATAGATGATAAGGTTAAGCATTACGACAGCGCATAGGTATTGGAGGATGGGCGGTTTTCAAAATCAAACAACAACAAACACGCTAGTTGTAACTTCAAACCTCATATCGGAATGACAGTTGGGATTATCAACACACAGGTTCGACGAGTAGACGTGCATGGTGAGTCAAATGAACGAGCAAAACGATGGAGAAACTCATTGCCTTTCAAAATAACATCAGGTGTAGAGTGGAGTTACAGATCATCCTCCGATCTATAATAAAGACCAAACACACACACATATGCAATGTTCCTTTCAATAGTAGAACACTTTACGACAGCTGCCTTTAAATAGGATTAATCACTCGCTGATTTACTGAGTTAATTTGAGTTTGAAATATAACTTCCGGGGTTCGAGTCCGGCGACCGGTGTGAATAATTCTTCTCTACACTGATGATTCCTGTAGGGATGAAACGTATACGTATGTAGATAAAAACAAATATTTACAATTATTTTCGTCCCCAATCTAGACTGGGCTCTGTAGTGAGTATTATTTACACAGCCGTCATTGTTGCTTCAATGCAATGTTCCTTTCAATAGAAGAACACTTTACAACAGCTGCCTTTAAATAAGATTGATCTCTCTCTGATTTACAACGGCCGTGTGGGCTAAGACGTTGGAATTTGAGTTTGAAATATAACTCGTGTTCCAGGGTTCGAGTCCGGCGACCGGTGTGAATAATTCTTCTCTACACTGACGATTCCCGTAAGGATGAAACGTATACGTAGGTAGGTAAGAAACAAATATATATATATATATATATATATATATATATAAAGATATATATATATAAAGATATTTATATATATATATATATATAAAGATATATATATATAAAGATATATATATATATATATATATATATATATATATATATATATATATATATATAAGTTCAACTATATTGATAACATGAACTTAAAGCAATATTTTTTTTAAACTGTTCAATACAAATTAGAGCTTTTATGAATAAAATTGAATAACCATAAGAAATAGTCTACGCGGATCAACCAACGTTTCGATGCTTACACGTCTCGTCAGGAAAACGTCAGAGTCCTGACCTGTTCTTTTTTCTTTTGTTATGTTTTAAACATGTAAATATTGAATATTCATTAGCAGTACTTTTTTATACTAAAAAGTCACCGCTTATCAAAGCCTAAAGGCCACTCGAGAATAAGTGTTAATGAGATTGTCAATTGGATGTAGAACAACACTATGAGAGGATTGGAAACAATGCGTAGGATTTGATTACTTAAGAGTACGGCCTAAAAAGTATTTGTAGACATTGGACTTGAAGGCAACTTGTTATATAGTGGAGGTGCAGAGAGTAGGAGGGATCCCTGGAAGGGAGTAGGAGTGGCATCGGAAGTCGGAAGTGACGTCAGGACGGTGGTAGGCTTTGTCGATCTCTTGACTGGCGACCCGGGCAGACGTGAAAGCCGGTCTCCTCGTTGCTAGTAGTCAAGGGTCGGAAGGGGTGGAATCAGTAGCCAAGAATGACTTAAGTAAATCTCCCCCAGTAACTCCTTTCTTCTCTCTTTCTCTCTTCCGTGCAAAGCAACCACTAAATGCTATCTGTTTTATGTGAAATAATAATTCTAGAAAATAACAAACAGCCGGCGTTCCCTGCGTTGTTGTTCAGAAGACGAGACACACCGAACCACTAGACGAAATCCGGGTACCCACGACGAAGGTAATCAGAAGGTAAGCGAAAATGCAACACAACTATGTTAAGTCTTGGTGACGGTTAATACACGATATATCGTATTCTGCAGCTAAGGAAAACATGGAAGGAAGTGATGTATGGATTTGAGAGAAAGAATGGTTAAAGACCTGGCCAGAGATAGGTTAGCTAGGAAGTCAATTTCTAAAATGTGTCCACCACACGCTTGTATGTAAAATGGAGGTTGAACCAAATATGGTGATAATTTGTTT
>OY744533.1:19038554-19063554 GCA_963556195.1 Sepiola atlantica
TAAGTGCACCCCCTCTCTGTCAGATTTTTTTTGGATAATGATAAATTAAAAGTATGAGAGCGATTTTTCTACATGAAAAAGTTACCATGTTTGAAACGAAGAAGATTTATTCACGACAATAGCTTTGGACAAAGAAAACAGATTGATCTCAAGTCGCGTTTTTAAGTATTAATCTGTATGAAGATAATCTCCCACGAGTAGATCGCTTCGTTGGATATTGATGAACGGATGAAAACACGAGAGAGAGAGAGAGAGAGAGAGAGAGAGAGAGAGAGAGAGGGGGGGGGAGAGGGGGCGTGTTGGTGGACCGTTTAGAGAGGGGGAGATGGAGAGATGTAGTGGGGTGGTCGTGATGGCAGACATATTAGAGTGAGGGTGGGAGAAAAAGAGAGGGGGAGTGACCGTGCTCGACCCTTTGTTTTTATAAGTTTAATTTTACCCGCATTTTTAACTGAAGTCGGTTTGAATTTTTGGATACGTCAACATCCTACGAATAAAGTGATTGCGGCTTCGAGTCGCATCAGAGGTATACTATAAAAAAGAAAAAAAACCGACATTATTTTCTTACCAACTTAAGAAACCTCAACACTATATTCTTACAAACCGAAAAAAACGACATCATTTTCTAACCAAACTAAAAACGACATTATTTTCTGACAAACCTAAGAAAACCCGACATTATTTTCTTACCGACCTAAAAAACCGACATTATTTTTCGACAACAGAAAACCCGACATTATTTTGCTTCAACAGAAAAATCGACACTTATTTTCTACCAAAGAAAAATCGACATTAATTTCCTACCAAAGAAAACCCGACATTATTTTCCTACCAAGGAAAAACCGACATTATTTTCCTACCAAGGAAAACCCGACATTATTTTACTACCAAGAAAAACCAACATTATTTTACTACCAAGAAAAACCGACATTATTTTCCTATCAAGAAAAATCGACATTATTTTACTACCAAGAAAAACCAACATTATTTTACTACCAAGAAAAACCGACATTATTTTCCTATCAAGAAAAATCGACATTATTTTCCTACCAAGAAAAACCGACATTATTTTACTACCAAAGAAAAACCGACATTACTTTATTACCAAAGAAAAACCGACATTATTTTACTACCAAGAAAAACAGACATTATTTTCCTACTACCTCATCATGACAACAGAGCAGATACTACACTATCCCCTATACTATTTCCTACTACTTATCATAGTACAATAATCTAGTTTTGACTTCATCCAGACAAACGGATATTAACACTCCATTAGAGAGAGAGAGAGAGAGAGAGAGAGAGAGAGAGAGAGAGAGAGAGAGAGAGAGAGAGAGAGAGAGATCATTGATAGATTCGTACACAAAAGTTACTCGTTTTAATTTAACTGTTCCACGAAGTAATAGTTCCAAACTTTGTTAGAATTCTAAATTTTAAAAAAAGTTCTAAATTAAAAAAAAAGTCTGATAATTCACTCTCTCATCAGCCATCGCTAACAACATCCCAGGAAGAGACCTGACTACAGCCGTGGACCAGAGAGGTAAAGAATACCCCCTTTCTATTTACATAGAAATCTTATCTTCTGAAGGCCTCTCTCTTGGTCCAGAAGCACTCTGGACGATCAAAAGTGGCTATGGCCAAATGTGGCTCTTTCTAACACGAAGGAAAAAGACTTTCTCTTTCACCTCCATGTGCCTAGCATGAGACGGAACTTCCATGGACATAGCTCCTTTGCAAGGGTCTCCCGTCGGTGGAACACATTACCGTGGGACCACTTCCGTACAGCATAACACTATAATCGTATTCAAATTCAATGTGAACAAGTACGTCCCATAAATAATCAACTTCTATTTATCTTCCTCCCACAGCGGTAAGATGTGACACAAGGTCGGGAAAGTGGAATTTGAAAAGCCAGCGCCCTCGAGAAGGGAGAGCACTCTGGCCTACAAAAAAATGCATGGGCAGCCCCGTCGGCATTCCCCGGTAGGGGCGCCTCAGGCGATTAGCAATAAACTAACCCCTTCTCAAAGAGTGAGCATTTATTTAGGCTGGCGCATTCCTCGGAAACATTAATTTCTATATTAAATGAAAATTACATCCCTCGGAATGCACCACACCTTAGGCATGACGCCCGTTGTGGAAGGGGTCGGGGGGTGGTCTTTGTGACATTTAAAGCCAGCGCCCGTCGGTATTCCCCGGCAGGGGGGGGGGGCGCCTCAGGCGATAGCAATGAACTAACCCCTTCTCAAAAGGTGAGAAGGTAAAGCCTGGGAGGGTGGACCTCGCAGAACTGTGCAGGACAACCCCACAGACCGGCGGAATCAAGGTCCGAGGGCCAAGGCGGTACCGGTCTATAGGGTGTAGTATCCATCGGAACAGATACTGCACTTTCATCTTAGCAAAAAGGTCAAGAAGCTATAAATAATCAACTTAATACATTGCATTGATTAATTTAAGATGATAATTGTTTCACCCCTGTAACTCTTATCATCGAGTGGCTTTTGGCCTGGACAAATGGTGACCCTAAAGTAAAACCAACAAACAAAAAAGAACCGACCCAACCATCTGCGAATGCGGAGAAGAGGACCATACGATTCAGCACTTTCTAGTCTGCCTTCTACTGCTTAATCAGTGTAGCTTAAAACATCTTGCAGAGTACAACAATAATGCAAAGGAGTACGTAAAAAAAAAGAAGGGTGCGAAACTGTCGTATTGGCCACAAGCTTCAAAGACGCCAACAAAAAGAAGAAGCCAGAGCTAAACTTGGAAGTAAAAAAAAATGGCCAGAAATGATTAATGAAACTATCAGAAGCTGGTTTAGTTCAATCAGCGGCGGCGGGTGTTAGTGTGGATGTATGTGTGTGTTGCTGGTTCGGTCGTAAAACAAGGACGGAGGCGAATTGGAAATAAATATTTATGCAATGCTGTTCAGCTTTGTTTTGATGAATGAATCGCACATCCGCTGAGAAACGGAAGACGGGCTGCAACGGGCGCCATTGATGTCAACAACAACAACAACAACAACAACGTAGATGGCGAGAAATACGAATTGAAGACAACGCTAAACTGAAACGACGTAACAGAAATAAAATGGAACAGAAATGCATGACACACATACATCGTATCAGCAATACAAGTGCTTAAGTTACCTGACATGCATACATGAACATACACGTACATACAGACATTCGGTTAGGTGACTTGACGTACATACACACATCTCTCCCTACCTACATCTATATCATCAGGAGAATTCATTTACGTTACGTAACGCAGAAATTATATATACATACATATATTAGAAGAATACCATTCCAAGGACGAGTAATTTTTTTCCCTCCAATATAGAACAGTTTGGGACAAATTTTACGTCCTGTTATGAAGATTTCACAAATTAATTAAATTTATAAATGTCTAAACCAATTTACTCAAATTTATAAATGTGTCATTAACCAGACGCAAATTATATATATATATATATATATATATATATATATATATATATATATATATATATATATATATGTGTGTGTGTGTGTGTATATAAAATAAAAAAATACATAAAAAAATACATTCCTCTTAAAACAATTGTAAATCCGGTGACTTGCGTTGGGTATAACTTATTATAAGATGATATAATAACACAAATCTTTAAAAAAATATTTCTGCATATCTATTTAATTTCTAAATATTGAGCTTGTCATTTGCAATTGAAATTAGAATCCATCGTGAATCAATCCCATCTATATAAATTAATTTTATATAATTATAATCTCTCTCTTTCTCTTATATATATATATATATAGTACATGTTATCAGTAGAATTTATTTAAGTGATCTGACATATATACATATTTTTTATCAGTAACATTCATTTCATTAATCTGATACAGGTAATGCTGTTAGATAGCAAATAGATGGAAAGGTTTGAGTGACACCCAAAAGGTTAGAGGTGACCTATAAGCGGAGGTCGAGGAAACCACGTGACTTCCGGTCGAGGGGGTCTCTTTCTAGCTGACAACTGAAGCAAGCGGAACAACCCAGGCCGTTCTCGGAGCCCCAGTCGGGGCGGTCGGTTACAATGTAGCTAAGTGGAATGAGATAGGTGATCGATCTATCTATCTATCTATCTATCTATCTATCTATCTATCTATCTATCTATCTATCTATCTATCTATCTATCTATCTACCACGACTCTCTCTCTCTCTCACGTATAAAAAGTCAATCAGTTCCTGTTCTTTGAAATAAACTTTGTAAATCAAATAACAAAGTGTCAGCTTGATTAGTATCAACGGATGAAGAGTTAACCTGGCTTAAAACGATGATGCTGATGATGCCGGCAACAAGAAGATAAATACACGTGCGTTTATCACCAACCTGGTTTAAAACGATGATGATGGCGGCAACAAGAAGATAAATACACGTGCGTTTATCACCAACCTGGGTTCACAACGATGATGATGGCGGCAACAAGAAGATAAATACACGTGCGTTTATCACCAACCTGGGTTCACAACGATGATGATGGCGGCAACAAGAAGATAAATACACGTGCGTTTATCACCAACCTGGGTTCACAACGATGATGATGGCGGCAACAAGAAGATAAATACACGTGCGTTTATCACCAACCTGGGTTCACAACGATGATGATGGCGGCAACAAGAAGATAAATACACGTGCGTTTATCACCAACCTGGTTTCACAACGAAACGCGGGTGTATAAAGGTTTATATACCTAGCTGTAAGGCGTAATATAACAATACACGCATCGTATCAGTAGCGATTATTTAAGTGACCTAACATGCACACATACGTGTTATCAGTTGAAATTCATTTAACTGATTTGGTATGCATACATACGTTCATACATCAGTAGAATTCATTTAATTAAACTGATATAGATAAATGAGTGTTATCAATGTTATTTATTTAACACATCATTCAATAATTCCCGTGCCTAACTAATAAAACAACGAATTTTAGTCATAATTCGATTTTATTCACCAACATAGTCCACTTTCTAGGGTGATACACAGATTCTAACGTTTCTCTACCAATTCCATTCTTTTTTTTTGTAGAATGATTTGTCTTTGACCTCAAAGTACGACTCAGTTTCCAATATAATTTCTTCATTTGAGCTAAATCTCTTTTCCTGGATGATTCTTTTAACGTCTACAAATAGCTTGTAGTCACTGGTGGGCAACTCTGGAGGATAGGGTGGGTGCAGAAGCAATTCGAAATGCGTGTAGTTTTGCCATCGCTGCGATCGACTTGTGACACGGTCTTGGAGAAAGAGCACTTTTTCTTTTTCATTTTTGACCGTTTGGGGCGATTTTTCCTCCTTCAGACGCATCAATAATGCTATATAATATTCGGCATTGATGATGCTCCCCTTTTCAAGGTAATCGATGAATGAAATACCACGTGCATCCCTAAATACGGAGGCCCAAATCTTGATGAACAAAATACCATAATAAGACATCCTAAGTGGGGAGTTGTGCAGCGAGAGTTTTGTTCGCATTACATTTACATTTCTGCATGTTGGCACAGTCGTTGAAACAAGCAGGGAAGGAATTCTAAAGAAAAGCGGTTCTGATTAAAGAAGTTACTAGAATAGAAATCCTTCTGGCATCTGTAGGCTTTTACAGTGAAGGGGTGTGATTTTGCTGCTTGTCTGGGTTTTTTTTTCAGGGTTATTTACGTTGTTAGATCACAAGTGCAACAAGTTCGTCGAAGCGCATTCCGTTAAATTACTTGTAAAACCAGCACAGCGATGCAACATTAAGGCGATGGGACATGGGCTGGAGCTTGGTAGACAGTGTGAGAGCGATTAGGTTATATTCTCTACTTGAACTCTGTCCAATAAAGAGAGAGACTAGTGGTTGGTGCACTAGCCCAAATGTGGCAACGATATTCCATGCATAGGTGAATGGTGGCTTTGTAGAGATATAGGATACTGACAGGTGTGAGAAGTTTTCTAGCCCGGTAGAGGGAGCCTACCTTCTTTGCATCAGACTTGGCAGTATCTTCTATGTTTTTATATTCATGTTACCTGTAAATGTTATGCTGAGGAGTAAACTTTATAGTAATACTCATACTTAAGCGTGACACACCGATGGAAAGGATCCCTAAATGCGGAGGCCAAAACCTTGCTTGCTGATGTTTGCGTCTTTGGTCGCTTTGGTCGGCTTTCACCTGCTGCTGTCCACTAAGCTGACTCTCGAGTGAAGCAGCAGAATAAAGTGGTGGATCTATATTTCATTCATTGCCACATATTGACAAAAAACGCCATTTTGTTGCATTAAAACAGTTGCAAACAAGGCTCGGAATCGTCGATGTGTTGTTGCTTTTGATCGACTGTGAGCAAACGCGGCATCCACTTTGAGCATAGCTTTCTTATTAACAAATGTTCATGCAACATGGTGAATAGATTGAACTACTCTGCTATATCACACAACTCTAATTTACGATCGGCTAAAACGAGTTTGTGGACGTTTTTTTATGTTTTCCGAGACAACGGAGGATTTCTACGTCTAGGCACGAGCCCCGTGAGTCAGGCTGGTTGTTCCAACGCATCTCCCTGGCTATCGTTCGTGGCAACGCTATGTCAGTAACGGCGGCGTCACTTCTGTTCTAATCGTCATCTATTGACTCTCTCTTTCTTTCTCTCCCCCTCTCTATCTACCTATGTCTGTATCTGTCTCTTTGCTTTTCTTTCTCTCCCCCTCTCTATCTACCTATGTTTGTATCTGTCTCTTTGCTTCTCTTTCTTTCTCTCCCCCTCTCTATCTACCTATATCTGTATCTGTCTCTGTGCTTCTCTTTCTTTCTCTCCCCCTCTCTATCTACCTATGTCTGTATCTGTCTCTTTGCTTTTCTTTCTCTCCCCCTCTCTATCTACCTATATCTGTATCTGTCTCTTTGCTTCTCTTTCTTTCTCCCCCCTCTCTATCTACCTATATCTGTATCTGTCTCTGTGCTTCTCTTTCTTTCTCTCCCCCTCTCTATCTACCTATGTCTGTATCTGTCTCTTTGCTTTTCTTTCTCCCCCCCTCTCTATCTACCTATGTCTGTATCTGTCTCTTTGCTTCTCTTTCTTTCTCTCCCCCTCTCTATCTACCTATGTCTGTATCTGTCTCTTTGCTTCTCTTTCTCTCACTAACTTGCCAGAGATTGTTGTCAAGTTGAGTTAATAATAAAATAAAGATAATCAACCGGAAGTAACGAAACGACCAATAGATTGAAACGATTTAATAAATTTATTTATTTAATAAAATATAATTTCTGAAAGAAAAACATTGTAATAAAGTTTATGTTCAATAAAGTAACAGTTTGGCCAAAACTGTCGAATTTTGACCACATGAGCGTTCAGCATTATTTGTATATGAAACACCGCGTTTAAAGTCAGAATACCCTCCCGGCTGTTGTTTTCGACGGACTAAAGTTCGAATAACACTCATCAAGCCGTTGCCTTGCTTGAACAGTATTTTTCCCATCGGAATAACAATGCTTCATCAACACACGAGATTTCAGATTTTTATATTGGTTTAAAAATTTGCACCCGTAGCTTCACTTAAATAACTGCATTTGTCAACTAATAATCCGATTAAATCTTACACGTGCCATTTGAAGGTTACTACTTTATAAAATCATATGGATATTATTTATATGCCAGGCTCAGGGCTTGCTGAATAATATGTGATTGGACATATGTGTTATCAATAGCATTCATTTCGCTAATCTTATATACATACATGCACACATGGCATCAGTTGCATTAATTTAAGTAACCTGACATACACAGATCCGTTTTATCAGTAGTATTACACCCCCCCACACACACACACATATATATATATATATATATATATATATATATATATATGTGTGTGTGTGTGTGTGTGTTACATAGTAGTAGTCGTGTTGAAGTGGAAAAGTTTAAAGGTAAAAAATCAGAAGGGGGGACACCAGCGGAAGTTACATAACATACGTGATTTCCGGGCGAAGCCATCTTTCTCACTCTTAGCTGGCGAGATTTCAACCAGAGCAGACACACCAGAGCAGATGTCTCAGGCGGCCCTCCACAAAGAAAGGGGGGGGCAGCACGTGTCGGGCGGCTGATGTAGCGAGACCGGCTATCTGTCAATGCCCCCCCTCCCCCTCTCTCTCTCTCTCTCTCTCACGTACAAACAAGTTGTCTCTCCAATGTTTTCTGTCCATAAATAAAATACACTTTTTATAAACTAAACAACGAGTGTCGGCGTTGTTTTGTATCAACAGACGAAACACAACTTGGGTTCACAACGACGATGCTGATGATGGCGGCGACTACAACGACACAAGCGGCGACCCGGGGTATAAAGGATTTATACACCCGTTGGTAAGGCGTAATATCACACACGCACACACAAAAATCAGTGGCATTTATTTAAGTGACTTGACATACACGCATACGTGTTATCAGTGGCATTGATTTAATAACTCTGCTATATAGTATCATTATTTATTCATACAAACATTATTGGCTACATATGTGCATACATGTTTCAGCTGTGATTTCATTACATTCTAGCATATTGTTTTGGTTGGACGGAAGGAAGCATAGTAGAGGAGGCAAGGTATATATCCGCTCAGACCCAGTCACTTATTCATATATCCACACATCCTTACACTCGTGCGTATATACATACATATTCATACACTTCCATTCTATCACCCATGCCTTCCCAGTTATATGGTTTTCATCTTTACATTTGTCATTATCGTCCATCTTTATCCCAGTGAGCTTTTCAGACGTTGTTTGTGTCTCTTCTGATTTCTCGGTCAATCTTTCATTAGCCTATGGATAGAGGCCAAAACACGCATACATATATAAATAAGCGAATACATATATAAATATAAATACACACACACACACACACCCACACACACACACACACACACACACACACATATATATATATATATATATATATATATATATATATATATATATATATATATGAATAATGAAAATAAAAATTGGAAAAAGAACAAAATTTATTGAATCATCAAGTAGTTTTAACAAGGAATATATCAATAAACTTTTTATTTATTTCCTTAACCCATGGCTTTTAAAAAAATGCAAGCTTTTATCATAGATAGATCAGTAAAAATTGTATTACTGTTAGCACAGATTTGAAAATATAAAAACTATATAAAAATACAAAAACACACAAAAAAATTTATATGATGATTTAATAAATTTTGCTCTTTTTCCAATTTTTATTCTCATAATTCATTTCATTTGATAATTGCTCTATCAATAGAGCATTGACTTTTCATGATAGGATTATCTTAAAGATAATATTTCATCTTTGACATCTCTCTATTTTATATATATATATATATATATATATATATATATATTATATATATATATATATATATATATATATATATATATATATATACCTGTAAATACACACACTTTAACAAGACTCCCACTTATGTCAACCAACAAGAACCAAAATAACACACAAAGAAATATATATATATATATAAATGTATAAACAACTATCTACAAAAACTTAAAACCCTAAAAAACAAACTACCAAGCATTTAGATATTTCGCTCACCCACTTTTCAAACATACATATATTATACATGCAAATCCTAACATAGGTATGCAAATATATATTTACATATATACATGTACACGCATATACTTACCTACACAGCTGTATAAACACATATAAACAGACATACCTATTACCCATATAAATATATATATATATATACATACATATATATACATACATATATATATATACATATACATACATATATATACATATATATATACACATATATATACATATATACACATATATATACACATATATATCATATATATATATATATATCATATATATATATGTATGATATCAGTACCATTCATTCAACTGATTTGGCATATACGCCTGACCTGATCTGACCTACATACACGCATCTTGTATGTGTATAAGCGAGGAACTTTAGATGTTTGGGTGTTTGTTCTCTATGGAAATACAGACGCTTGAGGCAAAAGAGAAACAAAAAACCGAGGCTATCCATTGGTCAGCTCTATTTGGTAATTGATTGATTATTTATTAAAGAAATCGATAATTAATAATAAATGCGACCAATTTTCTCTTATTTCCCTTTTCTAATGGGGATGCGTAATTGGCTTAATAAATATTTAGACGGACTATGGAATCGTTGAAACGGAGTTCGAATCTCATCTGGTATACTCTGTTTCACATGTATTGCATTTAATAATCAGAGCTGAAACCAAATAAACTGATGCAGAAGCCTAGAAATCTGGTTTATAAGAAGGCTGGGATGTTCCATTATGCTTAGATTGGCAAGCTCATACTTCTAATTGACTGCTAGTTAATGAGTCGATGATCTATTATATATACTAGAAATATTATCCTATATGACGAATGAACATATACTATACTGATCCTTAAGGAAGAGGTAATGCTTGGGAGGATGATATCATGATGACATAAGAGATACTACATTACCCTCAAAGAAAGAGTTAATGCTTGGGAGGATGGTATCATGACAACAGAACAAATACTATATAACCCCCACTCCCAAGGAGACGGTAGTACCTGGGAGGGGGTCTCATTACGACAGAATATTAAATACACTGCCCCCCCCCCTGAATTGAGCATTAGACGATAATACATTAGTCTGAAATAGTATAGTAAACTGAATTGAGCATTAAAAGATAATGATAGTATAGTTTCAGCTCCAGATATAGAAGTAATAATATAGTTTCGACTTCGGACAGACAGTTACCAAATCCCCATAGTAATAGATATTGATTCATTCAAGCAAGAATTTTCCTATTAAATATTTGGAGTTCGTATGCCGGTGTCAATTTGATCCTACAATAAGCACTAATAAGGTTGGATAATATATGGACTCACACCCCAGCTATGAATAAAACAGCAACTGTTCTTCAGCTAATTATCTTGGCATTAAATAACCCCAAAAGGGTCGATATGCCGTAAAACGGATAAACAACACCTATTAATGAATCGTTATTAAATAGCCCCCCCCTCAAACACCACATTTGATACACCATTAAAGAAATCAACCAACCTCCTGGTGATGGCTGACTATTAGAGCCATAGCGACTGCAACACACATAGAAAGAAAAGAATGAAATATTTATTTATGACTGTTGTATAAGCGTTTTTGATATTAAAAAAAAAAATAATAAAGTTTGTAATTTGTTTCTTCGTAAATTTTTTTTTTTTTGGGGGGGGGGGGGCGCAAACCTAATCTCCTTTTTAAGATTATCTTCAATATAATTTAGACCATAATTTAAAAAAAAACTGCTAAAATATACCAACTTAACACTGCATAAAATTAACTATGTTAACTAAAAAAATTATTTGAACTTAAATAGTTTGAAAAGCTTATTAGACATCATTATTCCAAATAAAAATTTATCGTCCTAGTAGAACATGAATTATTTCTCTAAACCATAAAACAATATATTTTTTAAATGTTCCTTTAATTTCAATTATCTCCCTTACTAAGAAACACTCCAATATCACCGAGATAAGAAAATTTGCCCACCAATTCGAACCTGCCAGCTTGCTGGATTTATTTCGAATTTCTGTTTAACATTGGACATTTTAATGCCGGATTTTTCCCTTGGAAATACTTATTACAAATAACTTTTAATCTGCTCGTTTTCTGCATAAACAAAGTTTCTTTCCCAGAGCACCCCATCTGTAAAACAAGATATCACGAGTCTGCTCCCCAACCGACTACAGCAATGCCATCTTCAAGTTTAATGTAAACAAATACTTGTTCAGCCGTATTCTTGGATAATCAATTCCTCTTGGTAATCTTCCGCCCTTGCATCACTGTTTTCGGTCCTCTCGTGGCGGTAGGCATCGTCCAACTGACGATCTCTTTAACTCTTATATTCGAGTGGCTCCGGGCCTTAATAAGTGATGTCCCATCAGTTAAAAAAGGGCTAAGTGTAGATAACCCCCTCCTTTGTATACCAGACCACAGGCATCTGCGTGTCAAACTTCCCCACCCCTATTCCTCTCTCTCTCTCATTCTTTATCAAAAACCAAACGGTACTTCCATGAACAAAATTTCTTTCCTAAAACATCTCATATGTGAAACACAATACCACGAGTCTGCTTCCCAACCGACTACAGCAATGTCGTCTTCAAGTTTAATGTAATGTGTTGAGCCGTCCTCTAGGATAAACATTTCATCTTAGTAATCTGCTGCCTTTGCCATCATTGTTTCCGGTCCTCTCGTGGTGGCAGGCATCGCCCAACTGACGATCTCTTTAACCCTTATCCTCGAGTGGCTTCAGGCCTTAATAAGTAGTGACTAACCAGTAAAAAAAAGGGACTGGTTAAATAGTATAACCGTAACAGACTGGTTAAATAGTATAACCGTAACAGACTGGTTAAATAGCATAACCGTAACAGACTGGTTAAATAGTATAACCGTAACAGACTGGTTAAATAGCATAACCGTAACAGACTGGTTAAATAGCATAACCGTAACAGACTGGTTAAATAGTATAACCGTAATAGACTGGTTAAATAGTATAACCGTAATAGACTGGTTAAATAGTATAACCGTAATAGACTGGTTAAATAGTATAATTGTAACAGACTGGTTAAATAGTATAACCGTAACAGACTGGTTAAATAGCATAACCGTAATAGACTGGTTAAATAGTATAATTGTAACAGACTGGTTAAATAGTATAACCGTAATAGACTGGTTAAATAGTATAATTGTAACAGACTGGTTAAATAGTATAACCGTAATAGACTGGTTAAATAGTATAACCGTAACAGACTGGTTAAATAGCATAACCGTAATAGACTGGTTAAATAGTATAATTGTAACAGACTGGTTAAATAGCATAACCGTAATAGACTGGTTAAATAGTATAACCGTAATAGACTGGTTAAATAGTATAACCGTAACAGACTGGTTAAATAGCATAACCGTAACAGACTGGTTAAATAGTATAATTGTAACAGACTGGTTAAATAGTATAACCGTAATAGACTGGTTAAATAGTATAATTGTAACAGACTGGTTAAATAGTATAACCGTAACAGACTGGTTAAATAGTATAACCGTAACAGACTGGTTAAATAGTATAACCGTAACAGACTGGTTAAATAGTATAACCGTAACAGATCAGATTGCATAATCCGTTCTTATAGAAATTAGGGCACTTCTTACGCAGTAAAGTATTTGGGATGGACGCTTTCGTACCATAAGCTCTAGCGAGAAAACACTTGTTAAAATAACGCTATTCCTTTGAAGTCAAGAATACATAAAGAAGGAACCACACTGGAAGCTTTTGATCGCTTGTTGATAAAACATCGAAAAAGAAAAGAAAAAAAACCACATTTAAAGTAAATATGTAAGGAAATTTTTTTTTTTTACCATATCAAATCAAATCAAAGACGAAAACAAATTGGCATGGCGAGATTTCATTCCGTTCATATTCAAAACTAGAAGGAAGATCCGACGTTGTTTGACATTTAATGAGAAACATTTTCAATATACTCATAACACCATATTACTTTCTGAAATTTTGGAAAATTCTTTGAATTAAAATCCAATATATGTATTTGAAGTTTTAAGGGAGTTCTGTCCCCCCCCCCAGATCTCTTAGGGGGATACTTAGAGATTCGGGACCTCTTCCATTGTTTTCCCAGAAAGGTTTATGCATATGATTTAAATTTTATCAAAATATGATATGTTTGAGATTGTAAGAATATTTCTGTTCCTATAATTCCCTTATGGGAGGCCTACAGATTCGGGATCATTTTCATAGAATTTTACATAAGAATACAATTTTAGTTTTTATGTAGATTCTCTTACCTTTCTTTCTATAGAGAACACACACATACATTGCTTAAAGCGGCAAAGAACGAAAATATCTGTAATGTTGGGAATATATACAGTGATAGTGTTAATAAAATTGAAATTTATTTAGAGAGGGAAGATATGCAAATATGTACATAGGCACACACACACACACACACACACACACACACACACACACACACACACACACATATATATATATATATATATATATATATATATACATAAAAACATACATATGCATATATATGTGTTCAATATATATATATATATATATATATATATATATATATATATATATATATATATATATATATATATATATATATATGTATATAGAAGTAGTATTGGCAAAAAGAAAGGAGAAATTAAAGAGCAAAAAGGAGGTCCAAAGAAAAACTAATTTAAAAGCAGGGAATCATCAGGTGTCTAAATGTATCTTATTTTCATTAACATTAGCTTTAGGTAGGTTTGGAGAGACATAATAGAAGCCCATTCTTTGTTTGATTGTGTTTGTGGAATGGGCTATAAGAGCTGATTCTATTAAGTTTTAAATAAATAATATTAAAAAAAAAAAATTAATTGAACACCGCTCTTGGCTGTTATCCCTACCCCTTCCAAATAATAAAAAAAATGTTTTCTGTTTTTATATAAATATATGGCACTTCATCGGTTGGTTCAAATATAAAATATTCATAAAAAAATAAAAATAAATTAAATAAGTAATTAAAATAATTTTAAAAAATCAGTTATAGTTTTAGTTTTATTACATTTGCTGCGGATATTAATATTTACTGCGTTATAAGCAATACCGCCATCTACACGGTTTTTGAGATTTGAAACACCTACGATTTGACAAAGAGGTCTTCCTCGAAATATATTATGGAACACGGTCACACAGATTACATCACAGTGTTGAAGTCTTGCCTAATCAAGTAAGATTTGCTATATAGGGGGAAAAATATTTAAAAATAAGTTTTTGAAAAAATATATAAATTAAAATCACTTGTTTTTGTCTTACTTCTCAACGCTGACATATTTCCATTTCTTGCATTGTGATAGCCTTCTAATACTCCTCTATATACGTATTACACACAATGCTTCAAGCAAACTACCTCTCCTTATATATATATATATATATATATATATATATATATGTGTGTGTGTGTGTGTGTGTGTGTGTGTCTTTGTGTGTCCTCATGAAGCATACATCCCTCAAAATGAGGTACTCAATATTTTATACGTTCTCCTTGCATTCGTCCAATTTTGTCTCTCTTTATATCTGCACTCCCCCCCCATCCTCCTCAAATTCCTCCATTTCTAATTTCTACTCGTGTCATCTTAGCTCAGTCTAACCTCGATACAAACTGTCTAAATACAACGCGAATGAACCCCATCGGTTCATACGCCACTGGGGTTGGCATTTTTGTACACCTAAACAGCGCCTGGGTCACTTGCCTCATTGTACCGAGAAGGGATGGGGGGAGGAGAGAAGAGACATCTTTATTTTTAGAGAGAGAGAGAGAGAGAGAGAGAGAGGGGGGGCACTGACTCGTTTTACTAGCTTTAGGGTGGGAGTGGAGGGAAAAAGATGAGAAAGAAACGACTGAAATAATTAGACGACATAGAATTTAAAATTGGTTAAAATAAGAGCGACATTAAAGAAGTGAAAAAAAAACAAACCCGAAGGATATTTTTAATGCAGACGAGAAAAAAGAAACAATGGCTGCGTAGAGTTGGAGGGGGGGGGGTTGAAGGAGGGGAGGAAGGAGGATGAGAAAAAAGAAGGAGGAGGAGGAGGTAGAAGAAGAAGAAGAAAAAGAAGAAGAAGAATGGTGAGAGGAGGAGGAGGGGTTGAAGGAAGAGAAAGGAGGAGAAGAAGTGCGAGAGTGATATTAATGGGTCACTGGTACCTGTCGTATATGAATAAGTATTAACCTGAGCTTGCATTTAGCTATTTTTTAAAAAATTAACCGTCCAAAAGAGGACAATATTTATTTCTTTAAGTATCCCTTTTATATTTGACTAGCAGGGCTAACCAGCGTTACCCGGGGACACTAAAAATAAAATAGAAGAGGTTAAAAAGTGTAACATATTGCGGTGCAAGTTCATAACTCAACCGCCATGAAAAAAAAAAGAAAGAAAAATATTTATGATGTTCGTACCCGTGACGGAAAGAAAATATCGTACACCAAAAATCACATAAATTGATCAAATAGTTCGTTTTTTTTTTTTTTACAAAAGAAAATTAAATTTTATTGTTAAACGACGATCGTCGATCTAGCGACGCCATGTTGGAAAACTAAGAAAGATAACTCCAAAAATGTAAAGTTTTGCGAATTCTTCATAAATAGAGTTTAAAATCAGCCTTGTACATAATCGTAATTTAATCACTTAAAAAATATTTTTTTATATAAAAAAAAACAAAACAAAGTACTTGATCAATTGACGTGATTTTTGGTGTACAATATTTTCTTTCCGTCACGGGTACGTACTTAAGATTTTTCTTATTTTTTTCCATGGCGGTGAAGTTATGGACTTGCACACATTCTATCTGCCTACCTCTCTCTATCTGTCCTATGTTTCTCTCTTCCCCCTCCCCCGTTCCCCCTCCGTTTTTCCAACCCCCATCTTTCTGCTCTGTCCATAGAGAGTGAAAAAATTAAAACCAAGGAGGCCTCCAGAGCACTACTAAAACCCTACCTTTCCCAGTTTCTTGTCACCCCTCCTACTCATTGAAAGGAAATGATGTTAAGTCATTTCCTGAAGTTTGTTTCTCGAGGAATGAGTCGGCATTGCTTGAAAAACCGACCCCCTCTTGACAAAACCTGGCCCAGTTGACCCTCAAAGAATGAATTTTTTTTTTTAATTTTAGATATTATTTTACTAGGGCAACGCTGATCAAGAATGTATAATAGCTAAGGCTAGTTGTCGTAGCCTCACTATAAGTATAAGCACGGTAAACGGTAGTCATACGAAGAAAAACTAAACGCTTCTTTTAGCATTAAACAAATCTTTATTTGGTATCCTATACCGTTAGGGTATAGCTTAGAATAATGTAGGACTGGTGTCCGGTGGACGGAAACGAAGTTCTTTTACTGCCCGGGGAGGGGTGCTCGGAAATCCAGTGGATGAGGGGGCAGGAGAGAGGTGAAGAAGAGTTCCTTCTAGGTTGACGGCCAGTGTCTCTTTGACGATCCGTTCCACCGTTCAACAGGGGTGCAAATAGTCCGCAAGGAACTAGCTGAAATCAATACGCCCTGTGAGCCGATTGGTTAGTTTAAGACCAACTTGTCCACAGTGGACGCATAAGAAATAGGTCTTATTTCAGACTGCTATAAATGTACCAACTTTGTGGGTGTTTTTTTGTTGTTGTTTAGTTTATGACTCTTAGCTGGACACAAACACACACCCACACACACAACTGTCCTTTATATAATCAATAAGTGAATTTAAGAAAAAAAATTCTACATAAAACTATAAACATTTGAAAGTTATATGGGTTTGAAGTTTATCCTGTTATTATTAAACCGAGTACTCTCAGTATAGGTATTACACCCCCACAAACCCACACATATGTATATGAGGATAAAATACACGATATTTCATTTTATGATATATCGTAGAGACAGGATAAATGAAAGACAGAAAGGAAAAACAATTAAACACAGAAAGAAATAAAAGTTAACGAGCGGCTTCGGAAAAAAGTGAAAGTGAGAAATTTATTGAAAAATCGCCAAAACATAGGAAAAAAGACGCGCAACGGGATGTTTATGGCACGTACGTAACTATCTAAAAAAAAAAGAAAAATGCGGCACGTGCGAAAAAGACGTTAATTGAAAAAAGTTAATATATGTGTGTGCGTGTGTTTATACAGAATTGAAGGAAAACTAAAATAAAAATCCCAGTTTAATTGTTTTATTTGTAATTATGTCAAAAAACTGTTTCATTTAGGTTTCTCACAGCATTAGTTTTGTCGGGTGAAATTTTACTTTCAAATGAAATTATTTACAATCATTAGAAATAAAATTATTTTTTTCTCAGTATCCGTTTCAATTTGGAAATTTGAACACAATAAACACGTGAAAAAGTATTCTTTTATAGTTTGAAAATACTCAATAACCCACACCGCAATTTTTTTCTCAGTATCCGTTTCAATTTGGAAATTTGAACAGTATTCTTTTATAGTTTGAAAATACTCACTAAACCACACGACAATTGCTAAAAAAAACCAAAGTGAGACTTATCACATTGCATCAAGAACTAAAAGTTCTCGAAAAAGCAGGAAATTATGAAATTATCGGCGAACGAAGCGCCTCGGACTAGTTAATATAGTTTCTACGATAGAACGCAAATACTCGGGGTTGTAAAAACAATTTCAGAATGCCTATCCCGTGAATACTCAGGATAATCAAGGAAGATATTAAGCAAAATCTGATATTTTAGAAATTTGAAAAAATTTTCTTTTAGCTTTTTAGGGGCATTTTTAGTTTTCCCGAGTCATTTTCCTGCGTTCATAGAACTTGATGCAAAAATTAGCCAATTTCGGGAATCAACGACTAACGCAAAAGCAGACAAACGGGCAGTGACGGGAAAACATGTCCTTTCTGATAAACTTCAGAGACCAATAAAAAATAAAGTGTGATTATACGTTAGGATCCTATGCTATTTAACCAAAATAAGAGAAATAAGATTCCACCTTTTTTTTTGCGATTACGTGTTAACACAGTGAAAAAAAATGGCGATAAAAATTAAAACCTCCCCAAAATATTTTCGACTTTAAAGTGGGGGATCAGGTTAGCACACACATTTAACGTAAAATGATCACCCATTTTGCGACCATATAGCGTTTGACCGACATTAGTTAAATCTTTCTTTTCTTTTAAATTTTTGTTGCCACCCGGACTTAGGCTTAGGGTTAATGTAGGGCATGTAATACTTTATTTTTACCAGTATTTCAGACTATCTTTTAGAAATTGTGGACATTCGTCATGCACACGTGTTAGAGATTTTGATTTCATTGCGCATGCCCTTTGTTATGTGTCCTTAAAACGCTATCCGGTTAGAAACTTCTGACCCGCAAATAGGTGATCATTTTATGTTAAACTGATCCTCCACCCCCACTCTACATTCTATTTTTTTTTTTACCATCAAGTTTGTTAGGGGTTTTATATGTAATCGGCTAAAAAAGTAGAATCCCATTTTTTTCCGGGGGGGGGGGGGGGGGAGATTTAACAAAAGGTTCTCAAGTACAAATTTACCAAAAATAAAATCAACTGAGAAGAAGAAGAAGAAGAAGAAGACATATAGGAGAGTGATAAAATAATGATTGATGGAAGAAGAGGGGGGGGGGAAGGGGGGAAAAGGAGAGAGGAAGCCGGACAGTTGAGAGGGGGAATAATATTATGGGAGGGAGGGTGTATAAAAAATCAAATAAAACAAGGAAAAGAGCTAACAATAAGTACATAAATAAATAGGTAAACTAAAATTAAAATCGATAGAGAAGGAGAAGGGGCTAACATGAAAGAGAAAGGGAGAGAGAGAAAGAGAAAGAGAGAGAAAGAAAGAGAGGGAGAGAGAAAAAAGAGAGAGAGAAAGAGAGAAAGAGAGAGAAAGAGAGAGAGGGAAAGAGAGAGAAAGAAAGAGAGAGAGAAAGAAAGAGAGAGAGAGAAAGAGTGAGAGAGAAAAAAGAGAGAGAGAAAGAGAGAGAGAGAAAGAGAGAGAAAGAGAGAGAGAGAAAGAGAGAGAAAGAGAGAGAGAAAGAGAGAGAAAGATATAGAGAAAAAAAAGAGAGAGAGAAAGAGAAAGAGAGAGAAAGAGAGGGAGAGAGAGAGAGAGAGAGAGAGAGAGAGAGAGAGAGAGAGAGAGAGAGAGAGAGAGAGAGAGAGAGAGAGAGACGGGAGTAATATTATAAAGAGAAGGGGGCGGAGAATAAAATAGCGCTAAAAAAAGGAATGAAGTTGAACACAACAACAAAAAAAAAAAAAAAAGGGAAAAAGAAGGCTATTGGGAAAAATGCCGATCCGAGATCAAAATGAGGTCTTGGAATTTCTTTTTTGTATTCATCGGAAAGGCATGTCGTGCAGAATGTAAGACGTGCGGCTTTTCATATTTGAGACTTTACTTTTCGGTGTGTTGGGGTGGGGATGGGGGTGACGTATTGCTTTTATATTCTGTGTGTTTAAAGTTGAACGTGTTCAGCTTCAATTTCTGTACAGTTCAATAAATAATACGTGATGTTTGAAAGTAGACGAAGTACCCATCGACGCCGGGTGATATTTTTTTTTTTACTATGTGGTCACCACTTATCAAGACCAAGAGCCACTCGAGGATAAATGTTAATTGGACGGACTGATTATCAGTCAAAAGATGAGGAACACTATGGAAGTACTACCATTGATAAATAGTATGAAGTGGGTTTGATTACTTTTGAGACGGTTTTGGAAAAGAATTTGTTGACATTGGATTTGGAGACGACCAGGTTGTAATCCGCATGGAAGCAGTCACGTGGTAATGTGTTCCACAGATGGAAAGCCATTGCAAAAGAAACTCTGTCCATGGAAATTTCGCCTGACGCAAGGCACATGGAGGGAGAAAGGAAAGTCTTTTGGGATAGCAATGCGAGTTCTTACTGAGAATGTTTTACAAGAAGGACCAACAGATTGGAGCTCAGTCGAGCACTTTCCATTGAAAAACAACGAGAGCAAAGAGAGACTATCAGCGTCTCTCCTCTGAGAAAATCGTTGTAGGGAGGGAAATAGATCACGCTCACTAGATTTCGTACTTCCTCAAGGCAGAAAAGTACTCTGCGTGGCATCTCCTCAGAGGTAGGAGCGGCGTGCCATCTTAGAAGGTATCTGGCTCCCTCATCTGTTGTAGTGGATGAATTCTTTGTTCTTTCCTTCCTGCCGTGAACCACGCCGTTCATAGGTAGTAGGATTGCTCTGGAGTCAGGTACTTTCTGGAGCGGTAGAATGATCCAACCATTTTTTTTTCAGCGACCTTAGCAACAGACTGGATATACGTCTTCCATGTTAGGTCTGAAATGAAAGTCAGTCCTAAGAGCGTATCAAAACCAGGGGTCTCTTCAAAGATACAGCCATTCATTTCGACTGGGGACAAACAGGGGTCCAAGCGTTGGTGGTGAAAAGAGAGGAGGTTGGTTTTAGAGGTGTTAAAAGTAACACACCACTATTTTCTTAAGTGAACCACATGTTCTAGCTCCGGAGAGAGAGGGAGAGAGAGAGAGAGAGAGAGAGAGAGGGGGCTTATTGTTTTACAGCATTTCGTTTTACGACAATCCCAGTCGTCATCGAAACTACGTAAAGCACGGAAAGTGTCAACACCAAACTGATGCACGGAACACAGCCAGACTTAGAAGTCTTAAATAAAATCATATTTTTCTTATGGAAATCGCTTCAGACATGGCATGAAGCCACTTGATGTAAGGAGGTAACAAGAACGAAAGATGATTATCGCAAAGACAAGAGATGCCTAATGACTTTATTCTTGAAAAGACCTAGGCTATAGGTAGGAGGAAAACAGTCAGCAGGAAGAAAGTTCCACAAGCCTGCAGTTTTGGGAAAGAAGCTATTGAAATAGGAAGCTGTATTACAATGAGGTATCAGAACAGCGAATTGATGGAGACCACTAGACCAATGAGTCAAACGAGCTGGAACAAAGGAAGCAGGGAATAGATCAGATAATTCTGAAGAACACACACCATAATAGTATTTATAGAAAAGACTGAAACTAGCAACACAACGTCTGTGTGTGCGTGTGTGTGTGTGTATGAGAGAGAGAGAGAGAGAGAGAGAGAGAGAGAGAGAGAGAGAGAGAGAGAGAGAGAGAGTGTGTGAGAGAGAGAGAGAGAGAGAGAGAGAGAGAGAGAGAGAGAGAGAGAGAGAGAGAGAGAAGAAATGGTAGGGCCAATCAAATTGCAGATACGTTTCTGAATCTTATCAAGAACCTTAAGATGGGACAGAGTCTCCAGCCCAAATATGACAACAGTACTCCATAATGGTCTGATAGTAGATTTGTAGAGAAAGAGAATAGCCTCAGGCTGAGAAAGTGTTTGGAGCGACAAAGAGAACCGACTTTACGAGAAGCAGAAAGAGCAATGGATCTCATGTATACCTTTATGAAGGGCTTAATCTCACGTTTCTGTCTAGGAGAGTTATAAAAAATATCCACTTTAAAATTAATTCAATTCGCCTAGAAATATTATTAGAAAAAAAAAGAATAAAGAAAAATTATGTTCGTACAAATAAAATAGTAGGGGAAAAGTAACGAAAAAAATAGGATAGCCCGAATCAAACAGCAGTATGTAAGACTGATTGCTATTTGCTCTTCACTTTGAAAATCCGACTGACTTTTCTTTATATATATAATTATTAATTTCTAATTATCAATAATTTTTAATTAATATTAATTTCTATAATAGTGAAAACATAGTACAATGCGTATAATACTAACACGTGTACTGTATTAATACTATAACCATCACGCGATTCTCGCCAAAACTACCTATAAATATGTAAGCACCACGTCCTTTACTCAATAAACATCTCTGAAGATGGATCTAGATGGATCCGAAAGTACTAGAAATATAAATGAATACGACAGATACATCGGCCAGTTCACGCTCGAAACCAGAAAACACATACGAAAATTAGAAAGGATAAAAAAAATATGCAGACATAAATTGTCCGTCATATTTAACTAAATACGTCTAAAAGACACTGTTGACTAGAATACATAGTCCATAATGATAATATATATATATACATACATACATATATATATATACACATATATACACACACATATATATATATATATATATATATATATATGTATATGCATATATATATATTCATATATATATGCATATATATATATGCATATATATATGTATATATATATATATGTATATATATATGTATATATATTTATAGATATATATATATGTATAGATATATATATATATGTATAGAAATATATATATATGTATAGATATATATATATGTATATATATGTATATATATATGTGTGTGTATATATATATATGTGTATATATATATATATGTATATAAATATGTATAGAGATATATATATATATGTATATATATACGTATATATACATATATATATGTATAGATATATGTATATATATATGTATATATACGTATATATATACATATATATATATGTATAGATATATGTATATATATATGTTGGATGATGGCCCTATGGGAATGGGCGTATCTGTTGGAAACCGTTGGTTTGACTTGCGCGAGTTAACGTGCGTACAGTCGAGTGCAGAATAGGGCTTGTTCTTACAGTCAGAGCTGACAGACGTGACAAGGTTACCGTGTGACGAGACCCCAGATCAAGGGGCAGTCTGCACCTGAGATAGGCTCTGTGACGTCACTCGTTCTCGTGAGAAGCGAGTTTTCGTCAGTCTGATTCGGAAGGCGAATCGAGCAGGACGTGAGATTCACGATGTAAAAATAAGCGAAATATTTCCCTTAAGGGAATACAAGCGAGAGAAATCCTTTCCCCACCCCTCTTTATGAATGGTTGAGAAAACATTGTTAACTAACTACGATGAAGTAGTGATTTGCTCTCTCCCTCTCTCTCGACGTAGTGAATGACTCCCAGTTGAAATAACAACGCTTGTAATATAATGAATTAAATTTAAAAGAAAAGTTTGTCTTCGGAGTGCGCCATGAGGCTTTTGTTGCAGACACGGACGGTGTGGTTCACGACAGGAAGGAAAGAACAAAGAATTCATCCACTAGACGACACACCACCCTCTACAACAGATGAGAGAGAAAATTAAGGTATGCAACATATATATATATATATATAATAATATTTAAAATATAAGCCATTAACAATGCAAGATTAATTAATTTTTATTTTTATATTAATCTTATATATTATAAATGTATATATATGTGTATACATATATATATATATATATATATATATATATATGTATATATATGTATATATATAGATATATGTATATATATATGTATAGATATGTATATATATATATAGATATATATATGTATATATATGTATAGATATAAGTATGCATATATATGTATATGTATATGTATATATATATATGTATATATATATATATATATATATATATATATATATATATATATATATATATGCGTGTGTGTGTTAAAGATTAAAAAACATTAAGATAATTGTATATTTTTAGGTTTATATATACATATGCAATACATGTTTTGGAATTAAATGATTCGAAATATTAATATGCTATGCAATAAACCGACCTGCAAACGTTGTGACTTAAATATTCCGCCCTGAAGTAGATGGAACCTGGGATTTTGCATCGTAAAATGTTATGCTAATAGGATATCTTAATGTTCGGGTATATGCAGAGGTCAAGAAAGAACGGTGGAAGGAATGCTAAGCCGTGTTCGTAAATCAGTGCTTTTTCCTCCGTGAGAGCAAATTCGAGATAAGGAATCGTAACTAATCCGCCATTTAATGATAGTCCATGCATTGTCGCGCTGTTTCAATGGTATTTCTTATCATAGAAATGTTCACATCTGCCGCCTTGCTTTCATAAAACAATGTCGTCCAGTGAATTGTTAAGATATCAGTAGAGACTAACAGAATTACCCAATGTTGCCGTGTCAAATTCGTAAAATCAAATAACCTGGAATACTTACACACAAATACACACACACAATGTATTATTATACAAAATCTGCGTTAATCAACGTTTGTTTCACTCGGCTTCTTTTAAAATATATATATTAATCACACAAACTACATGCTAAAATATTCCTCAATTTTGGGACTGAGTTATGTATGAAAACAACTTCCACTTCAATTGTTCTAATTTGCCGTAATTTGCAATTAACTCATACAGTGACCATCTCTTATTAACTTTTTATCTATCATTTTCACCCTCTCTCATTATATTTGTTTGACTCTCTCGCCCCCATTCTATATGTCGTCTAGCGTTCTGGGGTGGGTGGACACAGAAGGATGCTAACAACTCGGGTCGGT
>OY744533.1:19068554-19076054 GCA_963556195.1 Sepiola atlantica
TAAACTTTACTATTTAGAGGGGGTACCACTGAAACCTTACCATACCTGCTAAAGAAAAAAACACATTAAAAGTTTAAACTAATGCTGTATGTATTGCTCATAGCTGTCTTGAGACGGGTATTCTACTCGTGTATATATATATATATATATATATATATATATATATATATATATATATATATATATATATATATATATATATAGCTTAATTCCAGTGACCAAAATTTTATTCATTTTACTGTCCATTTTTTTCCAAATCCAAAACTTCAGTATATTTTGACGAACCGTTTCGCCCATAGACGAACAACCAAAATTTAATATGTCAATTCCGAATCTTTCGGCCATGTGCTCTTCAGAAATTCAAACTTCGCCCCCCCCCAAAAAAAATTATATATATATATATATATATATATATATATATATATATAGTAAGCAATGAAAATATATATGGAAATCAAGCTACACAGAGGCTCCCGTGTTTCTATCCCCGGGGGGAATCGTCAGACTAAATGCATGGAGTTATTTTTGTCAGGTGTTTTTATATACATGGCTTGCTAGTTAACCAATCAGATTCTTTGTTCTCTCAGCCAATCGTCTTTTCGACCACTCGGTCATATTTTTGATAATGAGAGGTTCCACTCTCGAAAATTAAAGTTTAAAGTTTAACCCTTTTCCAGACCTTTTAAATTGCTTGACAGTAAACTTTTTTTCTATTTACTGTTCTGGTATTTAAACCCGTGAAATATTAATAAATTGATTTGAGATTCCATTCATATTTTCTCTTCTCCGGTACCTATATCGCATTGCTCCTGCCTCGGATTACGAACATACATTTCTATTTACCAGCAATGCATCAAGCAAACTACAATTTCCTTATATATATATATATATATATATATATATATATATATATATATATATATATATATATATATATTGAATATTATTTTCAACATAAACCCATATACACATGTGTTTCATGCCAAATCTGCTATCGTCAGTATGGAAGGAGAAAATCCCTGCTGGTTACACGGATCGAACCTCGATACGAAAGTCATGCTTGACTTAGTAGACACGGCGCGTACCAATGCTCCACTGTCTAGAAATGGGAAGTAAATTGACATTTAAATAGCAAACACGGCGGCTATCCAGCAAGCAGTCGAGAGATATTATATATATATATATATATATATATATATATATATATATATATATATATATATATATATATATATATATATGTGTGTGTGTGTGTGTGTGTTTGTGTGTAAGGTCAGTGCTCGATTATTAAGAAAATTCAAAAATAAGAACGTAATATTTATTTATATATGTATTACAGAAAATGAGAACAACATCGTTACTGTCGTTTGTTAGTATCTGAAACCGACGGTACCGATGTGTCGGTGTTTGCGTGTGTTTGCGTGTGTTTGTGTGTGTTTGTGTGCTCATGTGTAAGTAAACGGGTTCTTTATATGGCCGCAGATGTATATATTACGATTACGTGTGTGTGTGTGTTACATTTAGAGTGTCTGTATGTGTGTAATACGTGCGTGTCTGTATCTGTCCATCCATAATTTGTCGCTTGATGCCTATTTAAACGCAAATAGGCAAGGAACCATTTGCACATTGAATATTCAGTCAGTTACAACAACAACAACAGTGACACCTGCTCGTGTTTTCTTTCCTTCCCGACGGATAATATAAACACAAACCGCACCCACACACTCTTTGTTGGCGATAATGAAAAGCTTGTCGTGAACGAATAGAGCACTCTCGGTATCTGATATTGTTCATATAAGCAATGAGATTTTTTTCTTTAGCGTAGCGGATAGAATCTCCGATTGTAAAAAAACAAACAAAAAACAAACAAAAAACGGTCGGGTTTTGATCTCTGTTGAACAAATGTAGTGTATTGATTTACTCCTCTCCAGGAGTTAAGCACAAGGCCAGTTTTTATCTTACTCCCACAAGTAAGATGTGACCCAAGGTCGGGTCGGGAAAGTGGGGTTTAAAAATTGCCTGGGCAGTCCCGTCAGCATTCCCCGGTAGGGGCGCCTCAGGCAGTAAGCAATAAGCTTACTCCTCCCCAAAATGGGGAGGCAAAGCCTGGGAAGGTGGACCTCCCAGAACTGCACAGGACAGACCCATTGACCGGCGTAAATCAAGACCCGAAGGCCAAGACAACACCAGTATGGGGTGCAGTATCCATCGGAACAGATACTACACTTTGATCTTAGCCAAAAGGCCAAGAAATGTAGTGTAAATAGCAGAATGTCTTCAAAGGTCCGAATAGTAAAAAAAATCCGTTTATGAATTTAAAGGGAATTCAAGTCCGATGTAAAAGATCATTGACAAAAAAGTAACAGTTTGCTCAACATTCATGATTTTCTTGAATTTTCTCTTTTGGACATGTTCACATTTTTACATCAAAAATGATTCACTTTGCTAAAAATAACTCTGTATATTTTTATATATTTTTTTTAATTTTCAAATCTGTGCTAAATAGTAATATAATTTTACTGTTTTATCCCTATGTTCTCCACTGATGATAAAAACATACACTTTTGAAAATCCATGGGTTAAGGAGAAAAAAAAAGTTTATTTATATATTCCTTGTTTCAACTATTTCATGATTTAATAAATATTGTTCTTTTACCAATTTTTATTGTTACCACTCATTTCTTTATAGTCGTTGTTATTGTTTTTACTGGCGATGGAAACAGAGCTGTTTTCTTAGTATTTTTCCACTTCCTAAGCGTTAAAGACTATTGCATTAAGTCGCCCTTTTTAATAGGACGTGTCATTATTATTTTTTATTTGATATATATATATATTTATTGATTCTTACGTACATTTTATATGTACATATAAAATTTATATATATATATATATATATATATATATATATATACATTTTTACGTACATATAAAATTAATATATATAAGTGAAATATATTTGAAAATCAACACACCGTGCAATTTAAATGAAAAAAACATTTATTTAATTTTTTTGTAGAACAACTTTGTCAGGCGAGACTGTCTTATAGATTTTTCTTTTCTTCTTCCTCATTTTGATGGTATTAACCCCGAGCGGTCGACTCACGATAGGAGTAGAAAAGCACGTCAAGTTTTAAAGGACGTTAGGATAAGTCCAGTCGATGTTATGCGCAGATTGGCGCTTTTTGGATAAGGAAATTGGCAACATCTTTGTGGCACAAATGTATTTAAGTAAAATATTATTGAAAATCAACACATCGTGCAATTTAAATGAAAAAAAAACAAAAAAAACTGTCGGACGAATCCATTTCAAGTATTTAGGGGTATTTAGAAAGCAAATCTGTTTCCATTCATTTCTTTCTGCTTTCTATACCGATTTATACGTTTTTCTTTTCTTTTTCCCTCTTAAAACTTTCTAGTTTTCTTTCTCACTTTCTTATTTCTTTCTTTTTCAACTTCACCGATTCAGACGTCATTTTATATGAATATGAATACTCATGCGAACACTGGCGGAGGATAATTTAATCGTCTTTTTTGACGGGGAGAGTACATTTATTAAGAAATATTAAAGAGTGGTTGAATCAACATAGAGTGAGAGAAGTCAGATAAATCAGTGACTTACGCAGTTAATTATAAATTACGGCTAATTAGAACAAAGATGGGAGACTTGTTCAGTTAATTATAAATTACGGCTAATTAGAACAAAGATGGGAGACTTGTCCAGTTAATTATAAATTACGGCTAATTAGAACAAAGATGGGAGACTTGTTCAGTTAATTATAAATTACGGCTAATTAGAACAAAGATGGGAGACTTGTTCAGTTAATTATAAATTACAGCTAATTAGAACAAAGATGGGAGACTTGTTCAGTTAATTATGAATTACAGCTAATTAGAACAAAGATGGGAGACTTGTTCAGTTAATTATTAATTACGGCTAATTAGAACAAAGATGGAAGACTTGTTCAGTTAATTATAAATTACGGCTAATTAGAACAAAGATGGAAGACTTGTTCAGTTAATTATAAATTATGGCTAATTAGAACAAAGATGGAAGACTTGTTCAGTTAATTCTAAATTACGGTTAAAGTACACCTGACGAAGGTCGGAGGTTACATCGGCCGAAACGTTGTGATAAAAACACCCAAGATGAGAACAGCAGTCCGAAAATACCAAATTCTACACACCGTTCATATTAGTTTGGTTAATAACATTACTGATTGAATCTCCTTGACCCTTTGGCTCGGAGCATGATGCAGTGTCTGTTCTGATACCGAACTTCATTTTTTCTGTCCTTGGTCAGTGAGGGAGAGGCGGAAACCATTTTTATTTTGGTCCCAATTCAGAGTGCCCCTTTTTGGGGAGATTGATTAACTCCACATTAAAAATCAACCTTGTGTCTAACTCTGCTCGTGGGGATGGCAAGTAAAAAGGAACAGAACTGCTGCGTCACTGTGTGTGTGTGTGTGTGTGTGTGTGTGAGAGAGAGAGAGAGAGAGAGAGAGAGAGAGAGAGAGAGAGAGAGTGAGTGAGTGAGTGAGTGAGTGAAAGAGAGAGAGAGAGAAATGTAGAAAGAAAGAAAGAGAGAGATAGAAAAAGTAAAGTTGATAGAACGGGTGAGAGAGAGAGAGAGAGAGAGAGAGAGAGAGAGAGAGAGAGAGAGAGAGAGAGAGAGAGAGTGTGACAGATAGAAACACAGACAGAAAGAGAGAGAGAGAGAGAGAGAGAGAGGGAGAGAGAGGAGACAGATGGAGAAAGAGAGACAGGGGGACAGAGACAGACAGACAGACAGAGATAAAGGGAGAAAGAGAGACAGACAGAGACAAAGGGAGAAAGAGAGACAGAGGGAGAAAGAGAGAGTGAGAGAGAGAGAGAGAGAGAGAGAGAGAGAGAGAGAGAGAGAGAGAGAGAGCAATTAAGTAAACAAACGCATGTTTAGGTGCAGTTAATAATTACCAATCAGAATATTAAGATTTGTCTTGAATAAATGGTGATATCTTCATAATCTCGTCCCCCAACCAGAACACAGTCTGCTTCATAAAAAACCCAACGCAACAGATCGGCGCTGCGTCGTTGTCGAACGTTAAAGTACAATAGACATTAATATTAATGTATTCTGAGGCGGGAGCATACTGACATCTCAGCTACGGTGTCACGTGGCGACAGGCTTCACTTTATCTTCATGTTGACAAATATTCCGCTCGACATTTCTAAGATACTATCATGCGAAATTAGCCGCAGATAGTTTTCATTGCAAACAATACTGTCCTTTTGTCGCGTTTCAGAAACTAGGAAACAAATACAACATTTTTTAATGGTAGTTCGGAAGAATAACCCAGATCTAATTTGAACGTTTAGCTTTTGTAAGTATGGGTGTTCTAAACGACAATAATCTCGGTAAAAATCTAACAACCGAGACCAATGACATTTTGTTTTTATGTAATTACATAAAGTTAACATAATGGAATTTTTTTTTTACATACATTTTTTTTATTAATATTTTTAAAAAATTAATAAAATTAACGTCATGTGATTTAAAAAAAAGAAGAAAGTCTATTTTTGTCCAAAATTTTATGTATTTAAATTTTTACCGAGATTAGTGTCTTTTCGGTCATCCATACTTACAAAAACTAAACGTACAAATTAGGTGTGGGTATTTCTTCCGAATGACCTTTTTAATCACATAAATCGTTTGAAAAAAATGATAGTTTTAAATGTATTTAGAATGGTTTTAGAAATACATTTGTTGTACAATTTCAGAGTGTGTTCTTCAAGGATGGGGGGTACCAACGTTAGAGAACCGACCAAGTGTCAAACCTGGGGTTTGTGGGAACGAGAGTAAATAGAAGCTAGGCGTGAGCTTTTTAATTTATTTAAAAAAAAACTTTTATTCACGCTAAACAAGGTACATTGTCACTAAATCGTACGGGGCTACTTTGATAGGAATCAGTTTTTTTTTGTTTTTTGGTGGTGGTAGTGGGGGGGGGGACAGCCTTGGTGTGGAGCTGGGCAGCAAGATGCTTGTTCACGTTACACTTGAACGTCTGCATGTTTTACGGTCGGGAAAACATGGAGCATGGAGGGAATTCCAAAGACAAGCGGTCTGAAGAAAAGAAGTTATCAGAGTATAAGATTTACTAGATACTACGGAAGAAATATCACGTGGCGGGTACGAACATTTTTTTTTAATCCTATATTAGTTCATTACTACGAAAGGGGGATTTTAAAAATATATTTCCCGCCAAGCTTGTCTATTCTAATAATCTAGTTCCCAACAAAGATACAACCTGCCCAAGAAGAGAAATCTAACAGATCTACAGTTAGATTAAAAAAAAAAAAATATTTTAATCATTGGTATATTTTAAAATTTAATGCACGGTGTCACGTGGCGACAGGCTTCACTTTATCTTCATGTTGACAAATGGCTTAATACAATAATTGATAATTGTTACTATTACAGACATAAATTATTTTAATGGAAACACAGTTGGGAAATTAGTCAAAAAGTATTTATTTTGGTTTACCTACTCATTTGTGACTTATTTGTGTAAAAAAAAAATTAACTAGCGGGACCCCGTGGAAATTCCACAATGTTTCTCCATCAATCTGTATAATTCACTGTTAATAATATTCCGGTAGTTAGAAATAGGCATATATTTTACTCACGAAAATTTTGCGTGACGGAATGGAATTATATATATTTATTTATATTAGCCGGTTGCCTAGCACAAAAGCTATGTCTTCTGTGGTCGCCATCCCCCTACCCCCGGTCGCCCCCATCTCACTCGCCCTATTGTCTTCCCGCTCGCCTCTCCCTCCTCTTCCCCCCCCCTTACATCTGCTCTCCCTCTCCCTGTTGCCCGGGGCAAAAGTAAGTACTAACGCTGTCTTCCCTCCCCCCCTTCGATGTATATTAAGGTCACCGTTAAGAAAATAACAAAATAAAAATAAATCTCCGGCGATCGGGCGATCCCATCTTCTTAAAAAGGGGTGTTAGAGCGTGACACGGGTAGGTAGACGCTAGCGTGCCCTTAAAGTTCGGGTAAATATCGATTCTTAGCAAAGTAGCCTTTTTTTGTTTAGTCACTTGTTTACGTTAAACAAGATGGGTACTTTGCTTTTTCTTTTAATTTTATTTCGATTAGCCCTCAGAGAGCTAACACTTGATTCCTTCATGAGATACATAAATAAATGTTCGCGTGTTTCTTTAAAGTTCTTCTCTGCTTTCTATACTTCGAGTCAGTAAAGTAAAGTAGTGTAGTTGTCCCCTTCCTCAATGGACCAATTAATTAATCTTATGGTTTATTTTTATTGTGGTCTTTGTCTGCTTTTGCTGGATTCCAGAACTAGAATCCATCTTGTCCAGAATTAATTTGCTTTTATTGTTTCATTTTACTTCAGTCGAAGTTCTCAGAAATCAACCGCCCCACTTCCTAAGGCTAACACTTGATCTCTATATAAAATACATAGATATTCGAATATTCCATTAAAGTTCTCCTTTAC
>OY744533.1:19081054-19106054 GCA_963556195.1 Sepiola atlantica
ACAGCTTTTTTCCTTGGACCACTTACCTTTGGAATTCTCTGTACCGACATGCAGAAATTTAAATGCAATATGAACAAACATCTTACTACCCAGCTCCCACCCAGGTCGCCCCCTATAAATATGGACCCTATGACAGTAGCCCCTGTGATTCAGCGGCAATATGCCCTGTTTGGGGGAAACAAAAGAAAAAAAATGTACATTCTGACTTTAGGACCTAGCTCATTAAGGATTTGCCCCTTTTGTCTTAGTGAAGTATGGTCCGATTATAGGAGGCCACCCACCCTGGCATTAACTCCTCCTTTGGGAGGAGTATTGATTTATTGCCGGTTGCTTGTGGCGCATCGACCAGGGAATGTCGACGAGAATTTCCAGTTTTTTATAACCTTCCTGAATGCTACACACCTTCTGGGGAGCAGGGGTTCACCCCGGATTAGAGTGATAATAATGCATCCCTAATAAAATACATACAGGGAACAAAGTTCAAACAATAAAATGTGACTTTTTCAGTCGAATTTATTGATCTTCAATGATGTCAACACCAGGTTTGAATAGTCAGAGGAAGTTGGAGGTGTAGCAGTTACATGAGTGAAATATTTTCTGTCGGTCTACATGACTGGCAGTGAGATATGATTCGGCTTGGCGATTGCATGGCCATCGCCTCTTCACGGCACGAGATTCATACACAATGAATCGTGTTTTGGCGACCTGATTCTTTAGTACCAGACTGACTCCTAAACAGACAAACAGTAGATTCTACGTTCTCTACCGGGCCGACGGTAGATGAATCGATGAACTTCAGGATAACGTTATTTCGTCTTGTCTACTTTTACCAACCCAATGTACTTTCTTTGTCCAGTTCCCGTCTCTCTACCACCTAAAGAGGTTTTGGAAGGAGTCGGACTCGTAGAAGTTGGATTTTGAATTTTTAATCTTTGAAGAATCAACAGACAGTCTAAATATAAAATAAGGAGCCGGAGTCGAAGTCGGATGTTTTGGAATTCTTGGAGTCGAAGTCGAAATTTTTGTAATCCAAGGAGTCCGATTCGGACCTTATACGTTCCGACTTCGCAACCCTGGCCAACACAATTTCGAATATCGGGAATCGATTTCACATAAACTTTCATGGAAACTAAACACCCCTTCGCAAAAATTAAACTATTTCCAAACCCTTTTTTATGATTTGAAAATGTCGCCCTGTTGCCCCCCCCCCCCTTGCCCGTTCAAGACAACATGTGCTCATGGCCCAAGCCCCCCCCCCTCTGATGTCACGTCAGTTCCATTTCCTTTTTTTTTCAAATGTTTCTTTGTTTAGACTAAGAACACTGGTTAACAGATGTTCGTTCTCCGGTCAACACGTGAAACTGTTTTTTCTTTACTCATTTTAATATTAAATTTCAAACAAGTATGTTCTACCTTGTTCATACTAGCCCCCCCCCCCACACACGCACACCGTCCCGCACATAGCCTTCGTATTCATAATACAAACTGTTAAACCCTGGCACATGCAGGTGCCCGACGTTTGTGTTTGAATGGGATATGGTTCGGTTCAGCTCTAGGAGGCAACCTTCCTAGGCATTATCTCCTTCTTCGGGAGGGAGAGTTGGTTTATTTCCGGTTGCCAGGTTATAAAAAAGCCGACAACAGACTTGTCGACATTCCTTGGCAGAGACGTCACAAGCAACCGGCAATAAATCAATCTCCTCTCAAAGGAGGAGGTTATACCTGGGACGGTGGTCTCTTAGGACCGAATCGAGCCATACCTACCGGAGAATGTCGACAAAGGGGTAGTATTCAAACACATATTGCCCCAGAAACTCCCGGTATGAATAGATTTTGTAATCTTCCAGAGGTGCCCCTCGGGAAATCCGGACCCCCCCCCCACCTCTGTTAAACTGACTTCGTGTCTAACCTTACTGCAGTTATGGGCGGGTTAATATTTACAAACTTTTTATTTCATACAATATTAAAAATGCCACATTACAGAAATAAACAGAATGCCCTAATATGGAGTACTGTTGCCACATCTGGGGAGGTGTCGTTCAGAGCACTCTTCCTTGCCGAAACAGAGTTTAAAATCAAAAGAGTTGCCAACTTGATAAGTCCTTCACTATCCACCAAACTCCAGCCCCTGTCCCATCGCCGCAATGTTGCATTCTTGTGCCTGTTTTACAAGTACTTCAATGGATTGTGCTCTGATGAGCTTGCTGCTCTGGTACCCCCACGACGTAAATTCACTAGACCAACCCGACAATCTGCCAAATCCCATTCATACACTGTGGAGGTCCCTAGATGCCGAAGAGCTTTCTACTCCAAAAGCTTCTTTCCTCGTGCTGCTGGACTCTGGAACTCCCTCCCTGCTCCCTGCTTTCCTGACGTTACTGACATGCAGAAATTTAAAACTAATGTAAACATGCCTTGTTTGGGGTGAACTATAATACATAAAAGAAAACTTCGTAATCTCGTGGGGGATGATCTCTTCACTTTTTTACATCCCCTTTCTCACAGAAGAGACATCGCTAGTCTCTCTCTACTCGATCGTTATTTCCATTGAAGATGCTCGTCTGAGCTCCAATCTATTGTTCATCCTGGTTAGACATTCACAGCAAGAACTCGCCGTTCTACCACAACAAAAAACACACAAACTTTCCTTTCTTCTAGCATCAGGCGGAACTTCCACAAACAGAGTTTCTTCGCAAGGGCTTCCCGTCTGTGGAACACGTTACTACGAGACTGCTCCCGTGCAGATTACAACACGATCGTCTTCAAATCGAATGTCAACATATTCCTATTATGAACCGTCACCACAAGTATTTCGAACTTGGTCCATCCCAGCCATCTTTCTCAATCCTCTCATAAGGTTCATCATCATCTAACTGATAATCATTCCATCTCATTAATACTTATCCTCCAATGACCTTTGGCCTTGATAAACGGTGATCCTTTTTAGTAAAAAGAAATACACAGTACTGACAGGAGTAAATGCTACTATTATTCGTATTATGCGATATATACATATCTATACTATTGATGGGGCGATTAATCGGAATCGGGAATCAGAAAAATCGGAACTTTTTTGGGTATCGGAATCGAGAAAAAAAAAAGTTTTATTTCCGATTCCAAAAACGATTCTTTTAATGTTGTTCTTTATTTTCGTTTGTTGAAAGTTTACTTTTCCATTGCTCGTACGAATGATGAATCGATAAATAATTATTGATGCTAAACAATCAGTAAAAGTAAAATCTATCGATCATAAAAACGTCTAAATATAAAGTAAATTTTCTTTTACTTTTGCGAAAATAAATGCACACTTTACACGGAATTTTACGGTAATCCGAAAATTAAAAAAAACAAAATAACAACTCTATAATTAAATATTTAAAAAGCACCTGAATCGGTAATTGTATCGGAATCGGGAATATAGAACAGAATCAGGAATTTAGAACGGAATCGGGAATTTAGAACGGAATCCAGAAAAATTAAAAAAACAAAACAACAACTCTATAACTAAATATTTAGAAATTTAATAAGAATAGGAAGCGGAAGCCGTAATTGTATCGGAATCGGGAATTTTAAACACTATGAGTAATTGTATCGGAATCGGGGAAAATATTAGAATCATCCCATCACTAATCTATACATATTCACGAGAGGAGATTCAATCGTACATATTTTCATCTTAAATAGATAGGATATTTAGAGTATTTCGAATACCATAGATATTTTGTTGATGTCGACATATTCAAGTGCATGTGCGCCGGCTAATGTCAAGTATTTAAAAAATGCATGGATATTGTGCTTTCAGTGATTACGTTTATCTCTTTTTTTATTTTACTTCACTAGGTTCTCATAAATCAAGGGACTCTGTCCTGGGGCTAACCCCTGATTTCTTAATACGATACATAGATATCCGTGTGTTCATTTAACCTTCTCCTTAACTCTCAAAGCTTTAGTTAGTAATGCAGTGGAGAATATAACTTTCCTTCTCCCAAATTGACCATATAATCATGTTATATTGACCATATAATTATGTTATATTGACCATATAATCATGTTATATTGACCATATAATCATGTTATATTGACCATATAATCATGTTATATTGACTATATAATCATGTTATATTGACCATATAATTATGTTATATTGACCATATAATTATGTTATATTGACCATATAATTATGTTATATTGACCATATAATCATGTTATATTGACCATATAATTATGTTATATTGACCATATAATTATGTTATATTGACCATATAATCATGTTATATTGACTATATAATCATGTTATATTGACAATATAATTATGTTATATTGACCATATAATCATGTTATATTGACTATATAATCATGTTATATTGACAATATAATTATGTTATATTGACCATATAATTATGTTATATTGACAATATAATCATGTTATATTGACCATATAATTATGTTATATTGACCATATAATTATGTTATATTGACCATATAATCATGTAATATTGACCATATAATTATGTTATATTGACCATATAATCATGTTATATTGACCATATAATCATGTTATATTGACCATATAATCATGTTATATTGACCATATAATTATGTTATATTGCCCATATAATTATGTTATATTGACCATATAATCATGTTATATTGCCCATATAATTATGTTATATTGACCATATAATCATGTTATATTGACAATATAATTATGTTATATTGACCATATAATCATGTTATATTGACTATATAATCATGTTATATTGACAATATAATTATGTTATATTGACCATATAATTATGTTATATTGACAATATAATCATGTTATATTGACCATATAATTATGTTATATTGACCATATAATTATGTTATATTGACCATATGATTATGTTATATTGACCATATAATCATGTTATATTGCCCATATAATTATGTTATATTGACCATATAATTATGTTATATTGCCCATATAATTATGTTATATTGACCATATAATTATGTTATATTGCCCATATAATTATGTTATATTGACCATATAATTATGTTATATTGACCATATAATTATGTTATATTGACCATATAATTATGTTATATTGACCATATAATTATGTTATATTGACCATATAATTATGTTATATTGCCCATATAATTATGTTATATTGACCATATAATTATGTTATATTGACCATATAATTATGTTATATTGACCATATAATTATGTTATATTGACCATATAATCATGTTATATTGCCCATATAATTATGTTATATTGACCATATAATCATGTTATATTGACCATATAATCATGTTATATTGACCATATAATTATGTTATATTGACCATATAATTATGTTATATTGACCATATAATCATGTTATATTGCCCATATAATTATGTTATATTGACCATATAATCATGTTATATTGACCATATAATCATGTTATATTGACCATATAATTATGTTATATTGACCATATAATTATGTTATATTGACCATATAATCATGTTATATTGCCCATATAATTATGTTATATTGACCATATAATCATGTTATATTGACCATATAATCATGTTATATTGACCATATAATCATGTTATATTGACCATATAATTATGTTATATTGACCATATAATTATGTTATATTGACCATATAATTATGTTATATTGACCATATAATCATGTTATATTGACCATATAATTATGTTATATTGACCATATAATCATGTTATATTGACCATATAATTATGTTATAGTTTATCTTTTTTGTAGAATTATTCTTGATTTGGCCGGATTCCAGGATAAGAATTCATCTGGTTTGATTAGTGCTGTTACCTGACGTAACATCACTAGATGAAGGTGCAAAGCCATGTCGAGGGAATCTTATTTGGACTTGGAATACTATGTTATTTTGAATATTTTGTCAGGGTTTACTTGTACAGTGAAGTAGCCTAAACTCAGGGTATCCTGACAAACCCGTGTACAGAGAAATCGAAGACACTCGAGGATAGTGTCGAATAGGCATTCAAACTCTCCCTTTATTTTTATTTTATCTGTATGTGTGTTTTTTTTTTTACTAAGGAGTCACCACTTATCAAGGCCCAAAGGCGACTCGAGGATAAAAGTTACTGTGTGTCAGATGGACGGTGAGACAACACCGTGATGATTGGTAATGATGGTGGAAGTTTTGGCAGAATTTGATTATTAAGGAGGACGGCTCAACAAAAATTTGTTTACATTGGACTTGAAGGTGCAGAAGATTTCCGACAGGATCGCTTTTCAATTGACATATTTGCACATGTCATTACGTACGCCAACATAAATACCCATTTACTTGACATTGTTCCTATTTACTTGCCTCCCCAGAGTTAGGCACAAGGTCAGTTTTTAATTGTCCTCAGTCAAGAAGCACCACTTCTTCACTGACTGCAGACAGAAAAGACTAATTGCAATATCAGAACAGATACTATACTTTGCTCATAAATGACGCTGTTAAGAAGATCAATATCTATTATATAAAGTAGCAAATATATTTTTCCTGGGTGGATGGTATAACAAACTGATCCAAAGGATGAGATAATGCCTGGGAGAATGGTCTCATAGCAAGAGAATAGATACTATACTACTCCTTTCACCTAAAAAATGGAGAAGTTAGTTATTGGGAGGATCTTATCGTGACAACAAAGATACTACACTACCTCCTCCAAAAAAAGGAGGTAATGCCTGGGAGGATAGTATCATGACAAACGAACATATATTACATTTCTTTACCGCAAAGGGGGACTTAATGCTTGGGAAGATGGTCTCATAGCAGCAGAACAGATACTGTGATACCCCTCCTCCCCCAAAATAGAGAAGGTAATTCCTAGGAGCATGGTGAAATGACCACAGAACAGATAATACGCTACCCCCACTAAAAAAAGAAAGACATAATGCCTGTGAAGATGGTATCATGACGAACAAACATATACTAAACTATTGAGCAATGACAAATAGTACACTAGTCTGACGAAATAGTATAGTAAACTGAATCGAGTATTATTAATAGTTTAGTTTTGATTTGAGACAGACAGATACTAAATCTCCATTAGTAATAATATGACATCTCCTGTCTTTTCGTTTCTCTGTCTGAGAACGTAATTGAAAACAAAGCCCCATACCAAGATCAAACAATACGTTTGACATATTTATATTTGATTCGGACTAGCCTATTTTCTCGTTTTTTGTTTTCACTATGTTATTGAAATGAATATAAGTTATTCCGCTTCAATTTTCTTTCTGAAAATACTTATTCCAGCTAAGAATACTGTTAGAGTGGAGAAGTTTTCCCTGACTCCCCGAAACAGAAGCGTGAGTTTCGAGATTTACCTATCTATTTCTTCAATTAAACTACTTATTTCTTAACATTAATTGTTTATCATAATGCTAGGTATAATATTATTCTTTCTTATTTACACGTGTGCTTTTATGATATGCTTCAAGTGGTAGATTGTTTTAAGGGTTCAAGGGTCTTTTCTTTATTCATAACGAACGTATCACCGTCGTCACATCGGACTTTTACCAATGCGAAGTGACTATTAAAATCTTTCCTTTTTAGCTTTACAAACTTTTGCATGGTATAATTACTTTTGCTTGCTTTTAAAAACTATTCTTTCTACTGTTGTTACGATGTCAATACTTTTAAAATACAGACAGAAGAAATATAATATTTATAGTTTGCCGATGGAAATCAAGTAATAACAAACTCGTTTCATCGATTAAAAGTCAACTTCTCACATTGTTTAGTCGCGACAGGTACACATGCTGTATTATACTTCTTTACTGAATGAGCCGCGGATGGTGAAATTTATATTTCAAAGCTTTTTCGTTTGCTTAGTATTTTTAACGTAAATCTTATAAACACACCTTCGTTTGATTCGTTATTATTCTACTTTCTACTCGCTTTGTTCTTGGCCTTTTGGCTAAGATCAAAGTGTAGTATCTGTTCCGATGGATACTGCACCCCATAGATTGGTATTATCTTGGCCTTCGGGGCTTGATTTACGCGGGTCTATGGGTCTGTCCTGTGCAGTTCTAGGAGGTCCACCCTCCCAGGCTTCGCCTCCCCTCTTTGGGAAGGAGTAAGTTTATTGCTTACTTCTGAAGCGCCCCTACCGGGGAATGCCGACGGGGCTGCCCAGGCAATTTTTAATGGCCAGAGTGCTCACCTCTCGGGCGCTGGCTTTTCAAACCCCACTTTCCCGACCCGACCGTGGGTCACATCTTACTTGTGGGAGTAAGATAAAACTGGCCTTGTGCCTAACTCCTGGAGAGGAGTAAATAAATACTCATGTTTAGAAGCGCATATGTTCGATAATACTTGACATTTGTCTTTTAAACTTAAATTCATTCTTACTACATAGTCAATACTGTTTGTTTGTTTATCGCGAGAGTATGAAATTTAAGTGATTTAAATCCTTTAAACTGTTGATTTGAAAAGCCAGCGCCCGAGAGGTGAGAACTCTGGCCATTAAAAATTGTCTGGGCAGCCCCGTCGGCATTCCCTGGTAGGGGCACCTCAGGCAGTAAGCAATAAGCTTACTTCTCCCTAAAGAGGGGAGGCGAAGCCGGGGAGAGTGGACCTCCTAGAACTGCACAGGACAGACCAATAGACCGGTGTAAATCAAGCGCCGAAGGTCAAGACAATACCAGTTTATGGGGTGCAGTATCCATCGGAACAGATACTACACTTTGATCTTAGCCAAAAGGCCAAGAACAGTGTTTTTTTAATGCACCCCTGTCGTACTAAAGAACGCAGACAATTTTTGTATTTTGTGAAATCGATATATGCGACATTGGAGAGTATGTTAGTGCCAATGTTGTTGTTGCTATAAACAAACCACGTAGGTGGGGATTTTATTTATTGGTGTGTGTTCTTGGGCAGCATTGGATTGTCGGCGAAAGTGTAATAAGCTGATAGACAGCTGTCGCTTGAAGCTTCCTCATTTGCGAGGGAGTGCATGGACGGGACTATCCCCCCCCCCTCCCATTTTGATCTAATCCAGCGTATCTCCTTTTAAGGGGTAGCTAGAATTTTTCCGCATTAAAAATCGACCCTGTTCTAATGTTAAAGGCTTAAAAATAGAAAATGACAGAGATTCTTTTCGTATTTATATATATATATATATATATATATATATATATATATATATATATATATATATATATTATTTTCATGTATCCACATAAATTGTTATAAGGAGTATAATATATTGTGTATCGATTTTCAGTATTTACTTTAACAGTGCTTAATACGTGAGCAGAGCTAAGTAGTATTTTATGAAATATACTTATGGCAATTTAGCTACGCAGAAGTTTCCGTTTTTTATTTCCGTAGGGAATCGTCAGGCTTAAATGAACGCCTATATATATATATATATATATATATATATATATATTACTATGTATATATATATATTACTATGTATATATATATTACTATGTATATATATATATATTACTATGAAGATGTATATATATATATTACTACATATATATATATATATTACTATGTATATATATATATTACTACATATATATATATTACTATGTATATATATATATATATTACTATGTATATATATATATATTTATTACTATGTATATATATATTACTATGTATATATATACACACACACACACACACACACACACACACACACACATATATATATATATATATATATATATATATATATATATATATATATTTATTACTATGTATATATATATTACTATGTAAGTTTAGTGGGAGAGAATCCCTGCAGAGTGTTCGATTATTAATAAAAATAAGAAATAAGAGCGTATATTTTATTTATTAATGTTTTACCAGATCACAACAACATCGGTAGCGTCGGTTTCAAATCCTAGCAAAAAGGACTTATAAATCTCTCTTTATCGAAACTCTCTTCAGCCTCTGTTATTGTCTGTCTTCCCGGAAGATGGCTGTTTACGCGTTATTTTAATTGTTCTACGATATTTCGATTTTTTATAAATTTTCATCATTTTTACCAATTGGGTATTTCTACCTGCAAATTATGCTTGTAATTTTAGTCATGGGTGAGCGAAACAGTTTTTCTTTGTCTTTTTTTTTTTGGTCTCTCGATTTATAAAATCGGGGGACTTATGTTTTGAGGCATTTCCGTCCGTCCGGATTTTTCTCCGCAACCATCCATTGAATTTCTTTGAAATTTTGCATGAAGTTGTAACTTTTGTCAGGTTAGAAAGTGACATTCTCCGATTTTTAAAAAATAATCTGGTTAGCCTCCCAGGGGATCAAAAGGCCCCGAAATGGCAAAAAATAACATTTTTTGCCCCATAACTTTTCACTCATCCATTCAATTTCTTTGAAACTTGGCCAAAATGTGGAGGCAATTGTTCCTAATAGAAAATAAGTATCGCTGACCGTGGAAAAAATCTGGTTCGTGCCCCCAGGGGATCAAAAGCCCCCTAAAATGGCAAAAAATGAACCTTTTCTCCCATAACGTTTGATCCATCCATTCAGCTTTTCTGAAACTTGGAACAAAATGTAGAGGCAATTGTTCTGGATATAAAATGAGCATCCTTGACCTCAGAAAAATTCTGGTTCGCGCCTCCAGGGGGTCAAAGGGGGGTAACAAAATGCCACAAATTGCCCAAATTTATTGCATTTTACACTCGCCACATCGAGTCACATATAGAGGGAGACCACACACGCGCGGCTTGTTAATATATAACAATAACCAGATTTTTTTTTAAAAATCGGAGAATGTCACTTTCTAACCTGACCAAAGTTACAACTTCATGCAAAATTTCAGAGAAATTCAATGGATAGTTACAGAGAAGAATCCGGACGGACGAACGGACGGAAATGCCTCAAAACATTGGTTCCCCTGATTTTGTAAATCGGGGGACCAATAACAATGAATATAAGAAAATGACAAGATAAATACATACATATCGGTAGACACTGATGTGTACATAAAACAACCTTATGCCCATGTGACCATATGTTTCTTTTATATTATTTTTTGAGGGGATGGAGGGGTTGCTTTTAGTTAAAAAATGTTTGTATATTTTAGTTTTTTAGGGAAAGTTTTCTTTCAGTATTTCGCTCAAGGGGAGGGGGGGGTATTGACCGAGTGAACCGCGCAGGTTTTGGACTCCCATTTCTTTTACCTATAACCTCGCATGCGCGTCGGTATGTATTAACAGTTAATTCGACAGCGTCATTCTGTGCGAGGAAGGCGATCGATAACATCGACATGCCAGTGTCGCAGATTATGTACATGTCTGTATGAATAAAAAAAATAATTGAGCACTCTTTATAAGACCGGTTAGAATTTCTTCGGATTTTTATCCTATGGATACTGTATATATATATATATATATATATATATATATATATATATATATATATATATATATATAGTTATCCACACACAGGCTATTTCGTTGATTCACAGCTCTTCAGTGCCGCTAGACCAGTTAGTGCCTCAAGCCGGGATTAAAACTCAAACCTCGAGCTGACAGTCAGTGCCTCTTCCCCTGGGCTATCATACGACACTGACTGAATGTAAGTGATATCTCAATGTAAACATTGTCAAGTGCCGGCAGCTCAAATTAGTTTTACCCAATGAGCTATGTTTTAAAGCTAATGCCAGTTGGCGATATCCTTACAAATAAGCTCTACCTAAAAAAGGGATGGATATATATATATATATATATATATATATATATATATATATATATATATATATTAATTATTTAAATACCTAGAGACATCGATGTTTCATGCTAACTCAATCTTCAGTCTAGGAACTAATTCTCAACGGTCGGTAGGCGCGAACCCCGATCACAAATCGCCACTAATTCGTAGTCGGGGATCTTATCCATCGGCCATAGCCAATTAGTTAGTAAATATAGAGGAACTTTAACTGTAAAATAGCGAAATCGGCGGCTAGTTACCAGGCAGTTAGAGTGATCTACGAAACGGCATTCGGATCGTGCATATAGCTATTTGTACTGCTTGTTATTAAAGCTACTCGAGAGTGCCCAGCCTTTGTGGGAAGCGGCTGATAAACAATAATATTTTTATAAATAAATATTAATTATTTAAATACCTAGAGACATCGATGTTTCATGCTAACGCAATCTTCAGTATATATATATATATATATATATATATATATATATATATATATATATATATATATATATATATATATATATATATATATAGGGTGGGCCAAAATAAGGGTCCTATCTTTAAATTTGAATAACTTGAATTTGAATAACTTCCACAAAATAAAAGTTAAACTAACCAAACTTTATGTGTGTGTAGACTGACCCTTCCGAGATTTTTTGAAATCAACAAAACAAATGTTAGCCGAAAAACACTTCTTAAAACTTACAAAAACTAAAGTATTGTTTTTTACACTGTTTTGAGTTTTTTAAGCAAAAATAATGTTTTCTAAATGAGGGTACGTTCCTTAGGGCTAATACGGCTCATGCTTGCTTCGGAAGGGGTCCTTTACTTATTCTAAAAAAAAAATTAAAAAAAATCAATAAATAAAAAAGTTATGAATTTTTAAAAATAGGACCCTTATTTTTGCCCACCCTGATTCTACAGCAAACCGAGATTTCTTTTTTCCGAAATATCAGCAATCTGGTTAATTGTGTTATTTTGCCAAGCGCTGTTCGTCTCCATGTCGCCAGGTTCCCATGTGAGCAGATGGTGTCGAATTTATCAAGTCAATAGTTCGGCTGATATGTGCATCGGTGCGATGTTAATTCGATTCGTTTAGCAATAATGTTTACTAAGGTTTAAGGGACGGAAGGATACAGTTTCATTCAGTTTCATTCAATTTCAGATGAAAATAAAAAATTAGAATTAAATTAAAACAAGCCGCGCATGCGTGGTCCCCCTCTGTATGTGACTCGATGTGGCGAGTGTAAAATGCAATAAATTTGGGCAATTTGGGGCATTTTTGACCCCCCCCCCCCTTTGATCCCCCTGGAGGCGCGAACCAGAATTTTTCTTAGGTCAAGGATGCTCATTATATATCCAGAAAAATTGAATGGGTGGATCAAACGTAATGGGAGAAAAGGGTAATTTTTTGCCATTTTAGGGGGCTTTTGACCGCCTGGGAGCGCGAACCAGATTTTTTCCAAGGTCAGCAATACTTATTTTCCATTAGGAACAATTGCCTCCACAGTTTGGCCAAGTTTCGGAGAAATTGAATGGATGGATGAAAAGTTATGGGGCAAAAAATGTTATTTTTTGCCATTTCGGGGCCTTTTGATCCCCTGGGGGCTAACCAAATTTAAAAAAAAAAAATCGGAGAATGTCACTTTCTAACCTGACCAAAGTTACAACTTCATGCAAAATTTCAGAGAAATTCAATGGATGGTTGCGGAGAAAAATCCGGACGGACGGACGGACGGACAGACGGAAATGCCTCAAAACATAGGTCCCCCGATTTTATAAATCGGGGGACCAAAAAAGGTATTCCTTTAATACAAGCATTCAAACATACAACCTATCCATCTCGTTAACCCATATCATCGAGTGGCTTTTGGCCTTTATAAATGGTGACTCCTGAGATAAAACATAATTACAAAAGGCACTAATGTATATAGTCATAAATGTCAATGTCTGTGTGTGTGTTCCCTTTAGAGAGAAAGGTTAGAGAATCTACATAAAATCTAAAAGTGTATTCTTATGTGAAACTTTCCGGCAATGGAAGTGGTCCCGAATCTCTAGGTGTCCCCCTAAGGGAGTTATTGGATGGAACTCTTCTTAAAACTTCAGGTATATTTTGATGAAATTTAAATCATATGTATGAAATTTTTCGGGGAAGATAATGGAAGTGGTCACGAATCTCTACATGCCCTTCAATGTGGCACCCTGTTTAGAACTTCAAATACGAATATCCGATTTCAATAAAATTTAAACCATATGTGCTAGACTATAACTCCGAGAATTGTTCTTCATTTTCATTTTTTTGCTGACCATATTAGGGGCCGAAACAGGGGGGGGGGGGTATTAAACAAAAGGAATATGGTGTTATGAGCATAGTGAAAAAGGCATAATGTTTCTCATTGAATCCCGAGCAACATCGGGTCTTCCTGCTAGTAACATATAATCTTTTTTGTTGCCCCACCTCTCCTTAACACACGCCCAGTTTAATAAACGTACACCCCAATACTCTATACTAGTTTTTCTCTTCATTCCTTCTTATGCAGGCTTTTTCGCGACACTATCTGTTCTTTAATTTTCTTGATAATTTTTATTTAACATATTTACATAATAAATGGCATAATAAAATAAATGGATTGACCGTAGTCGAGGGCGATCCGACGGTTCTCCTTTCATTTGCTACTACACCGAGATGTAGGGGAGAGCGCCACTCCTTTCCCTGAATTGCTCCACTTACCTTGATCTTCACCCTATGATGCTGAGTATTTTAGCAGGAAGGCATTAAGTGAAATTTTTAAGTGTTTGGTATGACTCGACTGAGGATTGAACCCCGGTCTCCCGCTTAATCGGTGAACATTCTAACCATTATGACAAATAGACCGGTTAAATTTCGTACTCTCACAAAAATAAAAATAAAATAATTATGGACCCGTGACGCAACGGATAAAAGTGCTAAGTGATAATAAGTTCTAAGCGACAGTCTTCTGAAGGTTGAAGGTTCAATTCTCAGTAGAGGCGATACAAAGAAAATAATTACGAATTACGTAAGACTTCTACTCGGTTATGGCTGACGGAACGAGAACAATCTACTCTAGTTGTGAAATAAAGAGTTCCGTTCGAAATTCCGTATAGGTTTCCGAGTTCGGCATAAAGATTTCCGAGTTCGACAAGACGCACCTGATGAAAGTAGGAGGTTACATCGACCGAAACGTTGTGAGAATAACGTCTAAGCTGAGAACAGTAATTCAAATAATCTAAACGATACAGAAAACATAATGTTGACTATTTCTAATGTCGTAATAATAAGTTAAGCATCCTAGCGTCTTTTGTTTAAATCTATATTTGATATTCTACACCTATATCCACATTGTCACTGCTGATCTATATAATAATACACTAATGTCATTTTATGTTCGTACGTACGTTATCAACTCCATCCTTTTGTCAAAAGATGGGATTGTCGACGACGCAATTCAAATAAAGTCATTAAAAAAATTCCATCCGATGTCACTGTTTGTCGAACGTGAAACTCAAACTAAAATACACTTTATTGGCATTCGGGCTTGGATCAAAGTGCTGTATCTGTTCTGTCCCAAAATGGTACAATAATATCGTGGTGTGAGCGTTCGTGCTGGACGTCCATAGAATGGAAATGTCACAAACTCCTTCAAGGATTTTGGAGAAAGACCTGAAACTACATTAACCAAACTACGCATGTTTCATTTTGAACAAAGGTGGTAACATTATTCGTGGGGTATGCGTTCGCGCCAGATGTCCATAGAATAAAAATATTTTGAAGTATGGCATCAATGTACAACAGATGAAAGATCCAAGCGTGGACTTTCCACATGTCCTCCTAGTATATTATTATTAGACAGGGCTAATGCCCAGGAGAGCTGGAAAACAATTTTCGATTATTTGGACCACTCGTTAATATAAAGGTTTGATGTTTTCATAGATAAGAATTTGCGGAGTTCACACGGTTACTCAGTCACATGACACCAGGTTTTTTGCCGCCGTCTTTGGTGAGTTGAAGCTCTGTTTCTGAGTTTGAAGCTTCTTGTAAGAAATGGCGGATGAAATTCAACTCAGGGAAATGCAAAATCCTTTCCTGTTCTGCAGAAAATATCTCAATAGAAAACAAAACATCCTGGAACAACTGAGTCAATAGCTTTAGTCGTTCCAGGATCTTTATTTAACATTAGCAGAAGAATAGGAACAGAAACGTTCGCATTTGGACGTCTAAAAAACAAAGATATAGAGCAGGAAGGACATATCAACACTTCTGAAGTAAAGACTTTACAATGCATTCATAGTTCCTATTGTTGTATATGCAAGTGATAGTTCATATTGTTGTATATGCAAGTGATAGTTTCTATTGCTGTATATGCAAGTGATAGTTCATATTGTTGTATATGCAAGTGATAGTTCATATTGCTGTATATGCAAGTGATAGTTCATATTGTTGTATATGCAAGTAATAGTTCCTATTGTTGTATATGCAAGTGATAGTTCATATTGTTGTATATGTAAGTGATAGTTCATATTGCTGTATATGCAAGTGATAGTTCCTATTGTTGTATATGCAAGTGATAGTTCATATTGTTGTATATGCAAGTGATAGTTCATATTGTCGTATATGCAAGTGATAGTTCCTATTGTTGTATATGCAAGTGATAGTTCATATTGTTGTATATGCAAGTGATAGTTCATATTGTTGTATATGCAAGTGATAGTTCATATTGTTGTATATGCAAGTGATAGTTCATATTGCTGTATATGCAAGTGATAGTTCCTATTGTTGTATATGCAAGTGATAGTTCATATTGCTGTATATGCAAGTGATAGTTCATATTGTTGTATATGCAAGTGATAGTTCATATTGCTGTATATGCAAGTGATAGTTCATATTGCTGTATATGCAAGTGATAGTTCCTATTGTAGTATATGCAAGTGATAGTTCATATTGTTGTATATGCAAGTGATAGTTCATATTGTTGTATATGCAAGTGATAGTTCATATTGTTGTATATGCAAGTGATAGTTCCTATTGTAGTATATGCAAGTGATAGTTCATATTGTTGTATATGCAAGTGATAGTTCCTATTGTTGTATATGCAAGTGATAGTTCATATTGCTGTATATGCAAGTGATAGTTCATATTGTTGTATATGCAAGTGATAGTTCATATTGTTGTATATGCAAGTTATAGTTCATATTTCTGTATATGCAAGTGATAGTTCCTATTGCTGTGTATGCAAGTGATAGTTTCTATTGCTGTATATGCAAGTGATAGTTCATATTGCTGTATATGCAAGTGATAGTTCATATTGTTGTATATACAAGTGATAGTTCCTATTGTTGTATATGCAAGTGATAGTTCCTATTGTTGTATAGGCAAGTGATAGTTCATATTGTTGTATATGCAAGTGATAGTTCATATTGCTGTATATGCAAGTGATAGTTCATATTGTTGTATATACAAGTCATAGTTCCTATTGTTGTATATGCAAGTGATAGTTCATATTGTTGTATATGCAAGTGATAATTCCTATTGCTGTATATGCAAGTGATAGTTCCTATTGCTGTATATGCAAGTGATAGTTCATATTGTTGTATATGCAAGTGATAGTTCCTATTGTTGTATATGCAAGTGATAGTTCATATTGTTGTATATGCAAGTGATAGTTCATATTGTCGTATATGCAAGTGATAGTTCATATTGTTGTATATGCAAGTGATAATTCATATTATTGTATATGCAAGTGATAGTTCATATTGCTGTATATGCAAGTGATAGTTCCTATTGTTGTATATGCAAGTGATAGTTCATATTGTCGTATATGCAAGTGATAGTTCATATTGTTGTATATGCAAGTGATAGTTCCTATTGTTGTATATGCAAGTGATAGTTCCTATTGTTGTATAGGCAAGTGATAATTCCTATTGCTGTATATGCAAGTGATAGTTCCTATTGCTGCATATGCAAGTGATAGTTCATATTGTTGTATATGCAAGTGATAGTTCATATTGTTGTATATGCAAGTGATAGTTCATATTGTTGTATATGCAAGTGATAGTTCATATTGTTGTATATGCAAGTGATAGTTCCTATTGTTGTATATGCAAGTGATAGTTCATATTGCTGTATATGCAAGTGATAGTTCATATTGTTGTATATGCAAGTGATAATTCTTATTGCTGTATATGCAAGTGATAGTTCCTATTGCTGTATATGCAAGTGATAGTTTATATTGTTGTATATGCAAGTGATAGTTCCTATTGTTGTATATGCAAGTGATAGTTCATATTGCTGTATATGCAAGTGATAGTTTCTATTGCTGTATATGCAAGTGATAGTTCCTATTGTTGTATATGCAAGTGATAGTTCATATTGTGGTATATGCAAGTGGTAGTTCCTATTGTTGTATATGCAAGTGATAGTTCCTATTGTTGTATATGCAAGTGGTAGTTCCTATTGTTGTATATGCAAGTGATAGTTCCTATTGTTGTATATGCAAGTGATAGTTCATATTGTCGTATATGCAAGTGATAGTTCCTATTGTTGTATATGCAAGTGATAGTTCCTATTGTTGCATATGCAAGTCAATCATGGACTATATTATACAAAGAATCTTAATGTCTTTGAAATGTAATGTTTAAGAACTTTCCTTGAAGTAACTTAGCGAGATAGACTAAGAAATTAAAATATCAGAAATAGGCTTGATATTAAAAGATCCATCAACGAATCTATTTGAAAAAAAAAGAAGATTAACGTGGGTTAGACATTTTACTCGGCTATCAGACTTCGGCCAAGGTAAAGAAATCATATAAAAAAGATTTCATTCAAGAAAGATCAAGTAGGCGACCACTAAAGAGACTGGCTCAATACCGTGATAAGTAGCAGGATGTAGTTTTCAAGTGTGTGGCGAATCTCTCCGGGGTATGCAAATAAATCAAGTCAAAGTGTTAGCATTGTTCGGTGTTGTCTTATTTGATGCGGGTTCGAGTCGAAGCATGGGTTTATGACCGTTCTACACACCAGCGGCCCTCAAAGAAGATTAAGCTCCAGATGGTTTTTCTCCATCCACCAATAGCAAACACATACCTGTAGACGCCCAAAATCCGGGTAACAAACAATTCACCAACCGTTTGCATGGAGTTGTCAGTTTAGTTTACAGTAAAAACGAACATTATGGCTTATTAGGTAAAGGCGTTCGTTAAATACGTTAATCAGTTTAGTAAGCGGCTCAGTAATAGATACAATCTTATATTTTACTACATGTTGTTTCATAATCATACACATCGGGTATATCTTGATCTATACGTCGCTCTGTTTGATCCGCTTGTCATACTATGCCCACCCAATAACTCATGCCTAAAACTGATGTCAAGCTCTTATTTTCTTGGCCTTTTGGCTAAGATCAAAGTGTAGTATGTGTTCCGATGGATACTACACCCCATAAACTGGTATTGTCTTGGCTTTCGGGGCTTGATTCACGCCGGTCTATTGGTCGGCCCTGTGCAGTTCTAGGAGGTCCACCCTCCCAGGCTTCGCCTCCCCTCTTTGGAGAGGAGTAAGTTTATTGCGTAGTACCCGAGGCGCCCCTACCAGGGAATTTTTAATGACCAGAGTGCTCACTTTCTCGGGCGCTGGCTTTTCAAACCCCACTTTCCCGACCCGACTTTGGGTCACATCTTACTTGTGGGAGTAAGATAAAACTGGCCTTGTGCCTAACCTCCTGGAGAGGAGGTAAATAAATACTCTTTTTCACACAAAGACCGGATGTGGTACAAAGACCTGATGTGGTACAAGACCGGATGTGGTAAAAGACCGGTTCTTTAACGTGGATAATACATATATGGTATAATCACGCTGATACACCGACTCCCGTTAGATCACCGAAATTAAGCAACATTGAGTCTGGCCAGTACTAAATGGGTTACCATTTGGCAATACCAGGTGCTGTATTTGGTCTGGAGAAGACATGGGCTCCACCAGGTTCTATCATGCCCACTGAAAGGTTCGGACAGATAGAGTATCTGCCTGACTCCCCGATGATGCCCCTTGACGTTATGGGATATGGATAGATGGAACCCAGCTCCTCCGAGGGGGGGGGGCATTTAGAATTGTATAAAAATAGCCTGGATCGGCTCCATCAGCACCTAAGGCGATCTGCAATAATTCCTCGACGAAGGAGGAGGTCATTGATGGGAGGATGACCTCCTGAGACCAAGCAGAACCTATCTCTCTGTTATTAGCCCGAATGCTAATTTCAGGCCCAAGAAGAATGACGAAACTAACACTTAATAAATATTATACTACTTAAGTGCTTGTGGTTAGTTGAAAAAATGCTAAAAAATAAAGTTACTTAAATTAAACCCGACTTTTTATTATATTTTCTTTTTTGTGCATGTTTACGACTTAGCTATTAATATTGTAAGGCATTTCAAGTTCTTGCGTACGTTAGCACTAATCCCCCCTTTTTTTAAAAAGATGAGATTGCTCGATCGCCGAAGATTCAATGTAAGAAAGTGATTTATTTAAACCAAACATACTTAATGTATCAGGTATTTGAAGATATATTTTAATCAATTAGGATAATTATCCATGAGGATAAGTCACAGAAAAATCGTAATTCATCGTGGCCGGTAATAGATAAATTTAGGGTAAGGATTTTTGGTCATACCTAATAGTAGCTTTTAAAAAAAAGTGAGAATTACACTGTTAACGTATCAAAAGGAGGATCTATAAACAGAGCTACATTTTTCATAGTTGAGTTTACCGGTGGCTGTATAAACTGTTATAAACCCGTGTCGTCGTTGTGAACCCAGGTTGTTGATGGTCTGTGGGCACAATCACTCGGACGCCGGTGTTTATATAAAAGGTTTCTTTACAAATACAATCACAGAAAAAATACCAGAGAGATGTATACGCGCGTGCGCACGCGCGTATGTGTGAGATAGATAGATAGATAGATAGATAAGCTCTCCGGGCCTAGAAAGTTTGTCTAATTATATATATATATATATATATATATATATATATATATATATATATATATATATATATATATATATGCTTTGATTTTTATAACCGCCATAAGGTAGACACCTTTCGAATCTTGTTAGATTGTCTCCCGGTGTGTGTATAGGTTTCATTTGAATTTATGCCTTTTTCTTCACGTGACTTTTATTCCATGTATTTCAAATTACTATACTTTTATTGAAACATTAATTTTAAATATCCTCCTTTTTTCCTTCGGATTCTTTCTCCTGGGTTTTGACGTTAGAAGATGTTGCTACAATTTCAATATACATTCTAATATTCTCTGAAGATTGGCAGAAAGCTTATTGAACTGTAATTTTTGTAACTATCTGCCAAGAAACACGTATAAAATTGAAAGCATTGTTCATTTTTTACATATAAAATGCAAGTAACAAATATCCACCGAGGTGTAGAGAGAATTGTAAAAAAAATTAAACAAATTAAAACATAAAACTATAATTATTTTGTCACGGTAATGTTTCAAGATTTATTTATAAGAAAATCGAAATGGCTCAGTTCGTAGAACGTCAGACTGAAGATCTTAAGGTTTCGGTTTCGATTTCCGGTCATGGCATCCGCTTTATTTGTTGGGAATTCATTATTTAGTATTAGTGTAATATTTTCTATTTCTAAAAGAAGTTAAGATATTTGGTTATCGAAATAAATTTCTTACGTTTACAGAAATTGTGACTGACGGACGAACAAACACACACACACACACACACACAGAAAGTGTCCCTTATATTATGATAGACTAGCGAAAATAGACTCCCTAACGGTCGTCTATTTTTGCTAGGCTGCCGCGTTCTTGGGTGGTGAGATATTTTTAGTTAAAAAAATAAATAAAAATAAAATAAAAAATTTGTCTCCCAATATTTTCTGTTTAAAAAGGAAAAAACAATTTGTTTTGTGGGGGGGGGGGGATTTTCCCGGCAAAAAAATAAAATGGGGGGGGGGATTTAAAAAATTCTCCAGGACGGACAGACAGACAGAAAGACAGACAGAGAACCTGCTCGTTATATTATAAGTGGATATATATATATATATATATATATATATATATATATATATATATATATATATATATATATATATATAACCACACAGTGCGCGCTAACCTCCACTAAAGACAGCAGCGAGACGCGAACTTCCTCCTTGAAATCTCGCCAGCTGGGAAGGAAAAATTCCCCACCCGAGAGTCACGTGGTTTTGTTGATCCGCTCTGATGACCTTTAAAAGTCTCAACCAATCATCCCATTCGAACACGGCTCTCATTATGTAACGCATTGTTATGTTATTTTTCATGTGATATTTTTATCTTATTTTTTTAATTCACGTCTAATAAGGCGAATTGCCATTGGGATGTAAAGGGCTACTATGAATTTGGGGCCATATCCATAGGGGCATTCTAAGTGGGGAGTTGTGCAACGAGATGTTTGTTCACATTATATTTAAATGTTGGTACAGTCAAGGAAACAGGAAGAAGGGAGGGAATTCCAAAGGCTAGCAGTTCAAGGGAAGAAGCTATTAGAGTAGAAAGCCTTTATTTGGATTTAAATATTAATTAGGTCATCTGTTCCCACCACCAATTATTTTAGTTCCCCTAAATGTGGGTCAGTGTGCGAAAAATGTTGCATCGCTTTAATAAAGTGAGAGTAAGAGAGAGAGAGAGAGAGAGAGAGAGAGAGAGAGAGAGAGAGAGAGTAAAAGGGAGAGAGAGTGAGGGGGAACAGAGTGGGAGATAGAGATGGATAAAAAGAAGTAGGGAGAGAGAGGGATGGAAAGAGAGAGGGAAAGAGAGAAGGAAAGAGAGAGAGAGAGAGGGAGGGAGACATAGAGTGAGAGATAGAGATGGAGAAAAGGGTGAGGGAGAGAGAGGGATGGAAAGAGAGAGGGAAAGAGAGGGAGAGAAAGAGAACAGAAGGTGGAGGGATAGAGAGAGAGAGATGGAGGGCGACATAAACTGAGAGATAGAAAAAAGGGGTAGGGAGAGAGAGGCATGGAAAGAGAGAGTGAGAGAGATAGAGAGAGGGGGAGGTAGAGAGATAGAAAGGGGGAGAGATAGAGAGATATAGAGAGGTAGAGAGATAGAGAGGAGGGAGAGATAGAGAGAGAGAGATAGAGAGGTATAGATATAGAGAGGAGGGAAAGATAGAGAGAGAGATAGAGAGGTAGAGATATAGAGAGGAGGGAAAGATAGAGAGAGAGAGAGGTAGAGAGATAGAGAGGAGTGAGATATGGAGAAGTTGAGATAGAGAGGTAGAAAGATAGAGAGGAGGGAGAGATAGAGAGAGAGAGAGAGGGGGAGGTAGAGAGATAGAGAGGGGGGAGATAGAGAGGAAGATATAGAGAGGTAGAGAGAAAGGTATAGAGATAGAGAGGAGGGAGAGATAGAGAGGAGGGAGAGATAGAAAGGTAGAGATATAGAGAGGTAGAGAGATAGAGAGGAGGGAGAGAGATAGAGATAGAGATAGAGAGAGAAAGAGAGGTAGAGATGTAGAGAGGAGGGAGAGATAGAGAGAGAGAGAGAGATAGAGAGAGAGAGGGGGAGGTAGAGAGATAGAGAGGAGGGAGATAGAGAGGGAGATATAGAGAGGTAGAGAGATAGAACGGAGGGAGAGATAGAGAGGTAGAGATATAGAGAGGTAGAGAGATAGAGAGGAGGGAGAGATAGAGAGAGAGAGAGAGAGAGAGAGAGAGAGAGAGAGAGAGAGAGAGAGAGAGAGAGATAGAGAGATGGGAGAGTCACTCTGAGTCACGTTTTGTACGTACATTCCAACGTTCACACGCGTTTAAAAAAATGAGATCGTTCGATCGCCTAAGATGAGCTAAGAAATCGAAATTTAACTGATGTCGCTTGGTTTTTCCTTAATGTCGACTACTTTGAAACGATTTAAATTTTAATAATAAATTAATCAAATAAAAAGGTTAAAACTTTCGTTTTATTTGTCCAAAATAAAATATTTAGCTGACAATTATTTGATAGAGAATATTTATTGTTTAAAAAACATAAAAATTGTTACAAGAAGAAAGATATTTGTTTATTCATTTCACGCATATTTTCTCTAATTTTAAATGAAGCATTTTTGGACTCATTCTTGTTAACGAAATTAAAAAAGAGCTTGTCATTTGAAACAATTTCGGATATTATAAGGAGTATATACTTAAATATTAATTTTTATATAAACTCAAATATATATCTATATCTATTTATCTCTATGTATCATTATATATTAATAAATATATGTACAAGATGAGGACTAAAAGAAAAAAAAAGAAAGGTATTTTTATATATCTTTATTTGAAATTCAGTAATTCTGAGGATGAAGTATATCTTCGAAAATTAAATTGAAAAAAAGTTAAAACTAAAATGCATTGTCTGGCGTTCTAATTGCTAATTATTATTTTTAATAATTAATATTTCCATATAAACAATGCTATCTAACCAAGGACACCAACTTATTACAATTTGCACCGCCATGTGCCGTCCAAAAAAAAAAGACTCTCATTCGTTCATTAACATCGAACTGATAACACCAAAAAAACAAGATGAGGACTAAAAGAAAAAAAAAGAAAGGTATTTTTATATATCTTTATTTGAAATTCAGTAATTCTGAGGATGAAGTATCTCTTCGAAAATTAAATTGAAAAAAAGTTAATAAAACTAAAAGGCATTGTCTGGCGTTCTAATTGCTAATTATTATTTTTAATAATTAATATTAAATATATGTACTTCAATCTCGTCACATAAAAGTTAACGAGTAAAACACGCGCCTTTTTACTAGAAGCCAGAAAGCAAATAAAAGTAAGATTTACCCCACCAGACTTACCACGCCGCCTGAAATGTATTCGGAAAGAATTGAGACAATTCCCTTTACTCACCGAATATTCTTAAACATTAAAGGGAAGTAATCATGTAATGAGTTATTTCCCTTGACTTTTGCAAAGATAAATATCTAAAATCACGTTATATTTTTTAACATTCGAGGGAAGTTTCCACGTTAATTGCACACTATTATGTGTTCTTTAATATTAATCGAGTAACATCGAGTAATGAAATTTGTCGAAAATAGCATCTTACAACCGAAGTAGACGTAGATTATAGAATGTATCTTCAAAACTACATGGACGAAATCAATGCACGCAAGAAGAGAGAACAAATCAAAAAAACGGTGGAGACCGACTTTTACACAAATGCAATGTCATTCTTGCACAGTGTTTTAAAAAATAACGGCAT
>OY744533.1:19108554-19111054 GCA_963556195.1 Sepiola atlantica
ATTAGAACAGAACAGATACTACACTACCCCATTCTCCTGAATTGAGCAATGAAAGATAGTAGATTAGGTTGAAATAGTATAGTAAGCTGCATTGAGCATGGATAGAAGTAATAGTATAGTTTCAGCTGCAGACAGACAGACAGATACTAAATCTCCATTGGTAATAGATAGCCAGAGTCACCTAGACGCGTGCACCGTTATCAGAATAATGCGTCCATTGCCCAAGTGATAAAAACAACTGTTATCTTTTCTATGGAGTCGTCGTTGATGGAAACGTATTCAATTGTATTTTACTCATTTGATAAGGATCGCTTATTTCGTAATCAATCATTTTACCCGGTTCATGTTGAAGTAGAAACGCGAGTTGTTATCGTTTGTTTGTTGTTGTTGTTGTTGTTGTTGTTTGTTGTGGGTTTTGACTTCACATCTTTGCGTGCGAGAGTCGACCTGTCCGCCTGTCATTTCAACGTCGCTCAAGATCGCAAATTAGTGTAGGTGGTATCTGACATCTTGTTATTTAGTCGAATATCAAAATGCCGCTGTGAATTATTGATTTTGCCAACCATGTTGGACTTATTCAATACTTAACATATTGTAAACGATACATTGAACACAAGTTGCTGTTTTTTTTTACACATAGCTCTTCATACTTTTCTCAATTTTATATAGTATAAATCAAGTAAATAAATTCGACTGGATTTGAACTAGGCAAAGAAAGAAGAGCAGACAAACGTAGAGAGAGAGAGAGAGAGAGGGGGGAGAGAGAGACAGGGACAGAGAAAGAAAGAAAGAGAGAAAAAGCGATAGTAGGAAAGAGAGAGAGAGAGAGAGAAAGAGAGAGAACGATTATCTCACTTTCTGTCGAACAGTCTGTCCTTTTATGATTTTATATTATATTTATATATATATATATATATATATATATATATATATATATATATAGAGAGAGAGAGAGAGAGAGAGAGAGAGAGAGAAAGAGAAAGAGAAAGAGAAAGAGAAAGAGTAAGTTGATATAAATAAAATTAGCACATTATTTAAATCAGTTCCAAAAATTCAAACACAACAAATAATCGGCGTACGATTGTTTCTAAAACGATTTTGAATATTATTTTATTTTGTATTATACTTTAGATGATTCCAAAAATTCAAAAATTGTCTTCTTCAGCGCCCCTCACATTACAAACGGAAGTCAAGCAAGAAAAACATAAAATTCTAGTAATATATATATATATATATATATATATATATATATATATATATATATATATATATATATATATACTAGAAAAATGTGATCGGTTATGTCACCTAGTGAGCTCGAGTTAAATTATTTGAATCAGGAAAAAGAGAGTTTGCAAAGACAGTTAAGTAATAAAAAAAGAAAAGAAAACATTTGGGGGATATTTATTAATAGCAATTGTTAAATTAGTTGAATAACAATTGTTAAAATTTCGCCATCATTGCAGTATCCGAATTTTCATTTTAGCCCCTTGCATAAAACTAAATTAAAGTAAATATAACTCACATTACGACCACTTACGTCCCGCAACTGTATTCCAAAATCCCTAATGATCGGTTAATTAGTTTATAAATGAATAGTGTACATGCAAATAAATAAATATATACACATACCTACCTTGATATATATATATATATATATATATATATATATATATATATATATATATATATATATATATATATATATATATATAACTTAAAGGAAGAGGCAAAATGCCTTCAAAAACCATGTGTTAGATGCAAATATCTTTATTAAAATAAAAAATTAAAAAAACATTTTTTTTTCATTTTGACTTTTTTATCTAATATTTCGCTTGATATAACAAGCCTTGACAGAGCTTTAGACAAATAAAAAGTATTAATCTTTCTTTTTTTTTCGTAATAATCCTTCCTGGTCTTCTAGAAGTGACGTCCGATGTTGTGAGGACTAACGGTGTAAATGTCTCTTTTAAATTGAACTTAAATCGCGCATGGTCGCTGGTAGGTATAAATTTGGGAAAGTTCATTTTTTTAAGCATCTTTAGAATTTTAAACATAAAGAAAGAGGCAAAATGCCTTCAAAAAACATGTGTTAGATGCAGATATTTGTATCAAAAGAAAAAAAATCAAAACATATGCCCCAAAACGGGTGAAATAAATACCCTTAACAGAACATTTTTGCATCACTTTTATATCCTCTTATGAGGATCAAAATCAAGATGTAATGACTAAACCTTTTGTCTAGAATACTTATTCTAATTTTGATAAAACTCTATTATATTATCTTGATTGAAGAAAACATCTAGTAGTTAAGAGCTCTTAAGAAGAAACTGAAATTCAAAGAAACTTGCTTCATTGATGGTTTATGACTACGGATCGAATTTAATGTAAATCTGAAATATTTGAATCTTAAAATGAGAGGTTGGTCCACGTAGTATGGCCTTTAAACCATTTAAAAGACACCCAAGAAAACTGAAATTTGGCTAATATTTATTAATTG
>OY744533.1:19116054-19121054 GCA_963556195.1 Sepiola atlantica
TTTTTGTGTTGCTTAAAACTTAAAACTATTTTTTGTTTTTTATTTTGGCGTTTTTAGGGCATGTCTATTATTCTTTTTTTTTGTTGTTTTTTGAACGGACGTTAAGCAATGTTTTTTTTTTCAATGATAGTTTGAACTAAGTATTTATTTTTTATTTGCACCACTTCTTAAAGTGTTAAAACATTTATTTATTATTTTTGGATGGTTAGGGATCAGTATTTATTTTTTAAATGTTTTGAACGGACAATAAGCAATGTTTTTTTTTTTTTGTTTTTTCTCAGTGAAACACCGAGAGCGTGGTCGAAAGAAAGAGAGAGTGTGTGTTCGTAAGAGAGGGAGGGGGGGATAGAGAAAGAGTGAAAACGCAATAAAAACAAATAAATAAATCGCAAAAAGTAAACTTACTAACAAATAGAAGGTGCTTTGTTACATTAGGACCCGCGCTAACTTTGACCCCGTCGTTAGGGTTAGGGTCAGTGAGGGGTTAGGGTTAAAGTTAGGGTCAGGGCCAAAGTTAGCCCAGGTCCCAATGTAACAACTACCAAATAGAGACGTAAAAAATAAGACAATGACAATGATATTGTATAGTTAACATCTGAGAAGTTAAGTTTCTTATTTTGTGTCACGATCTGACACTCCCATTTAATAAGATTTAGTATTTACTTTTGCCCCTGACAACGGGGGAGGGGAGTCGCGACCGATAGTGATTGCTGAAGAGACAGCTTTTACCCCGACAACCGAGTAATATAATAAATATATATACTTCCATCCCGTCACGCAAAATTTTGGTGAGTAAGATATGTGCATATTTCTAGCCACCGGATAATATTATTAACAGTAAATTATACAGATTGATGTAGAAAACACTGTGGAATTCCTTTTTTTTTTCAGTGAAACACAGAGAGCGCGTACGAAAGAAAGAGAAAGTTTGTGTTCGTAAGAGAGAGATAGAGGGGGAAGATAGAGAAAGAGAGAGAGCGAGAGAGAGAGAGAGAGAATAAACGTAATTGAAAAGTGAAAACGCAATAAAAACAAATAAATAAATCGCAAAAAGTAAAAAAAAATTTAACAAAAACGAAAGTGAGGAAAGTCGTGATTCAAAGCAAAATAAAAAAGAAAATCTAATCAAAAAAAAAAATAACAAGCATAATTTCGTTTTATTTCGGAAGCCTGCCAGTTTTTACGGTATATCAACCCTTTTTAGTAGTGTCCATCGTACAAGCGTTATTTGAATGCGAATTATTAATTTTTTAAAATATATTTCACTCTTATCCGAGGGGTGCTCATAATAAAACAAGCGTAACTTACTAACAAATAGATGGTGCTTTGTTAGATTGGGACCCGCGCTAACTTTGACCCCGTCGTTAGGGTTAGGGTCAGGGAGGGGGGTAGGGTTACCTATAAAGTTCAGGGTCATTAGGGGTTAGGGTTAAAGTTAGGGTCAGAATCAAAGTTAGCCCGGGTCCCAATGTAACAAAGTACCAAATAGATACGTAAAAATAAGACAAGGGCAATGATATTGTATAGTTAACATCTGATAAATTAATTTTTTTTATTTCAAATATTTATTTAGTTATATTGTCAAATTCGTCAAACAAAAATGGCGTTCGCTTATTTTAGGTGAGGTGGTCGCTAATTTCAGACTTTATAAAAGGCTAAATTGTTTGATTACAGTAGAGGATCTCTTTACATTAGCGGCTAACCCGAGATGTAGGGGAGGGCGCCACTCTTTCCCCAGGACTGCTTCATTGTCCTTGATCCTGACCTTATAATACTGAGAGTTTTAGCAATGTTTGTTTTAGTCTTTGCTATGACTCAACCGAGGATAGAACTCTGGTATCCCGTTTCATTAGCGGAAACGCTTACCAAATGGGCCGGTTTCAGGCTTACGGTATGTATTTATTTATTTATTTATTTTATTTTTTAATATTTAAAATTTCTTCTTCTTCTTCTTCTTCTTCTTCTTCTTCTTCTTATTATTATTATTATTATTATTATTATTATTATTATTATTATTATTATTATTATTTATATATTAATACGATAGAGTGTGTGTTATTTATTTTGTGTGTCATGATCTGACACTCCTATTTAAGAAGATTTAGTGAAGAGACAGCTTTTGCCCGGCAACCGAGTAATATAAATAAATATATATACTTCCATTCCGTCACGCAAAATTTTTGTGAGTAAAATATGTGCATATTTCTAGCCACCGGATAATATTATTAACAGTAAATTATACAGATTGATGTAGAAAACACTGTGGAATTTCCACAGGGTCCCGCTAGTATATATTAATAATGGTATTATTATTATATTATTATTATTATTATTATTATTATTATTATTATTATTATTATTATTACTATTATTAATACGATTACTATTATTAATACTATTATTATTACTATTACTATTATTACTATTATCATTATTACTATTATTACTATTATTATTACTATTATTACTATTATTATTATTATTATTATTATTATTATTATTATTATTACTACTACTACTATTACTATTATTATTATTACTATTACTGCTATTATTATTATTACTACTATTACTATTATTATTATTTACTTGGTAGGAGGTTTTACAAAAGTCATTACCAGTGATCGCTCGCTGGCAACGACAGGTGGTGTTCCATGGAGTCTGAGTAACAAAAAAAAAAAAAAAAGAGAATATGGAGCATTAAACTTAAATTTGCAGGATATTTAAATCCTGCAAATTTAAGTTTAATGCTCCATATTGTCTTTTTGAACTAATAATAACGATTCTACAAAATTATGAAGATGAAACTTTGGCATTTGGATGTAAGGCACACAAATGAGTACTTCCTACTCACTCGGATTTCTACTCACTCGGATGTCATTATTAGTGATATCTCACATGTGGTGTTCCCTGGGGTCTGAGTGACGATAACCATCACATATTTCCACTACTCTCTACTTCTTTCGGTAACCGCGCCGAATCAATGTGCGTTCTCGCAGCCGTTTACGGCCGTTAGTTTCTTCGGAATTTGAGTGGTAATAAAGCTCTCCAGAATACCAGTGGAGGTCTTTCCATCCTTCTTTACACTTCATGACCATTTTATGTGAAACTAACCGATGCTGGTGTGAATGCGTTTTTGTTAAGGGTTATGGGGTTGGGATTTTCAGATGATGTTTTTAAACGTAAACTACATTGGCAGTATCAGTTCTCTTGGTTTCGCGTAATGTGATTTCTGTTTCGAATTGTGTTTACGCAGTGTTATTACATTTTAGATTGTCTGTGATTGTTCGGCGTCATTTGGTTATTTGAGTTGGTTTCCGTACACAAGGATTTTTCTTATGATTTTAGCTGTTTTCAGTACTGTTGTGCGTGTATGGTGTCACTCCTCCTTTTGATTCTAATTTCTCCTAGTCTTTTTTAAAGATTTTCCGGAGCTGTTCCTAGTACCCCTACAATCATTTCTATTACGATCGTTTTCCTCATGTTCCATATTCCCTTCAGCTCTCTGGCAAGCTGCGTGTATTTGCTTAGTGTTTCTGCTTCCTTGGTTTTCACTCTGTGGTAGTGCACTTTAATTTAAAAAAAATCTACGATTTGCCATTTTTTTTTACTGCCTGTTTATTATTTTCATATCTGGTCTTCTTGCTTGGACAGTTTTGTCGGTTTGTACGTCCATTTCCCATAGGATGTTTGGCCGTTTATCTTACAATACTGTCTCTGGTTAGTGCCAGTACCATTCGCCAGTAAGTTCAAACTGAATTCACTTGCACAGTTTCCAGTTGACTCTTTTTCAAAACCAATCACGTCTGTTTGTATTCCTTTGGTACTAGTATATTATTATTATTATTATTATTATTATTATTATTATCATTATCATTATCATTATTATTATTATTATTATTATTATTATTATTATTATTATTATCATTATTATTATTATTATTTATTTTTTATTTTTTTCATAGTAGTCTCAACTTTTGTATGTTTTTAATTGGAGTTTTCTTTTTTGAACATCAAGTCAATTCCCTTGACCTTAGACATTTAAGCTATACCTTAACACTTTCGCTGTTCCTAACAGGCAAGCCTTTTGCAGAATTGGAAAAGAAATTGTCTCGTCAATCTATTTAAGCCATTTATGGTGTCTTTTCGTTATGGTTCCAACCGTTCCAATTACAACGGGAATCACCTTGACTTCTTCACATTTCCATAGTCTTACTAATTCCCATTTTATGTCTTGTTTTTTTTTTTTCGTGTTCTTTCTCCTGCACTCTGGTATCGAATGATTAAGCAAGTTCTCCTGTTTTTGTTCAGAAAGATTAAGTCGGGGTTGGAGTGTTCAAGAACCTTATCAGTTTGTATGCGCATGTCATGAATAAGTTTGACATCGCCGTTCTCCTGTACCACTTCTGGCTTATGCTCATGCCACTTCTCACTGTGCTCCAATTCATAAAGTTTGCATATATTCCAGTGTAGCATCTGAGCGACTTTGTCGTGTCTCCATTTTTTATACTGGTGTTGTGCTAGCATTGGACATTCAGATAAAATATGCGCTAAGGTTTCTTCCCTTTCATTACACAATCGGCATATCGGTGATTCTGCAGTTTTGTCAATGTAATGTTTGATGGACCTAATGCGGGTGGCTTGTTCCTGGGCTGCCATTAATGTGCTCTTGGTAGATCTTTTGAGATCACACCTGACCAACCAATTCCAGCTGCCATTATCTCTAAATGCAGTATTCTTAAAGAATACGCTGTGTAGGTTCTTTTCAAATATTGTAATCCTCTCTCTGGTAACCTTTGATTCTTTTTCACTCCAGTTCTTAGCATTTTCTCTCTTTTAACTTTATGAAGAAGAATCTCATTACTCTCAGAAATATATTTATATCGACAACCTTCTTCTATATTAACATCATCTTCAACAATAAGATTATTATTATTATTATTATTATTATTGTTATTATTATTATTATTATTATTATTATTATTATTATTATTATTATT
>OY744533.1:19126054-19138554 GCA_963556195.1 Sepiola atlantica
ACCAAAATAAATAAATATATATACATGTGTGTGTGTGGCAGGGGGTTCGACCGTGCGACCGTCCGAGATCACCCCTGCACTGATGAGAGCGAAAACATGAAACGCTAGTACTATTTATTAAAAATTAATAATATATATATATATATATATATATATATATATCCGCTAGATATATATATATATAAATATATCCGCTAGATATATATATATATATATATATATATATATATATATCCGCTAGATATAGATATATATATATATATATATATATATATATATATATCCGCTAGATATATATATATATATATATATATATATATATATATATAAATTATTTATTTAAAAACTATATATTACAAATTCGAGAGATGTACCATAGTTTCATTGACACGGGTAGACCTTTACTGTTTAGAAAAAGCTCTTACAACCCATTCCCCCCAAAAAAGACAAAAACTATAATATATATACTTAGAAGCAGTCGACGATACGTCCTCGACAATCGGTCCGACAGTGACTTTGTTGCGTTCGGTCTGAGGTATGGTTCTGTTCAGTCCTAGCCGGCAACCCTCCCAGGCTTTACCTTCTCTCCGAGACGGGGTTTCGCAAGCATTATGTAGACCCGCACTTTTCAAAACCCCTACCTGACCTTATGGAGAGGAGGTAAATAAACATATGTACTTACTTTGTTTACATAGATTTCTTTATAGCGCTACTAAAAAATGAGAGAAATCTATACTTTACAGAAGATACTAAGAGAGAGAGAGAGAGAGAGAGAGAGAGAGAGAGAGAGAGAGAGATGGAGGGGGGAGAGAGAGAGAGAGAGGGGGACAAGTGTGTGGAGATTGTTGGGTATAACATCGAATAAACAGAAAAAGAAAGACCGAAGGAAAGAAACATATTGGATACAATAAATAGATAGATTGGTAGATAGATAGATGCTTACCTTGTTTTTACTGTCTGCCGTATTTATGACGCTGATGTATACGGACACAGTAACGCGTTGGCTACCACGATTTTTCAGCAAAAAAAAAAATATATATATATATATGTATATGTATATATATATATATATATTATCAACGATAGACGAGAGAGCAAGTCGGTGTAATCCAATAATATTTAATTTCCTGATTTGTTGTTGTCGGCGCTGTTGTTTTTACTTAACACATACTAATCTTTTCTAACTAGAAACAAAATGTATATAATCCCGCCTCTTTTTTTTTTTCTCTTCCTGTCCTGTTGCCGATAGAAATTGATTCGATCTTTGGCGAGATTAGTTGGCTAAGATCTGTTGGATCACAGAATAACACAAGACTCGCAATACACAATTCGATTCCAACGTGTTCCCCTACTTTGTTTTAAATACACATACGTGCAATGTTCGTATCGGTTAAGTAATGCATCCGAAATATAAATATATAAGTATATTTATTTATATATATATATATTTTTAATTTACCTTCACGATACACATTTTTACCGTCTTTTTTTTTTCAGTTGATACCATAATTTTTCACTACTCGCAAATAGTTTGTAATAGAAAATTTAAATAAATAGATTCCATTGTATTACTATCTGCTGAGTTTAAGCTGAGTATATATATATACGAAATACGTAAATATGTAAGTATTTATATATTCCTATGCGTTTATGTGCATGGATATGTTAACATCTTCTCAACCACAGTTTTACTGTCATTTAAAATAAATAATCGTTTTTTTTTTCGTTACTTCTTTTTTTTTTTTTGAAGGGGCGAGGGTGTATAATATTTTGTCATGCACTGACTGTTTTTTTTTTTCTTCTTTTTTTTTTTTCCGGTATCACGAACCCCAAAACAACTGCACGCGTTTGCAATGGACTCATAAAATAGATGTACATATATTATAGCATATTATAGTATGCGTATCTGTCGGGTTTTGTTTTTCCATAAAACAAAACAAACAAGAATGAGAGTATATTTTCCTCCTTCGTTACAAGTCCACGGCCACCGGTCCGTGCGTCTTTTTTTCTTTTCTTTTTTTTTTATTTAATCAGTGTTGCCGTCCCTGCAGTCAACACGCACCGCCTCGATTTGAGACAGAGAAACAGTAGCAGCAACAACGGACGATATGTAACGCAACCTCTCCCCAAACCACTTCTCACTCTCACTCTCGCTCGTCCCCTTTCTCACCCCCCCTCTCTCTCTCTCTCTCTCTCTCTCTCTCTCTCTCTCTCTCTCTATTTCTTATCTCCTTTTTTCTTTTCTTCTTTCTATCAGTTTCTCTTTCTCGTCTTTTTAATAGTGTTTGCAATGAATTGAATATTACCCCCCCCCCCTCTCTAATAATGCTCTGTGTAAAATAGATTAATCTCGATTTCTGGTAGTGCTATAAAATACTATATTAAGCAAATATATACATATATATATATATATATATATATATATATATATATATATATATATATATATATATATATAAGTAACAGCTGTTTCGCTCTCAGTTTTAACAGTTTACTGCAGTTTCACGGTTTTCACCGTTAGTCATATATATATATATATATATATATATATATATATATATATATATATATATATATATATATATATATATATATGAACATATGCTTATACAAGCTACATTTCTTTCGTGTTTCACTTAGCAAGAGTTTTATATTTCTTTATCATTGACTAATAAAATATTTCTCTTTCTCTCTCGCATATATATATATATATATATATATATATATATATATATATATATATATATATATATATATGTGTGTGTGTGTTCGCGGTATTTTCATCGACTTATAAAATGGACAAGTCCCCCCCCCCTCTCTCTCTAGATAGTTTCTTTGTCATTTTCAGTTCTGTCTTTGTAATGTATAAATATTTATACTTGCCCCTATGTAAGTAGACACGAGTCTGTGCGACGTATAGTTTCAGATACACATTATATATATATATATATATATATATATATATATATATATATATATATATATATATATATATATATATATATATATATATATAGTTCGTGGGAGCACGTTGAAAAGAAATTAATAAATGCTCGATCGTCAAAATGTGAGGGCTAAAATACAAATTATTCATTTAAAAACTACACGTTACATATTTCAGAGACGTACCATGGTTTCATTGACATGGATATACCTTTACTGTTAAGAAAAGAATCTTACAATCCATCCTAAATCCTCAGCAACCCACGAAATGAAGACAGTTCGAAAAATGGAAATACAATATATACTAGCAGGGATACCCGGCGTTGTCCGGGAATGAATGAGAATGTGTCTATCTGCATCAAGCACTTGCATACATCTTATTGTAGGGATCTCAACGAAATCGTTTCAAACGCCGTGTCTGGGGAACAAGTTGAAGCTGAATTTATGGTGTTGATTCCGATCCCGGCATCATCGACCGTCACCTCATACTTAGGGTTTGTGTTCGGATTAACAAGGGCATGTTTTTGTTTTTACTCCATCAAGTAAATTGTAGAATGACCAAAAAGGGTTATCATTTCCATTCACTTGTCATATGTCTGTCTTCTCTTTTTTGAGATAGTGATGACAACACAATCATACTTTTAATAGACTGTGTTCATTAAGAAAGATTGGTTTTATTTACTCCTCCCCAGGAGTTAGGCACAAGGCCAGTTTTATCTTACTCCCACAAAAAAGATGTGACCCAAGATCGGGTCGAGAAAGTGGGGTTTGAAAAGCCAGCGCTCGAGAGGTGAGCACTCTGGCCATTTAAAAATTGCCTGGGCAGCCCCGTCGGCATTCCCCGGTGGGGGCGCCTCAGACAGTAAGCAATAAACTTACCTCTCCCCAAAGAGGGGAGGCAAAGCCTGGGAGGGTGGACCTCCTAGAACTGCACAGGACAGGCGTGCAGTATCCATCGGAACAGATACTACACTTTGATCTCAGCCAAAAGGCCAAGCCAATTGGCGAACTCGTCTAAAATTATTGACACCTTATAAAAAGTCATTATTATCTACTATTTCGCGTTGTGTGTTTTTAATGGCCGAGTATATAAGAGTTTCTTATTACCCCGTTCCCCCCCCCCCAACACTTATTTCTCAAAACAAAAAAAACACCATGGCTACACAGGCCGTGATCGTTCGCTCATTGTGCCAGTTTAAGGTTGTTACTCAATTCTAACATCGGTCGCAGTGTCAACCGTGTGATCTCAGTCAGTTCCGTAACAGAAGAATTCTCCCCCCCCCCCCAGTTTAAAACAAATAACAGAGATTTTATTTTTTGGAGATTACACTGATACTCGTTTATAAACAACAGGTTTACCAAATGAGAGATTTTTACCCGTCCAAATCAAAACACAAGTCTCAGGCCCCATCTTGTTTAGAGAGACACGCAGACCCAACTCCTGTCAGCCACCAGAAAATCAAACTGCCCGTGTGACACCCAGAGGACCAAGCCTAACTGTCACCCCCTGCCCATCTCCTGCAATATATGCACTTTTGACCGGAAATCTACTTAAAAGAGCCTATCTGCAGACAATCTATAAACATTACTTTTTTAAAGCCTTCATCTTTCAGCATGAACTCCCGTTTAAAGAGACACTTATTCTTTTTCAGAGAGAAATCCAATTCTGTGTAGCCGAACCAAAAATCAAATACATTTTCAATTCCTTCTGTGCCCCCTTTCTCTTGGTCGGATATGTCTCACCTGCAGCAAGTCCGCTATTCGCATACACCAAAAACATGCAACCGTCTAGTGTATGTTTACAGCGACAACTCTTCAAGTTTTGACGGAACGTGTATCCCCGTATTACAAAAGACTGAAATACCGCCAGAATAATCAATAAAGAATATGTAACCAACGACGAAACGAAAACAGGGCTAAGTGATTGACGAGGTTAGTTCCTCCTTGAAGACTGGGCTGAGGTAGCCAGCAACCAATGAGAATGCGTACTGGCCGTGACGAAAAGAGTGACCAGTCAAACTATATAAAGTGTTGCGCGACGCAAATTTAACAGTCAGAGTTAGTGAGTTTTTGAAGCCAGAGACAAAGTTGGCAGTCAGTGACCCCTCCTCTCTTAAAAAGCCCAGATAGACAAGTCGTTTAGATATCGATTGTCCATTAGATTGATAAGTCACTAGGCTCTAGCCCCCCCCACACACACATAGCATGTAGAAGCAAAAACGCTACCCTCTCTGCCTACTAAAAGAGACAAGGAACAGTTTGAAGGAAAATACATTTTATTAACTTGAATACAAAGCAAGAGCTTTGTTGTGTTTGAAAATTGTTCGAACTATCTGTTTTATTTCACCATTTTGTTGTATTTTTTTTTATTTCTACATATGCCTGTCTTCTACTAGTTGAGTTGCTATCCGAGAAGCGGTGATATATACTTCATTTGGCTAAGATCAAAGTGTAGTATCTGTTCCGATGGATACTGCACCCCATAGACTGGTATTGTCTTGGCCTTCGGGGCTTGATTTACGCCGGTCTATGGGTCTGTCCTGTGCAGTTCTAGGAGGTCCACCCTCCCAGGCTTCGCCTCCCCTCTTTGGGGAGGAGTAAGTTTATTGCTTACTGCCTGAGGCGCCCCTACCGGGGAATGCCGACGGGGCTGCCCAGGCAATTTTTAAACCCCACTTTCCCGACCCGACCTTGGGTCACATCTTACTTGTGGGAGTAAGATAAAACTGGCCTTGTGCCTAACTCCTGGAGAGGAGTAAATCAATACTTCATTTGGCTAAGATCAAAGTGTAGTATCTGTTCCGATGGATACTGCACCCCATAGACCGGTATCGTCTTGGCCTTCGGGGCTTAATTAACGCCGGTCTATGGGTCGGTCCTGTGCAGTTCTAGGAGGTCCACCCTCCCAGGCTTTGCCTCCCCTCTTTGGGGAGGAGTAAGTTTATTGCTTACTGCCTGAGACGCCCCATACCGGGAATGCCGACGGGGCTGCCCAGGCAATTTTTAATGGCCAGAGTGCTCACCTTCTCGGGCGCTGGCTTTTCAAACCCCACTTTTCCGACCCGACCTTGGGTCACATCTTACTTGTGAAAGTAAGATAAAACTGGCCTGGAGAGAAGGTAAATAAATACTTCTTAACCAAATCACAGTGAATAGAAGAAGTATTGTTGGGCTGTTGAACACTTTGTTACCCGTTGTAAAGCCCATCCCGAAAGGCGGTTCTAACGGATTGGCGTCCCCGCGAACGGCCAATAGTAAAAAGTGCGGAGACGCTGCATCAACCGACCATGAACGACAGAAAACTGCTCAAGCACGAACACGGTGGTATCTGGTTTCTGAACGAGAGGATAAGACCACACTCAACTGAGCTCCAATCTCTGGTTCTACACCCTCCCCGTAAAACATTCACAGCAAGTACTCGTCTTTCTACCAACACTGCAAAGAACTCCACTTTCTTCCTCTGTATACCTAATATCAAACGGAACTTCCATGGACAGAGTTTCTTTCCAAGAACTTCCCACTTGTGAAACACGTTTCCGCAGGATTGCTTCCCTACAGACGACAACAGTGTCGTTTTCAAGTCTAATGTCAACAAATATCTGTCAAATAATCCTCTGAATTAATCAAACATCGTTCCCAATCCTTTCATAGTACTGTGTCATCATCCAACTGAAAATCTTATCCTCGAGTGGCTTTCTGCCTTCGATACAATAAATTAATATTAAAGCTAAAATATTCAATAATAGTCAACGTTATCTTTTAGACCGCATCGTTATTTTAGAGTAATCAATGAGTGAAGGTTTGGTTATTAAATTCATTGCTTAAGATTTAAACGTATTTTCTTACTAAGTATAAGAAGAAAAACACGTTTTCTTTAACTTATGTCAAAAACGGATCAGCTGGTTAAGACATTTTAAGTAGTTTATTCATCTAAATGATTCAAGGGTAGATTATTCATCTTGTCTGTTGCATTTTTAAGGATACAATGAGTTTTTTTTTTGATTAATCATGAAGAACGGATCATCATCATCACCATCTGGCATTTTTCCTTAAAAGGGATTTTAAGGACAGAGATTTCTCAAGGTCAGGAAAGTAGGATTTAAAAAGCCAGCGTTCTAGAGAAAGAGCACTCTGGCCGAGCAAAAAATGTCTGGGCAGCCCCGTCTGCATTCCACGGTAGAGGCGCCTTAGACAATTAGTAATAAACTAACCTTTCTCAAAGGGCGAGAAGGTAAAGCCTGGGATGGTGGACCTCCTAGAACTGCACAAGATCATACCTCAGACCGACAGAGAACAAAAACGGCAGATATTTCATTGAACAAATATAAAACGCTTTTTCTCTTCACAGATTTACAAACTTTTCCTTCATGTAGTTCCTTTCACCCTTTTTTTTAAAACTGATATTACAACTATTTTTAACATGTCTATATTTGACCAAAACAGATGGGAGAAAGATAAAAAAAAAAAAAAGGAGGAGACGAAAATATTTAAAATAATACAAAAATAAAGTCTAGAATATTCATGTTTATTTATTTATTTATTTTTGTTCTCTAAAGATATTGTCTGTTGACGTTTAATCGTGCTAAGCGTAGAGACTGCCAGTACAATTTCCAATGATACCAGTTTAGTTCTAACTTCTTCATCATTTTTTTCTAGTGGTTGTGAGGGGCCGCAGTAGAATTTTACCGACACCAGTTTAGCTCCGATCCGATTTCTTCAGTATTTTGCGGTGATCGTTTTTTGCCTTTTTCTTTCAAATATTTTTGGATGTTGCCGTACAATCGCGTGAAACGTGGGGGATACCAATTTAGCTCAAACTTCATTAATTTACTAGTAAGCATGCGGGCTTAATATACAATTTTACCGGTTCTAGTTTAATTTCAATTTATTCACCCCCATCCCTCGTTTGCCAATGCAATGCAGATTACGTCACTTCCGGTTTTTCATTACATTAGTAATACAATGTAAATTTACAGTTAGTTTATGGAATAAATAAACACTCCACGTAAATACCCCCGATCAACCGTCAGTCAGCAAAATCCCACCCCTTCACTGTTGAGGTCCCTAAATGTTGGAGAGCTTTCTACTCTAATAGCTTTTTTCCTTGTACTGGTAGCCTTTGGAATTCGCTTCCTGCTTCCTGTTTCCCTGACCGTACTAACATACAGATATTTAAATGTAATGTGAACAAGCATCTAGCTACAAAAAATCCCATATAGGATTCGACTAATTCACAGTAGTCCCCCTACGTCTCAGTGGCATTGTGCCTTGTTTGGAACGAACTTAAGTAAAATTTAAAAACAAAAAAAATAAAAAAAATAACAATAAAACAAAATAATAAACAATGATAGTTAACGTGTGATCATAAAACTAAGTTTTTATTTACTATATTCAAATTACCTGTTCGTATTCAATGTGAAACTTTAATATTAGAAAATAACCATCATTTTACTTTACAATTCTAATTTTTATTTATCCGCTGAGGTTTGTAGTAATATCGTGAGGTGTACGTAAAATGAAAGCATAAATACCCTCGGGCAACGTCGGGTCGGGTCAGCTAGTCTTATGAATATAGTAAAGACGAGAATTCCTCCTATATATTTGACCGGAATATTAATAACAAAAGGTGGATAAAAATAGGTTTTGCCAATGATTGCGACCAATCTGTGTTTTCTAAAACAAAAGTATTATTTTAAATCGATCTATTCGATTTTAACATTTAGTCCTGATCAACATTTAATTTTCTTTTTAGTCATAAATAAAGAAAAGCGGAAGAGATTCTATCTACTCATCAAATATTTAGTGAGGAAATCTATTTCGTTTCATCGCTTACAAAGAAGTCTTAAAAAATTAATAAAACAAATGCTACTTTTGATGTGTCTAAGTCAGCTTTCGGATAAACAGCTTGAGATTTGTCTGATCTATTTCTTAAATTTACTTGTATATCATAAGAGTAGATGTAATAATTCACATTTTAGCAACCGATTAAAATATTGTCTTGCTGCATTGATATAAGCGGCTGTGCTTTTGTGATGCCGCGTGAATTTCAGAAAAAAAAACATTAAAAAAATAAAACTATTTTTTAATGCCTTAAATGTTAAATGATCTCCCCTCTCAGAGGAGGTCTACTTTTTCAGAACTCACAAACGATTCGATCACATGAACGTTCATTACATACCCTGATGGTCGTTCGTTGCTTCATGTGATCTTGTCCGACCGAGGTAACACCGTCACAATCATAGTTGTGAGCCCAGGTTGCTTTGTGTTTTGTTTGTTGAGACAAACCACATCGATACTTGTTGGTTAGTTTAAAAAAATGTTCCTTTAAAGGACAGAACAGAAACTCCGCATGCTGTGTGTGTGTGTGTGTGTGTGTGTGTGTGTGTGGTGTGATGTGTGTGTGTGTGTGTGTGTGTGAGAGAGAGAGAGAGAGAGAGAGAAAGAGAAGGGGATATATTTTACTACATAAGTCGACCGACGCGTACTGTCTCCGTTTGGGGGACAGCACGCCGAAACACGCCTTTTCTCGTTCAAGTCTCGTCGGCTAATGGCGAGGAAGACAACTCTGCCTGGAAATCACGTAGTTGGCGTAACTTCCATTCTCCCGACCTCCAAACTTTTTTCATTAAGACGACTACTACATTGCAACGAAAGTAACTTTCTGTTTTTCTTGAATAAATGCACTCAGTAAGTAAATGAATGCAATCAATGAATTTTAATTCATTATCATCGGATCATATTTTTTCTTTATTCTACGATTTTCTAAATAATCTTCATTTCATGCAGGTTTAGGAATAGACATTGTATCATTCTGAATTTTTGCTTTCGTTTTTACGGGACGTTAAAACAAAATCTTCAGATTTATTTTTCATCATAAACTAGTTTGATTTGCCGGCTCGCTATCGATTCGCAAAGTTAGCTACTTGAAATACTTTAAACATTAATTTAAAATAATAAACATTTCGTTTATAACTTTGTTGTAAACACGAAACAAAATCTTTCTCATCTATTCATATAGATAGTAAAATAATTACATTTTGATACACATTTATTTATCTTTTAAATGTGACCGTAAAGAAAGGAAAGTATAGAAAGAAATCAATTTGCCTTTTCACTTGCAATTTAGATTGGCCACACCGTTTCTTCTCTGCACCATCTCTCTTTCACAGACGACTTAATATTGGCTTTAATATTGGGGCTGTCTTTTCTATAAATACTATTATGGCAAGTTGTTCTTCAGAATCTTCTGATCTATTCCCTGCTTCCTTTGTTCCAGCTCGTTCGACTCGTTGGTCTAGTGGTCTCCATCAATTCGCTGTTTTGATACCTCATTGTAATACGGCTTCCTATTCCAGTAGCTTCTTTACAAGAACTGCAGGATTGTGGAACTCTCTTCCTTCTAACTGTTTCCCCCTCAACCTATAGCTTCGGTCTTTTCAAGACTAAGGCTAATATGCATCTCCTGTCTTTGCGATGATAATCGTTCGTTCTTGTTAGCTCCTTATATCAAGTGGCTTCATGGCTTGTCTGGAGCGATTTCCATAAAAAAAATAGATCGCAACTTTTTTAAAATCAAGTCGGTCCTTCTAGGGAAAGGAACATTTGCACACAAATGCTAAATATTTTTCTAAGAAATGAAACAATATTGCGAATCAAAATTATTTGTTATAATAATAGTTGTTATAATAATAGTTAATTAATAAAATGTCCTTTTTCAAAATCGATATGCAAATTAGTTAACCATGCGACTGATATTGCATATGCATAAGCAGTGTATTAAAAATATGGCGCGTCTCTTGTGTAAAGGTGAATTAACGTGAAATAAGACGTTTTGGGTTTACCATTAGTGCGAGAAATGAGACCACATTTCACAGTCATTCATTTAGATCAGGGGTTTTCAAACTTTTTGACTTGCGGACCCCTTTATATTTCAGGGACTCCCTTATAAATGCTTATGAAATTTATACATAAATATTTGCTAAAAATAATATATAATTTTGCATTAACGCAAAAAACTAGTTTTAAGCTTACTTTAGACGCAAGTGTTCAAATAAAATAAATTAATAAATTAATAAAATAAGTGTTCAAATAAAATTAATTAATACATTAATAAAATAAGTGTTCAAATAAAATAAATTAATAAATTAATAAAATAAGTGTTCAAATAAAATAAATTAATAAATTAATAAAATAAGTGTTCAAATAAAATAAATTAATAAATTAATAAAATAAGTGTTCAAATAAAATAAATTAATAAATTAATAAAATAAGTGTTCAAATAAAATAAATTAATAAAATAAGTGTTCAAATAAAATAAATTAATAAATTAATAAAATAAGTGTAAAAATAAAATAAATTAATAAATTAATAAAATAAGTGTTCAAATAAAATAAATTAATAAATTAATAAAATAAGTGTTCAAATTAATAAATTAATATAATAAGTGTTCAAATAAAATAAATTAATAAATTAATAAAATAAGTGTTCAAATAAAATAAATTAATAAATTAATAAAATAAGTGTTCAAATAAAATAGATTAATAAATTAATAAAATAAGTGTTCAAATAAAATAAATTAATAAATTAATAAAATAAGTGTTCAAATAAAATAAATTAATAAATTAATAAAATAAGTGTTCAAATAAAATTGATTAATAAATTAATAAAATAAGTGTTCAAATAAAATAAATTAATAAATTAATATAATAAGTGTTCAAATAAAATAAATTAATAAATTAATATAATAAGTGTCCAAATAAAATAAATTAATAAAATAAGTGTTCAAATAAAATTAATTAATAAATTAATAAAATAAGTGTTCAAATAAAATAAATTAATAAATTAATAAAATAAGTGTTCAAATAAAATAAATTAATAAATTAATAAAATAAGTGTTCAAATTAATAAATTAATAAAATAAGTGTTCAAATAAAATAAATTAATAAATTAATAAAATAAGTGTTCAAATAAAATAAATTAATAAATTAATAAAATAAGTGTTCAAATTAAAATAGATTAATAAATTAATAAAATAAGTGTTCAAATAAAATAAATTAATAAATTAATAAAATAAGTGTTCAAATAAAATAAATTAATAAATTAATAAAATAAGTGTTCAAATAAAATAGATTAATAAATTAATAAAATAAGTGTTCAAATAAAATAAATTAATAAATTAATATAATAAGTGTTCAAATAAAATAAATTAATAAATTAATATAATAAGTGTCCAAATAAAATAAATTAATAAAATAAGTGTTCAAATAAAATAAATTAATAAATTAATAAAATAAGTGTTCAAATAAAATAAATTAATAAATTAATAAAATAAGTGTTCAAATAAAATAAATTAATAAATTAATAAAATAAGTGTTCAAATAAAATAAATTAATAAATTAATATAATAAGTGTTCAAATAAAATAAATTAATAAATTAATATAATAAGTGTCCAAATAAAATAAATTAATAAAATAAGTGTTCAAATAAAATTAATTAATAAATTAATAAAATAAGTGTTCAAATAAAATAAATTAATAAATTAATAAAATAAGTGTTC
>OY744533.1:19143554-19163554 GCA_963556195.1 Sepiola atlantica
AAAAGGAGGAGGAGGAGGAAAAAGGACTCAAAATGTAGAAGTTATCCGTTATCATATTGATTTAGGTTCATTTCGATTAGAATCGATCTAGCAGAAGAAGTAGAAATATTATAGAATCCTGGTCTTTGAATAATATATATATATATATATATATATATATATATATATATATATATATATATATATATATATATATATATATTTCGTAATCCAGATACGGCTTGTATCCACAGGTTAAAATCCGAAAAATCTTTACTGTGTTTATATAATAGTGCTCGAAAATGAATAGAGCTATTTATATATAATAAAAGTGTTATTTATACAAACATATCATGGCTACACATCCAGAACATGTTTCAACAGCATTTTCTTCAAACCGAAAAAATGTATGCTCTTTACGTTTTCATTTCAAAGAATATTCAAAATGAAAGCGTGAGAGCAAACGAAGATACCGAGCTTTTTAAAGCTGCGATTAAAACATGTCTTAATGTGTAGCCGTATGTTTGTATTCAAAATGAAAGCGTAAAAGCAAACGAGTGGTCCTCTGCTCTTTGTTAAAAAATGATGAAATATGAATAAAAATGAAAACGAAGAGATAAACTGGAATTTTTATATAAAATTTTAAAATGCTTAACGTAATGCAAATTTGTTATGTGATGCCATCCAGCGTTGCTGAATTTAAATCGTCAACGACTTCCTGGAACAATGCGAAAACGTTCTCTGTGCGTTTCTCCGTCGTCTTTAAAAAAATTCTCTATTTCTCCCAGCTTTTTTGTTCATTTGCTTTTGACATCTGAGGATGATTTGACGAAGTATCGAACACATTCGTGACACCTGTGAAACCTATGAAGCATTTAGTAATTTTATTGATTTTAATACAAAAAAGACCATCAGAAAAAATGTAAAAAATAAAAAAAGGTATAATTAAACAGACGAATTCTGTTATTTGTAAAATTGTTTGTGTATATATATATATATATATATATATATATATATATATATATATATATATATATATATATATATATATATATAACTTCTTTGTAATATAGCAGGAAAACTGACGGTACGAATGTTGTACAAATTTTTCTGGACCAAAACACACATGTATATATATATATATATATATATATATATATATATATATATATATATATATATATATATATATATATATATATATATATATATATATATACATATATATACATATATATATACATATATATATATATATATATACATATATATATATACATATATATATATATACATATATATATATACATATATATATATATATATACATATATATATATACATATATATACATATATATATATATATATATATATATATATATATATATATATATATATATATATATATATATATATATCCCAAAACGAAAGATTTATTTCATTCTGTAAAAATAATAAATTGATGTTTTATGGCAAGCTGTTGAAGTATAAAAAGTTTGGTGATTGTGCAGTATAGTTAACAAGAAAAAAGGGGTTACCCCCCCCCCCGAAAAACAAATAGACAACAAATTACTTTTTCATTTATATGTATAATTTTCACGTGTTTACTGATTTTTTACAAAACGTTTTGTTTTATTTCAAACTAGTTTCCAAAATGACCGCCAATTTTGGGGGGACTTTGTCGCGAATTTCAGGCTTAAAAGATCGTTTATTTTACTATCTTTTAAGCCTGAATTTTGCGAACAAGTCCCCCCCCCCCCAAATTGTCGGCTTGTTGGAAACCGTACTTGCTTGGTTCAGTAAAAGTGACGCTAACAAATGCATAAATAATAAATATTAAAATCAGTAAACACACATTGAAATTATACATGTAAGTAGCAAAGTAAATTTTCTTGCGTTTGGTAACAGTTATTCGTTGTCTATTTGTTTGTTTTGGTTTCTCCGCTTTTTTCTTGTTCACTATACTGCATAATTGGCAAAAGTTAAAATATAGTAGTTTTATTAAAAAAAAATGTTTCATGTTATGATTGTGCTCCGCATGCATTCATAATTTGGAATTGTTCATTTTCTTTTCAGTGCGAAGTTGAACGTTAATCTTGTTCAAGCCAAATTTTTCTTTTTGGTTGTTTCTGATTCTGGGGTGCTTCAAGTATAATTGATCCTAATGTATGTATTATATAAAAAAAATCAAAGGTTACAGTATTTTGCAGCACATTCTCAAAGTGATTCCCTTTGACACTAAGCATTAATCTTACAATGAAGAAGGGCAAATATGCTTTACCCGCTACTTTTCGCGTTTCAATTGTCTTATGGCCGCACTTACATAATTAAAGATTTTATGGATCAATTCAAATATATTTTTAAATCTGTATTACCAAAATATGTTTACTTTCAAATTACGTGTCCTATAAGATATTTTGGGAATAGACCCTCCGCTGCTATGCATTTACAAACCACGTCTCTTACCGTCTCAGTATAGAATTCACCAAAATCATAACGTAATAAAAATATTTTTAAACTTCATTTTTATTTCATGGTTATATTTCATTGTAATCTCTAGATGTATTATAAAATACATAGCATGACACCCATAGTTAGGTAAGTACGTAGTTTGCAGTACTACCGGTCTAATGACTATAGATCAAATTCATAGCAAATCTGTATAATTTTTATCAGAATCAGAAACAACCAAAAGGGCATATTTGGCTTGACACCGGTTTCTTTTTTTTTCTTTCTTTCTTTTTTTTCCCCCCATTGAATTTTAAATAACACAGTTGTCTTCGAACTTTTTTAAAAATTGAAAATCATTTTTTTTTTTTAAATAAATTTCTAAAGTCTACAAAACGTTTTGTAAAAATTCGGCGCATGCAAGCGTGCGTATTTTTTGTTTATAATTTAATCGGAAGTAAAAGAAAGAGAAACCGGTGTCACGCCAACATTTGTCCTTTTGGTCGTTTCTGATTCTGGGGTGCCTCAAGTATAATTGGTCCACACATTCTTGAAACATTCTTAAATAGAACTTTTCAATTATACTTATTAGCAAAAAATATCGTCTCTCTGATTGAATTTTTGTGCTATTATATATGACGAACGGACATCTACTATACTGCCTCTAAAAAAAGAGGTAATTTCTTCGAGGATAGTATCATGACTAGACGAATAGATACTACTCTGCCCTTAAAAAGGAGAAGGTAATCCCTGGGAGGATGTTATAAGGACCATAGAACAGATACTACACTACACCCCAGAAAGGAGGAGGTTATACCTGAGAGGATGGTATCAAGACAAGCGAACATATACTACACCGCCCTCAAAAGAGGATAGTCCCATGACAACAGAACATATACTACATTACGCCCCCCCCTCCCCCCCGAAAAAAGAGGGAAAACAAACAAATAGTACACCCCCTTCCACCAAACATGATGGTCTCATGACAACAAAACAGATACTACACTGACTCTTACCCCAAAAAAGAGAGGAGGTAATACCTGGGAAGATGGTCTCATTAAAACAGAATAGATACTACGTTACCCCCCCCCCCATACCTGAATTAAGCATTAATTAATAGTAATAGTATAGTTTCGGCTTTGGACAGACAAATACCATATCTCCATTATTAATAGAAGTGATAGTATAGTTTCGGCTTCAGATAGACAGATACCAAATCACCATCAGTAATAGATATTTCCATAGATATTCAAGTAGAATGAAGACTAAACATTAAAAACATTTTTCTCTTCGTTTTTGAGACAGTCGGACAAACAGACAGAACTAGATTGAGAGATAACCTTTTTCTGTGTGTGTTTGTAACAGTCATAAACATTGACATTTCTTTCTTCATGCGAGGAGCAGCCCCCTGTGAGGTGATTTGGTCACACGAGGACCAATCAGTTAGCAGGACGTATTAATTTCTAATGAACGTTTGGGAGTTAGACAGCAGCCGCAGAGAGTTTCCCGACACCAAAAAAGAAAGACGCCTCGCCTCCTGCTTCCGTCATCGACGCTGAGTAAAGCTATCTTCACCTGAAGATATATTGACCCCAGAATACTTTCAGCAGCCAACCGAACTTTCGTACTTTAATTCCTTTTCTACACCGTCTAAACTTTCGGCAACCTACACCCAACGGTGTAAGTCACTCAAATAAATACATATTGTTGGTGTTTATAAAAGGGGTTTGTTTTACTTTCGTTTGACGACCCTTTTGTTAGAGGATATTATAGGAGTTTGTCTTGCAGTACATGCTAAAATAGGCTCCTATAAAATGGTGACCCCGACGTGATCTTTCAAAAACTACGATTTCTCGCGAATATATGTGCGCATGTTTATCTTAACGTCTCTGTATGGAATCTTAAATATTATAGGAGTTTGTATTACAGTCGATGCTAAGATAGGCTCTTACATGTCTGTCTAAAACAAATTTACGTTCACTTGTGTCTCCTTTTCTCTGTTTCTCTTTTTCGATGACCTTTGAACTATACTCCTCACCTCTACCTCTAACCTCTAACCCTAACCTCTTGAACTATACTCCTCACCTCTAACCTCTAACCTCTAACCCTAACCTCTTGAACTATACTCCTCACCTCTACCTCTAACCTCTAACCCTAACCTCTTGAACTATACTCCTCACCTCTACCTCTAACCTCTAACCCTAACCTCTTGAACTATACTCCTCACCTCTAACCTCTAACCTCTAACCCTAACCTCTTGAACTATACTCCTCACCTCTACCCCACCTCTACACCCTTCTACCCTCTACATATGTTTCTGTTTCGTGTATATTGAAATGATGCACTAATTCACCTTAATCGATATACTTATATGCGTACGTATTGCTACTGCAGCCATGCTGTCAGCACGTAAACAACCCCGCATCATGTAAGCGCTTTTGCGTATAGACTGCATGTTTAAACTACTAAATGGCCTCGTGCCAGACTGTGGACGTTTTTTAGGAAGTCAAGTGCGTTATGGAACAAACAACTGATTGAAAGCACGAATAATATATCCTAAACAAATTTGTGTGAATTTGGCCAAGATCAAAGTGTATAACTGTTCCGATGGATACTGCACTCCATAGAACGGTATTGTCTTGGCCTTCGGGGCTTGATTTATGCTGGTCTATGGGTCTGTCCTGTGCAGTTCTAGGAGGTCTACCCTCCCAGGCTTTACCTTCTCACCCTTTGAGAAGGGGTTAGTTTATTGCTAATCGCCTGAGGCGCTCCTACCGGGGAATGCCGACGGGGTTGCCCAGGCAATTTTTAATGGCCAGAGTGCTCACCTTCTCGAGCGCTGGTTTATCAAATCCCACGTTCCCGACCTTGTGTCAGATCTTACCGCTGTTGGAGGCAGATAAATAACTTGTGTGAATAATCCGTGAGGAGTGATCTGAAACCACGCTCAGCAGTGTCACTTTTCGCGTTTTGGTGTTTTTTTTTCCCTTCTTTCTTTCTGTTTGCATTCAGCATTTTTTATTCAAATAAAATATTATAATAAAAAGTGCTGAATACACACAGAAAGAAAGAAGAAAAAAACGTCAAAAAAAAGTGACAATGCTGATCCACTCTGCCGGGTCTCTTACAATTATCTCCTGCTCGTCCTTTACCCGGCCTTAAACTAAAAAAAAGTATACACGATATATCAAACGTAGATGTGAAACAACAGCTAACAAAGAAATACTTATATACTTTAATAAATTACGTGAATATGTATACTTTTTTTTTGTACAGCAATAGCGATGCTGTCAGGACGTAAACAACTACTCAGCATATGAACGTCCTACTCGAAGTCCGCAGTAAACGGTGTACGGTCAAAATTGGTTCCTGGTATTAAACTACATCCTTAATATAACTTCCGGTGAGATTTTCAGATTCCCTGTATTCGGTGGTTTCGTTTTCTCTATACTTAACTGTAGCAATACATATACTTAAATTGGTAGCAATACATATACTTAAATTGGTAGCAAATAATAAACTAAGCAGGGTACAGTACAAGATGTGCTAACCGCAGATGGAGTCCGTTAGTGTAGAACTTCCTTCCGACAGTACTATGATTGTTAGAAACATTCATATCTCAATGTTTGATTACTTATTTTTCTAAAATAATATATTTAAATTTTAAAAAATAAACATTTTATTAAATTTACGGAAGAAAATAAAACCATCATATTTGATTATTCCCCCCCTCCCCCGTCAAAATACTAAAACATTTTATTATATTTTACGAAAAAAAAGCTACCTATGTGAATACTTATTTTTGTAAAAAAAAAAATTATTTAAAATAAAAACTTTTCTCTGATTTTATGATCAGCCAGAACCTGGAACAAGTGGTGGAAATAGTCTTGACTAACCTTATCACCATCATAACATTGTAGAACCTCGATGCGAGTAAAGTACACGCTGGAATGAGAGTATGTATACGCATCGACCACGTGTGACCGGCGTGCTTTGCCACCCATAAAAGACGTCTTAATAGAAGTCGACAGAAGGCGTTTTAGCACTCGAACGGCTAAGATCATTGAGCGATAAAGATCAGTATTTAAAACGGTGCAATAAAAATCCAGTGGTTGCGTCTTTCATTTACGATGGGGGGAAATAGAGAGAAGACTAGTGAATCTATTTGTCTATGGAGTGAGACCCGGATCATTTCCTTTAGCTGAACGAATAAACCGGCTAGCCTTCACTTTAATACATGACTATATAGGAATATACCATTATACGTTGTTACATTGAATACGGTGATGTCGGAAAAAGTTTACGTTATAAAAACTCTGTGGCAGTAAGGTTATTGTTTGGAGAAAAGTCTACTGCGTTGTTGTACTGAATAGGGTGTCAGATTAGCCAAAATTTGGAGGTCTCTTCGTTAGTTTTGCTCGTTCACGCACAAACATTTTTAGATGACAATATTTGGTTACAAACATTGGAACACTAAAATGATTAACTATTGTGGAACTCTTCCAATCTCTCTATATAAAACTCAATGTATGTGTGCTATTTGTGTGTTCCCTATAGACAGAAAGGTTAGAGAGCCTACATAAAATCTAAAAGTGTATTCTTATGCAAAATTTATCGAGGAAGACAATGGAAGTATTCCCCAATATCTAAGTACACCCCTAAGGGGGTTATGAGGACATACCTCCCTTAAAACCTAAAATATATAATATTTTTTATGAAATTTAAATCATATGTATCAAATTATCTGGAGAAGACAATGGAAGTGGTCCCTGAATCTCTAAGTGTCCTCCTAACCTAAAGAAGCTATGGGGACCGAATATCCTTTAACACTTTAAATATATCATATTTTCTTGAAATTTTTATCATATGTATCAAATTCCCAGGAGAAGACAATGGAAGCGGTCCCGAATATCTACGTTAGTCTTTATGTGCCAAATATTTACGTGCCCCACCTTTAACTAACACATGGGGACAGACCCCTTAAAAAAATCAAATATGTATATCCGATTTTAATGAAATTTAAACCATATGAATAAGACACTAATTAAGAAGGTTTTGTCACATTTCAGCTCATTCCCACTATATTAGGGAGCAAGAGGAAAGGAGGGGTAGCAATGAAACGAAAATAATATGGTGCTATAAACATAGTTAAATGGGCATAGTAGTGATCCTCATTCAATCCCGAGCAACATCATGTCTTCCTCTTAGTTTATTTATAGAAAGTACATAATTTTTATATTCGGATAATATTGTTTGTTTTTTTGGGTTTAGATTTCACAAATTTCCTTTTTATAACTAGTTTATACCAGTTTATACTCACTCCTTGAATGGTGTTAGTACAGTACCTGGGTATGTAAAAAAAATAATCATTACTTAGCTTCTCCCGCTTTATGGCTAGTACGAAGAAAAATTAACTATAAAAAGTAACTATGATGAATGCATTTAAGTATTGTTTTTATTGGCAACAAGCACTAGAAATTATGTTTTAAGCAAAAATAATTCGCTTTTAACTGATGTCGAATACCCTTTATATCTACTTTTTTAAATGGCAGTTAAAAAAAAAAAAATTTTGTGATGTTTTTGTTATGTTATCATGTTAATTTCATTAAATTTATAAAACACGTATCTAGTTTAAGAAAAAAATCTTTTAGACTTACGTGAGATTTGAATTCGGGGTTTTACATCGTAAAAAACTACTGCCTCAGTAACGTGTCTTTTTCCTATTCCCGTTGTTTCAACCAATCACGTGTTTCTATTTGCGTATAAACAGACGAACCCCAAAATATAACTTTTTTAATAGTACATAGATTCTTATCTTATTTTGAACTATTTTTTCGAATTTGTAAATTATTAAACATTTTTTGCACTTAGTATTTACATCATTCTCCTGTCACGTCGTGGTCACCAATGTAGTTAGATGAGATATTCCTATGTCATTATTTAGTCAAGTAAAGGCCAGGCGGTTTAACGGTTCTGTTTTTCGCGTTATTTGCTTGCCCTCCTGCTCTATGTCTGTTTAGTATGATTGATCTTTCATTTACTAAAAATCTAGTGGGAGGTACTGTAGCAGGAGTTGTCGATCGTAACGGAAATACGTACAAGAATACGTCCCTAAAAAAAAACCCTCACAATATATTGGTATAAGTATGAGAAATAACTTACACAATGTATTGGTACAAGTATGATAAATAACTTACACAATATATTGGTATAAGTATGATGAATAATTTACACAATGTCTTGGTATAAGTATGATAAATAACTTACACAATATATTGGTATAAGTAAGATAAATAAATTACACAATATATTGGTATAAGTATGATAAATAACTTACACAATGTATTGGTATAAGTATGATAAATAACTTACACAATGTATTGGTATAAGTATGATGAATAACTTACATAATGTATTGGTATAAGTATGATAAATAACTTACACAATGTATTGGTATAAGTATGATAAATAACTTACACAATGTATTGGTATAAGTATGATAAATAACTTACACAATGTATTGGTATAAGTATGATAAATAAATTACACAATGTATTGGTATAAGTATGAGAAATAACTTACACAATGTATTGGTACAAGTATGATAAATAACTTACACAATATATTGGCATCAGTATGATAAATAACTTACACAATATATTGGTATAAGTATGATAAATAACTTACACAATGTATTGGTATAAGTATGATGAATAACCTACACAATATATTAGTATAAGTATGATAAATTACTTACACAATGTATTGGTATCAGTATGATAAATAACTTACACAATGTATTGGTATAAGTATGATAAATAACTTACACAATATGTTAGTATCAGTATGATAAATAACTTACACAATGTATTGGTATCAGTATGATAAATAACTTACACAATATATTTGTATAAGTATGATAAATAACTTACACAATGTATTGGTATGAGTATGATAAATAACTTACACAATATGTTAGTATCAGTATGATAAATAACTTACACAATGTATTGGTATAAGTATGATGAATAACATACACAATATATTGGTATCAGTATGATAAATAACTTACACAATGTATTGGTATGAGTATGATAAATAACTCATATAAAAAACAAGTAGTCGCATCTCTCATTTTCTGGGGAGGAAATCGAGAGATGAATAGTGAATCTATTCGTCTATGTAGTGGGAACCGGATTATTTCATTTACCTGAATATGTAAACTGCCTGGCCTCTTCTTTACTACATAACTATACAGAAATATACCATTTTATCACAATTCTAACTCTCTCTCTCTCTCTCTCTCTCTCTCTCTCTATATATATATATATATATATATATATATATATATATATATATATGTATATATATATATATATGTATATATATATACATACACATATATATATATTCATATATATATATATATATATATATATATTATAATATAAAATGAAGTAATAAAATAAGGTGTCAATCAAATTTTATTAGAATTCAAAGTTCATGCAAAGCATCCTTAAGTCCTTAGCTCATGAGTTTTCAAAGATAATTCTTCTCTTCAGAGGACCATTACCGCAGTTATACTACTACAGGCAATAAAATTACGCTTTGAAAATATATAAAATTATATACACAAATACATAAAAATACATAACATCAAACATATCAATCCAAAAACATACTTTTGTTGAATCCATACAGTCCATCCAGGTCATACAAGTTGAGAAGCATAATCAGGAAGGACATTACTCCAAGATACAAACAGCAGTCCAAATACGTGAAATTGAAGGGGCCGGCAAAGTTATCCAGTCGCGAAATGTGTCCATATTCAATGTTAATGATAAATAACGCTTATATCTTTTGTTGGATTGCTTCATATATATATATATATATATATATATATATATATATATATATATATATATATATATATATATATATATATATAAGTGCGTAAAATATGTTTGGGCATATATTTTTTATTATATAGGCCAACTTATTTATGGTAAAACTCGATGATTGTTAACATTTAATAACAAATAATATATAAATGAACAATATTTCGCTTAATTTCAGTGAACAAGATTTTATTCATTTCTTTCATTTTTTCCCCCAAATCCCAAAATCTCGGCTTATATTATACATATTTTTCATGGCTTTCTGTTAAAAAAAAAGATGTCTGCCTGAATAGGATGTAAATATGCATGTTTTTTTTTCTCGTGGGAACTGGATTCAATGTAAGTTGCTTGTTTTGTGATTTTTTTCTGTTTACTTCCTTACAATATATTTTTCTGGAGGCACACTTTGGAATTCTGATGAGCATCATGGATGAAAGATCCTGAAATGACATATGCATTTTTGGTTGTTCATTTATGTGTGAAACGGTCCGTCAAAATGCATCGAAGTTTTGCATTTGTTAAGCATTTTTCAAAATGAAAGAAAAACTTTGTTATTTGAATTCAGCGTAATATTGTTTATATATATATATATATATATATATATATATATATATATATATATATATATATATATATATATATATATATATTAATTATTTATAAATAAATATTAATCATTTATTACCTACAGACATCGATGTTTCATGCTAACGCAAATTTTAGTGCGGGAAGCTAATTCGAGTCGAGTTTAAATGCTATAAGTTTAGTTATATCCCCCTTGACCCTTCTCCTATAATAATTTTTTATAATGTGTTTTTCTCTCCTTAAAAAGTACCGTTGTCCATATCTTCCCATGTGCTCTTCTTCCTCCCCTCTTACCCTACTCATCTCCTTGTGGTGTGTTTTCTTTAAAAAAACCTTTAGAAAAGGAGCCTTGACAATATTCAACCTTTGTTTTCTAAACTTATTCATGTTTCTGTCTTATTTTTATTTATAGTTCTAAGTTGTAATTAATTAATTCTATTATTATCAATTATTTCTTTTATATTTATCTTATATTTTTATTTTGTATTTCTAATTCAGCAGATTGGCGACGAGCGTGTTGATCTATGCGGTATTAACAAAATTACAAGCATGACGCAAAGAAAGTTCACAAAAAATGGAGGAATTTAAAAGTTTATGGTAGAATTTTTAAACGAACGCGAAAAATATATGGAAAGACTCGAAAAAAGAGTTGCAAAACAAGTCGAAAACAAAGTAGTCAAAATATGGAAATACTCGAAAATTTAAGTGCAGGCCCCAAAACGCACACCTTGGCAATATCGATTGGCGTCATAGATTTATTTGTGTTATTATTTTAACTAGTGTACTAATTTCATATATTAACCATTCAATTTTGTCAAAAAATTAATTTCATGTTTTAAACTTCCCTATATATCGTCAGATTCGAAAAATAAGTTAGTAAAATAAAATTTACAATCGAAACGCTGGTTGATCCGCATAGACTGTTTCTAAGGTGTCTAATGTTTATATAATTATATATTATATAAACATTATTTGTCGAATCTGACGATAAAATTATATCTTTGTAAAGCGATGGTTCAAGGAAGGAATCAAATGATTTTCCTATATAAATCCCGGATATTTTCCGACGCAAATACTAGATCTTATAAGGAGGAAAATTGGATTTTGGTACTGATATCGATCCTGACCCAGTTTTCGTGAGGTTCGACTCGGAAGCGTTCGGCTGTCCAACGCAAACGCCCGAGAGTTGACGAGCCGATTTGTACCAGACGACAATTTTGATACGGTGCTGCGTCCTATGATAATAATGTTTTTGTTGTTGTTTTTTTTTTTTGTTAGGGTTAGAGTTAGAGGTTAGAGATGTGGTTAGGGTTAGGGTTAGGGTTTAGCGTTTACGGTTAGGGTTTAGGGTTAGGGTTAGGGTTAAAAATATTTATTTGATAACAGTAACTTCGCTATGTTTTGCTTGTTTTGTTTTTTGTTGTTGTTTCTTTTAGAAAATTTCTAATTTATAACTTACAATCACAGAACGCAGCACCGTATCAAAATTGTCGTCGTGTACAAATTGGCTCGTCAACACTCGGGCGTTTGCGTAGGACAGCCAAACGCTCTCGAGTCAAACCTCACGAAAACTGGATTTTATCTCAAAGAATTACGATCGTCTTTTACATTTATAAAAGCAAATTCTGAGTTCTATCAACAAATTCATCGTCAGATTTAGAAAAAAAACGAACTTACTTCAGACATTGTTTACGAAGAAACTCCATTTTTAATAGGACACATGTCGTTAACAAAAGAAACTAGATATTAACCATTTTTTCCTATTTCTTACTTTATATATATATATATATATATATATATATATATATATATATATATATATATATATATATATATAATAATAATAATAATAATAATAATAATAATAATAATAATAATAATAATAATAATAATAATCCAGGTAAAACATCCACAGGGTAGTAATCCAAAGAATTTCAACCGGGTTTATAAAAAGTTCTCAATATCAAATAGAGCTTTTATATATCATTATTTTTATTTACACAAACATGTACGAAATCTGCGACACTGGCATGTCGATGTTATCGGTCAACAGCTATTATAAACTGAGATATCACCAGAATCTGATCTTAACCATAGATCATTTTCCAAATATGTGTAAATAAAAATAATCACATGTATGTTGAAATATTATATATATATATATATATATATATATATATATATATATATATATATATATATATATATAACTTTTCCGATATCTATGTCCTTAGTACCGAATATAATTATGATCATTTCACCGATACTAGATTTATAATACGTGCACAAATAAGTACACCCTGTGGCGTTCATATCATCATTTAAGTGATTCTGGCACAAGCAACGATGAAATTGTCGCTTTCCGAAGTTGGTAAAAAGCTAAAAGAAAGTACACAAGACTGAGATAAAAGGATATGTATTAAATGAATAGAAGAAATGCCTAGCAAAATTAGTCCTATTTTGCGTCTTGATTAAAGACCAACTAAAGTTGAGGTCATCTAACGTCAGGATAAACGGATCCCTTCAATACGTGAAAGCCATTTTGCTGTTGACTGGTCCGTAATCATTCAAAAGGAGAACGAGAGTTGGGTTTCTAAATGTCGTTTCCGGTCAAACACAGCATTGAAAAGGAGAGACAGATGATTTTTGCATCCAGCTCGCCTGTTTATTGGACAAGGAGAATTGCCAGATGGGACTATTTGCGAATGCAGAGAAGTTAATTCATCGTAACACACGACAAAGGGAGATAATTATGTATGATTAAATATAGGATGTAACCATTTTTTATATCATCGCCTTTTTAACTTGAAGACGACTGAAGACGAAGTCGTTAATGAGAAAGGACTTCAATGCGTATGGATACAAATACCACGAATAAATAAATACCGGTATTTTCATAAGATTGGGTTATGTTTTTCTCTTCTTTTTTTTAGACAAATTTTATATTTAGCATTAGTTTCGTAGTTTAACATTTGTAAAAAAATAAAATAAAATTCGTTGTAAATAAAGATAAAACTCAGATAATCTTGCTTTTTTTTGGTTGAAAATTGACTGTTTTAGATAGTGGGAGGAAGGAGAATAGGAGGTGGAAAGTGATGGGAGGTGGAGCATAGAGGAATTATTATTATTATTATTACTATTATTAGTAGTAGTAGTATTAGTAGTAGTAGTATTAGTAGTAGTAGTAGTAGTATTAGTAGTAGTAGTAGTAGTAGTAGTAGTAGTAGTAGTATCGTAGGAGGATAGTTGGAGGCTGAAAAATGTTTTAGATAATTGGAGAAAGGACGGGTGAGACGAGGTGGTTGGAGGAGGAAAATAGGGGGAAGTGGTGGGAGGTGGAGTATAGAGGGAGTAGGAGTAAGAGGAAAGTTGAAGGATGACGTAAGTAAAGAAATAACGTAAATAAAGAAAATAGGAACAAACTAGAGTAGAAACGGTCGCGGCAACATAATACTCCAACGTAATGCTCAGTATATGGAATAACGGATAAGCATTTAACAGACAAGTAAAAATAGTAACAGTGACACAGCCTTAAAGTGAATCAATATTCCGGTCGATTCGAACGGTCTTAATGTTTAGTGTAGAAGGGCTTTATTGAAAAGAACCGAATGCCTTTACACGGCAAACAGTCAGAGACAAACCGAAAAGGAGGGTAGGAGTAGGAGTGAAAGGATAGGGTGTAAGGCGAAGAAAGAATTAGAGGAAGTAGGAGGGTGTTCGTGTCAATCGTGAACAGAGGAAAGGTAGTAGTGTGTCGAGTATGAAAGTAACGGAGGAGGTAATGAGAGGAGCAGGGTGAAAAATAAAAGCACGTGAGAAGAAAAGTAAACGCAGGTTTGAATAAACTGAAATCTCGGTTGGCTTTGAAAAATGTGTATGCATTATTAGTTTTAATAGTTTGTTCAGATGCTTATCTACTATTCCGTATGCTAGACATTTTATATTTTCTGAAATTTAATCTCATATTTTAAACCCTCCATACACTAATGCATAAAGTACCAACGTTGAACCAAAGGGTTTTCTAGTTCGATTTAAAATTGCGATTTTAACAATAGAATAGTTAATGTAGGGTGGGGGGGAGATAAACAAATTAAATAATGAAAAATAAATAATTAAAATATTTTTTCTTTTTCTTAACGTAGCTAGGTGCTCGGCTGAGCTCCAATTACTGTTTTCCAAAAGCCATAACAGAAACTCGTCTCTCTAACACCACTGTAGAAGACTTTCTTTTCTTCCGCTGTGTACCTAAAACCAAACGAAGTTTCCATGAACGGAGTTTATATCCAAGAACCTACCATCTGTGCAGACGACAACATGGTCGCCTTTAAGTCTAATGTCAACAAATACATTTCCCTATTTACTTGCCCCCCTCACAGGGGCAGAGTTAGACACAAGGTCGATTTTTAATGTGGGGAAAATCCAGCTCCCCACCCCCTAAAAGGGCTCTCTGGATTGGGACAAAAAAATTGCCTTAGTCTAGAAAGATTTATCCTTCACTCACTGAGGACAGAAAGGATGAAGTGCGGTATAAGAACAGATACTACACTTTAAATTATTTAATAGCAGAAAATATAAGAAACGTTACATTTAAAACCAATTAGGCACAAGGCCATCAAAAGTGTGAGAAAAAAATATTTTGATCCGAGCCAAAAGGCAACAAATTCTTGTCGAGCCGTCGTTTTAAGTCACCAAAATTCCTCCTTTCTGTCAATCGTTCTCAACTCTCTCAGTATCCATTTGATTGGTCAATGGGAATTGTCTTGACCAATCAAATGGGAATATGTGGAACTTCAAGGAAGGTAATTCATCGTTATACAGAACAAAGGGAGATAATTATATACAAGGAAAAAGGGGAGGTATACAGTTTAGCATTCAACTGCCAATCTCATTCACCCTTATTCTCGAATGGCTTTTGGCCTTGGTAAGTGGTGACTCATTAGGATGGGCTTTTCAATGTTTAATTCATTCATTTGTTCTCATTCCATAGTAGAATGCCTTGAAAATAAAGTTGTTTTTGGTTACATGAAAATGCTAGAAGAGTACGAGAAATTCAAGTTTGGTGTGTGTGTTTGATGACGCATCGATCCCTGCGGGGTTTTGTTTTAATGGCGAATTCTTTACTTTGCAGACACGCCTCGCAGACGAACAGTTTGTAGATAAATGAATTCTCCGCAAATGAATCGTCAGAGTTGTAGTATAAATAATTTATCTTGTTATAAACGAGACATGAGAAGAATAACACGCGATATTTCACCATCATTTTGATTGGTCCGCCATTTTAATCAGAAAAGAAATTATATTTTTGCCACGGTTAGTCCGATAATTCGTTAGTCCGTTAATACATTAGTTAATTAGTCTGTAAGACCATTATTCAGTTAGTCTAATCCGTTAGTTTGTTAGCCCGTTAATCTGCTAGTCCGTTATTCCATTAATCCGTTAATCTGTTAATTAGCTAGTCTGAGTTCGTTATCCCGTTAGTCTGTTAATTAACTCATCCGTTATTCCGCTAGTATGTTAATCCGCTAGTCCGTTAGTCTGTTATTCCGTTGTTTTATTAATCCGTTATTCTGTGAATTCATTAGTGTCAGTCAGTTAATCCGTTAGTCCAGTATTGTTAATTCTATACTCAGTTATTCCGTTAATCTATTAATCCGATAGACCGTTATCTGTAATTTTGTCGATTCGTTAAACCGTTATTACGTTAATCCGCTATTAGTTTATCCATTATTCTATTAATCCATTATTCAGTTAATCTGTTATTCTATTAATCCGTTATTCCGTTCGTAGCCTTCGGATTTTCTCAAAATCGGTTTATTCGTTTTTTACGAAATTCTACATGAAGTTATATGACCATAAACGATGCAGAAAACTGTCAGATCCATATTTTTCTACCGAAAAATATGGTTTATGTCCAATGAAGCTAAAATACCCCACAAATGTCCAACAATTGCACTATTTTGGGGCCAATATGTAACATTTTTCATTCTTGATCAAAATTACGATTAATGGTTCATTACACAAAACAAATACTTGTAACCAAAGAAGAACTAAAAAAAAATTACACTGACTTGAAAAATTTGGCGCTTTCTTATAAATATCTAATTTTTCCCACAAATCAAACAAAAGTCGTAATTAATGTTTATTTTATATTTTTACAGAATTCGCGATCGTAAGGGGACCACACATGTTTTCTTTGTTTTATTAAAAAAAAAATTAAATAAGAAACTAAAAACAAAAATGACTTTTTCGCTTTATGTAATTGCTAAAAGAGTCCTTTTCTAGCTCTTTTTGTAATGCGGTAATGAATTTAAAGTAACTTCTCGTCAACGACACCGCAACAAACAATCTCAATCTCAATCCCAATGTTCACTCTCTACTGTCACTAACACAACTCCAGTCTTCCCAACAAGTTCCCTCTTAAAGGAGTCGCTTTCCTCGTATGCAAATGAATGCCACCTATAAAAAATTTACTATGAACACAAGTTCTTTTTTTCCCACTGAAAATCGAGTGCCCACCATGCGAAACGCTCCACACACCTCAAAGCTGTTAACCATTCATTTTCTTTCCATTTTTACAGTAGGTAACATTTATTCTTTTGTATCTTAAACCACGCATCATTAATACAAATATAAGCACGTATCCCCGAGACGGAGAAATAGTAACACTTTACAAAAGGGGTGAGATCCCCGAAATATCGTGAAATTTTGGCTTTCTTGTAATTCCAGCATTGTTAGAGAATTCTAGTTAACTCTCTCTCTCTCTCTCTCTCTCTCTCTCTCTCTCTCTCTCTCTCTCTCTCTCTATACATATATATATATATATATATATATATATATATATATATATATATATATATATATATACATATATATGTATATGTGTGTGTGTGTGAAATTAAAAAGGAAAACCAAAAAGGATGCTTTATATATTCATCAACGATTCGTCTTTATTTGTAAGACTTCCTCAGGATGATAATTTTAAGAAAAATGTCATCCTTCCTCTCTCTCTCTCATATATATATATATATATATATATATATATATATATATATATATATATATATATATATATATATATATATATGAGATAAATGAAAGAAGAGAGATAAAGATGTACGAATGACAAATCTATTTCAACTTCGATTGTTCAATGCAAGGTGTACTCGGTAGAACATGTTTATTTTTCTTTCCTTAAGCCAAGGCTTTTCAAAGATTAAAATCTTATCATCAGAGGAATTACACAGATGGATAAGTCAACAGTGGAAAATCCAAAATTCAAAATTTGAAAAAATATAAAGTAATGGAGAGTAAGAGTATGCGTGTAAAAAAAATATGGAGTTGATAAGATTTTAATCCTTGAAAAGCCTTGGCTTTAGGAAAGAATTATAAACATATTTTTTACCGAGTACACCTTGCATTGAACAATCGAAGTTGAAATAGAAATCTCATTCGTACATCTTTATCTCTTTTCTTTCATTTATCTTTTATAATTGCTCTATCTCGTATATTGAGCTTAAACCATTTCACTATAAGTTCTATCCTCTAAAAGTATACTTTTAGTTTCATATTATATATATATATATATATATATATATATATATATATATATATATATATATATATATATATATATATATATATAAGGAACATGAGGTTACGAGAGGTCGTTATCTTCAGAGCATTTATGTTTTCGGCTGATAAAAGGTCATATCTTATCTCTGGAGCGGATTACGTATTTTTTAAAGAACATGCAGCGGGGTGCGTTAGTATATAGCCAATCATATGGTATAACAATAACAAACGAAAATTGCCTACTCAAAATCAGAGTTTGATTTGTGAGCTTAAATGCTATTTAGGTCCAACTTTTAAAATCGGGGCAACATGATGTAGTAAGCGTATAGATTGACGTCGGAAACAGTTTCTTTAGAAAGTTGAATAAAATTCGTGTATAGGCGATAATATATATATATATATATATATATATATATATATATATATATATATATATATATATATATATATATATATATATATTGGTTAGCCGAACGACAGAATATCTATCTTTTATTTATTGATATATAATTATAAGAAAGCTACGAAGTTGTATTAGTTGCAAGTTAGTTGTTAACATAATCTATATTTACGTTGAGTATATTTTTTATCAATCTTCTTGTTGGTCAGTTATAGGCTCCGAAAACTATTGGTCATAATTTCATTATATTTGCCATAGCACAACCTTGAAATGTTCGGTGCGTCATAGCGGAGTGCGGGTTAAGACTATTACTGTTACGAGTGTATTACTTGTAACAGTAATAGTATTAATAGTCTGCTAATATGAAAACAAATAAACACTTATAGGTCCAAAAGCTATTAGAAAGAATCGCGTCAAAGTTATTCGACAGAAAAGCACCCTTGGCATGGAAGAACTTTCATAAGGAAGGGATACACGTTATAACATTATTTATCTTACTACTACTACTACTACTACTACTACTACTACTACTACTACTACTACAGACACTACAGACACTACAGAAACTACTTCCTATTGCTACTAGTAATAAATGATAATTTAAAAAATGATGGCTTAAAACTATTGGTCAAACTCCCACCGAATTTAGCATGAAGTACTTTTGACATAAATGGATCACAATTATATTCCCCTCTTCTCCTCCTCCCCTCCTCCTCCCTAATAATAATAATAATAATAATAATAATAATAATAATAATAATTGTAGCAGCCAGCATGCATGCGGGTTCACGAGGTAAACGACTGAGTGTCGCGCCGTGTGTCATTCATCAGGGATTGAACACAGAGCGCCCCGATTACACGATACGATCTTGTTATTTCTGTGCGAGGACAAGACTCCACTTATGCAAATGAGCATTGTTTTTGGATGGGCGAATTCTCGTTGAAATGAAAAGAGTAGAATCTTTCCACCCGGCGTGGCGATAAAATTACGATACGTCGAGTGTTAAGCGAGAAAAGGGGAAAGAAATTGAATTGGCGTTTTATGTCGTGTTTTGAAGAATTATTAATTAGAATCCCCAGAGTCGGACTTTTTAGAGTTGGCGTCGTTGTGTTTTG
>OY744533.1:19166054-19238554 GCA_963556195.1 Sepiola atlantica
TTGGCATATTCGGACTACTGTTCTCATCTTGGGTGTTTTTATCACAACGTTTCGACCTATGTAACCTCCGACCTTCTTCAGGTATATCTTGTCGAGCTCTGGAATCTTTCTGTCGAACTCGGGAATCTGGACGGAATTTCGAACGGAACCCTTTATTAAATCTCGTTCCATCTGCCATGACCGGGAAGAAGTCTTCAGTAATTTGCAATTTTTCGTATCGCCCGCACTGAGGATTGAACCTTCCACCATTCAGATGACTGTCACTTAAAACTGATTTTTACTTAGTACTCTATCCGAATGTACCAAATTCTACATGTGAGCTCACAGAAATGTTATGTTTTTTGGAAATGTGAAAAAAATAAAAATAATAAAATAAAACCATGGTTATTGGAATATAATATGAACTGACTTATATTTGCTCTGATATCACTAATTGACAATCATCGAGCTGAATCTTTTAAGGAGACTGCAAAGTAAAAGGGCACTGATAGTATATGCTAATACATATATTGTCATTAATTTATATATATATATATATATATATATATATATATATATATATATATGAGAAGATCATATATACATACACATACATATACATATGCGTATACACACTCAAATTTAAAACAAATAAAAAACTGTTTGAGTCAACAGCAAAAATTAACCATCAATTTGACACATCGATTACCTAACATTTAGAATTACGCCCCTTTAAATAACAGTTTAGTTTTCGAATTACAAACTAGTATCTCATAATCCTCTCTCTTGGGTAAAATAAATATGCATTGTGTTGTAAGATTAATTTAATAACTTATCGAGGTATTTGACAACGAATCTATTCTTGTGATTTTTGCTTTTCTTTTTGGTAGAAATTGAACTTTTTCGGACATTTTTGTTGATTTCTTTTTCTGGGTGCTTACGAAAATTCTGTTTTGAAGAGATGCGATGTTTTAAAATATTTTATGTTTAATTGTATAACTTCAAATAAACAGTGCGTTGAAACAGCTGTAAACAACTAAATAAATGTAATACCCTGTGTTAATTCTTTATTTGAAATATGATTTGAAAAAAAATTAAATTGTCAACCCCACCACACCTTTATATATAAAAATATATGTATATAAAATACAAAATGAAAAGAAAAAACAATGATACATAGGAAAAATAAAAACAAACAAACCAGAGATTGACCGGTTTCGTTCGAATCAACGAACGTCTTCAGAAAAAAGTGAAGATTTTATACTTACTGAAAAAAAAAACGACAAAACGTTGGAAAAGAGATGCGAAACGGGATGTTTTGCGCGTTTGTAGCTCTGTCAAAATAGGCAGCGCCGGCAAAAGACGTTCCGCTGTATTTAGGCATAAATAGAACTTTGTTGGCCTTTTGGCCAAGATCAAAATGTAGTATCTGTTCCGATGGATACTGCACCCCATAGACTGGTATTGTCTTGGCCTTCGGGACTTGATTTACGCCAGTCTATGGGTCTGTCCTGTGCAGTTCTAGAGGGTGCACAATCCCAGGCTTTGCCTCCCCTCTTTGGGGAGGAGTAAGTTTATTGCTTACTGTTGAGGTGCCCCTACCGGGGAATGCCGACGGGGCTGCCCAGGCAATTTTTAAATGGCCAGAGTGCTCACCTCTCTAGCGCTGGCTTATCTAATCCCACTTTCCCGACCTTGTGTCACATCTTACCTTGTAGGAGGTAGATAAATAAAAAGATCAAAGTGTAGTATCTGTTCCGATGGATACTGCACCCCATAGACTGGTATTGTCTGGGCCTTCGGGCCTGGATTTACGCCGGTCAATGGGTCTGTTCTGTGCAGTTCTGGGAAGTAATGCTCCCAGGCTTTGCCTCCCCTCTTTAAGTTTAATGCTTAATGTCTGAGGCTCTCTGCCCAGGCAATTTTTAAAAAAATCTCTAGCACTCCTCCTCTGGAGTGCATTCCCACTTTCCGACCTTGTGTCACATTCTACTGTGTGGGACGTAGATAAATAAGGCATAAATAGAACTTTTTTTTCTCCTGTTTCACGTGATAATTTCCGATCGATGTGAGGATAGAGCGAAAGCTTGCGGAGTCTTGGTTGGTTCTGTGAACCGGGTCCGCGCCCCGTGACCGTCTGAAATTGTCACTTCCTACACTGACGAGAGCGTAAGCCTGAAACGCCAGCATATGTAGGTATAAATAATTTAATATTTTTTAAATAAATATTGTTACACATGTATATATAACAGAATAGAGTATTTTAATCACTATTGAGCTTTCAACTCACTTTCCTGGTGACCGTAAATAATTGAAATGGGTGATTATTTGATTGATATTGTAGAAAAAAAAGAAGAACATTGGCGTTGTTGTACACTTTGATGTCTGCCTGGGTTTCGCTTTCCGTTTTAACTCCTTTCTTTCCGTGTTCTGGTAAAATATTTCCAAGAAGATGTTTACGCTTGCGTTAAAACATGTAAACCAATTATTTCCGTTTTATTTACCGTTTACCGCGACAACCGGTCCGTGTGAAAAAAAAACAAAAAAAACAAGCCAAACCTTGACTTACTTTCAGCGCTGAAAGATGACGTCATTAAAAAAAAAGAACAAAAAAAGACCTTGACTTACTCTCAGTGGGAAAACAATGACGTCATTTCGGACATAGGCCAGCAGTTTAATATATTCTTTTTGATCTGAGAGATTACTTAATTTTCTTTCTTTCTTTCTTTCATTCTTGGCGTATATACTATAAGGCATAATCACGTTGACACACCGGTTCCTGTTAGATTCACCGAAGTTAAGCAATGTTGAGCCTGGTCAGCATTAAATGGGTCACCATTTGCGAAGATCAGGTGCTGTATGTCGGAGGGGTCTCTGCTTATTCCGGCATTGTTTCTTATCGTTTGGGACTTTTCCTTTTCCACTTGATTCAAGCAATTCCGATTCAGGAGAGATGCGGTTCAGGATTGCGCAACCTTTGCTTCACAATAGACTTCCCGCGCAGGTACCCTTACAGGGGTTATCCATTGTCTCTCGGGAACGGAGACCCTTTTTTCCTACGTCTTCTTTCTTTCTTCTTATCAAAGTTTTTATAACTATGATAATTTCAATTAAAAATTCTTCTTTCCCTGAAGGTGTTCGTTCTTGTTTTTGCTTCTTCTTTGCTCTTTTTGAACAGACCTTGAGAACAACTTGCTATATTTAGACTTGAACGCATTACCTGAAGGGACAAGTATAATGTACAATGCACTTCTGTACATTTCCCAGACTGGGCGTATTATTCCTAACTTCACGGACTCGGTCTTGTATGATTTCATCGTTCAAAGAGAACTATTATTAATTCTTTATCAGCTAAGCCGGATAAAAGGCTACATATTATCACTTCGGTATTTATCACAAGACGGTTTTTGTTTGAATTTGAACGGCTCTAAGTAACAGATTCAAGCCACGTATCGGCATTACATTTTACATGAATCATATTTACAGTTATTATATAAAGGGCAACTTTCTTTTTTTTAACTTTTTAAACACTGTTGGTTTACCCCAAAGAAGGCATATTGCCATTGAAACGTAAGGGGTTACTGTGATAGGAGTCATTTTTTTAGAGACAGCCTCGGTGGGGAGATGGCCAGTAAAATGCTTGTTTACATTACATTTAAAATTATGTATGTTTGTACAGTCGGGGAAACAGGGATTAGGGAGGAAATACCAAAGTCAAGCGGTTCGAGGAAATAATCCATCAGAGTAGAAAATCTTACGGTATCTACTGCCCTCTACAGTAGAGGGTGGGATTTTGCTGCTAGCCGGGTGGGTCGGGGGTATTTACGTTAGGGGGAGGTACAAGTTCAGTGAGTTCATCAGAGAATATTCCGTGTGAGTACTTGTAAAACAAGAACAGGAATGCAGCTCTGCAGCGATGCGACAGGAGCTGAAGCTTGACAGACAGTGCGAGACCTGTTTCTGTATATCTATAAATCTACTTAAAAGTAAGAAATTACGCAAGAGACACACATAAAGCTGACATATTCTTTTTCAGCATTGCTTCGGACAGAATATGGACACATTTCCTTGTTTGTAATATTCATTCTTTTAGGGGCCAACAGGAACATAATTAGTCAGGGAGAAGTCGAAATTTAGAGCATTTTTCCATCGACCTTTAGTGTGAAATAGTATTTGCGATAGAGAGAGATATAAGTGATATACATAAAGATATTATAGGCGGAGGGAGAGGAGAGTGAGGAGAGAGGGAGGGGAAGAGGAGGAAGGTGAGGGAGAGATGGGGGAAGGAAATAGGAGATATATTATATAAAGGGAAGTTGTCTGAGTGTATGTATGTATGTATGTGTGTGTCCATTTAAAAGGCAGAAACTACGTAAGACATACCTGCAGAGCTGATATATTCTTTCTCAGTATTGGCACTAACAGAATATTGACACATTTGTTTTTTGTGATATTTGTTCTTTTCGGGGTCAACAGGAACAACATTTGTCAGGGGGGGGGGGATTAGACATTCAGAGTTAAAATCCTGACATGGTTTGATCGAAATTTGAATTCAGGAAAATACAACTTTGGACGCCCACTGGAAAAATAAAAAAAAACTCGAAGCGTATTTCTTTAATTATAGCAGTTTTTTTTTCGGACGCACGCTAGAGTCACAAGTTTTGAGTCCTCTTCGACATTTTTTTCAATTGTTATTGTTGTGGATCCCTCCAGTTGTTAGCTAAAGTTAAGGGTATGTGTAACACGTCTGCCTCCACCAGGAAAGTGAAAACGTACAAACTCATCCAACAAAAATCAAAAGAAGTTGTGTGATGCACTTCGATCGTTTCTTTCTGTGCAACCATATCGGGTGTTTCTGTAATTTCGACCAACTTCAGCAAGTCACGATGTGGGAAGTCCAATCGCCAGCGGAGCTACACAGGGCCCGAAAAGGGTTGGCAAACGAGGATAGCCGACATGAATTGTATCCGTATTTACCGTGACTCTGCAATTACTCCTTATGTCGTAGCGACTGGATTCTGAATCAATATATTTCTCTTTCTGCATTTGTCCTATTAATCAAGTTCACATGTTTGATAACTTTTATTGCGTTTCGGAATTTTTTGGATGAAGATTGATAATTTGTATTATCTGGAGTATTAGGACTACTGTTCTCATCTTGGATGTTATTCTCACAACGTTTCGGTCGATGCAACCTCTAACCCTCTAAAGGTGCGTCTTGTCGAACTCGGGAATCTGTACGGAATTTCGAACCGACCCCTTTATTTAATCCACGGGGGTAGCTTGCTCTCATTGCGGCAGCAGTCTTAATTAATTCGTACTGAAGATTGAACCGTCAATCTCCAGAAGACTATAACTTAGAAATGATTATTAATCAGCACTTTTATCTGTTGCGCTACGGGTTCTTGCAAGTAGTTCGAATAATCCACAAAATTTATTACCTACGCCAAAATGGAGGTTATATTTTCGGTCGAATTTGTAACTATGTATGTTTGTTTGTTTGTTTGTGCCTAGCGTTCACATCGCTGGACCAATCGTCACCAAACTTGGTTAAAATATCGGTCATTCTCTAATTAAGAAGTAATTTAATTTTAGGATATTAAGGTCAAATGTCAAGGCGACAACTTCGTTTCTACCATCTTAGAGACTCGCTACTTAGTTCGTTTTTTTCCAATGAAGTCCCGCATCTTATATAACCTTGAGCTCTGACCTTGAAAAATTCCGTCATGGTTGAAATTTTGACGGAATTTCAACTTCTGATCTTTTTTTAATTTGATGTTGCCATTTTCTTTTCTTCGATAACAGTAACCACCAGGCAAATATCAACCTGATCAGATAAATAGTTTCATTTTTTATCTTTTTATCTTTTTTTATTTTCTATTTTTATTTTTTTTCATTTTTCATTTTTTTATTTTCATTTATTTTTTAAATTTTACTTATGAACGTTTCTATGGCATAACTTCGAGAATAATTCATACAATATGGATAAGAAAGGCCCAGATAAGATATTGGCTCATCCTTACGTTGTCAGGTAGAGGTATGCGATCTCATGACTGACTTATATTCTTGTTACTTCTGAAAACACATATCGCCAAATGGTGTATAATTATTTTTCTCCTCCGTGGGTGATTAGATACAAGGTTGGGCGCGGTTTAAAAAAGCCAGCGCACTAAGAGAAGTGTACTCTGGTCTACAAAACATCCCTTAGCAGCCCTGTAGATATTCTCCGGTACGGGGTGTCCCAGGCGATTAGCAATAAACTAACCCTTTCTCAAAGAGAGAAAATAAAACCTGGGAACGCGGACCTGTAGCAGTCATAAACATTAATATTTATTTCCTCTGCAGCCCTGTGAGGTGATTTGGTCACATGATAACCAATCAGCCTACAGGGGGTATCAATTTCAACCGACCCTTGAAAGACTACTTCAAGACTCTTGGTGAATTACGAAGAGTCAACAGAACTTCCCGGTGCCAAAGAAGAAAGGCGTTTTCTTCTTTGTTTTAGTCAACTGGACAGCCGAGCAAGGTCACAATCTATTGGAAGAAATACAGCTACACTGTCTAAATTTTCAGCAACCTACACCCAACGGTGTAGGTCACTCAAATAAATACATGTCGTTATTGTTTATAAAAGGACTTTGTTTTCCTTTCATTTGGCGTCCGTTTTGTTACAAAATATTATAGGAGTGCGTCTTACAGTCCATGCAGGGATAGGCTCCTTTTTTACCCTCTAGGACGAAACAGAACAATACCCCAGTCTGGCTGAAGCAAAACCACTACCCGACTGATTGTCGGGGACGTATCATCAACTGGTATGCTTATTTACCTCCTCTCCAGGAGGTTAGGCACAAGGCCAGTTTTATCTTACTCCCACAAGGTAAGATGTGACCCAAGGTCGGGTCGGGAAAGTGAGACTTGAAAAGCCAGCGCCCGAGAAGGTGAGCACTCTGGCCATTAAAAATTGCCTGGGCAGCCCCGTCGGTATTCCCCGGTAGGGGCGCCTCAGGCAGTAAGCAATAAACTTACTCCTCCCCAAAGAGGGGAGGCAAAGCCTGAGAGGGTGGACCTCCTAGAACTGCACGGGACAAACCCACAAACCGGTGGAATCAAGCCCCGAAGGACAAGACGACACCGGTCTATAGGGTGCAGTATCCATCGGAACAGATACTAAGTGGTATGACCAACTCCTACTCAAGCTGCGAATTCTACAACTGCGAGAAATAAACGTAGAGACAGGTTCAGCCAATGGCGACGTGTTAGACATTCTCAAAGATCATAGCGTATTTGTTTAAAGTAAATCTTTTAATCCCAACTGTCTGGACGATGATATTCAGTTCCCCCCAAATGCTTACATCTGGTGTATTTTATCTTGAAGCGGATAATTATTTTGATGAATATTCATAAATAGTCTATTTGATCTTGTAAAAGATAAAGTCGTTTTTGAAGGCGACATATGATATATCAAATTAGTGCGTCCGGACCAAATGCCGGACGTTTACTGATAAAAACGTGACGTTCTGTCGAGAACATAAACAGTTCAAGTATTTTTGTTTTATAAAAAGCTCAGCTCACCTTTCCAACTTTCGAACTTTCACAATATTATAGTCGCTTACACACACACACACACACACACACACACACACACACACACACACACATATATATATATATATATATATGGCATTGAAGAGACAATATTTATTACTCATAATGAATTAAGAAATTAAAAAGATGAAAGGGCAGCTGACCGGTTTCGTACCTCGCTCAACAGAGCCAAATATCGAGGTATCGTATAAAAATTATTAAAAAGATGCTATGAGAATTATAGCGAGGGAAAGGGGTAAAAAAAGAGGAAAAAAAGAGAAAAAAAGTTCAATCAATTAGAAACAACATTAAGCCCGAGGAGATGTTCTCTTTGCTTGCAAAGAGAAGATCTCAAGGACTTAATATAGATTGTTTCTAGGATCTTGAAATGGTAGGGAGAGTGCAACTTACTAAGAATGGAGAATAAGTCGACACTGAATTTAGAGGCACATGTGCGGTTATTTATAAGATGTTCGGCTATCGAAGAACCATAAGTATTATGTAAAAACGTCCGTTGGTGAATAATTTGCATTGCAAATTTTTGTGGGCACGTGTTGTTTGACCCGGATGTCTAATCTTTGTGACGTCATCCCAACGTAGTGCATACTGCAACTACATTTAAATGAATAAATAATAGAATTATTGTGATGTGGGAGAATGACATCTTTTCGAATAGAAGTCAAGATTGGACGAGAGGAAAAAACAACTCGTGTATTTGCAGCAAAATAACATTGTTGTACAGACAAAGAGATTTGTTTGGCGAATCTATCACTAATGTTACCAAGCCAAGGTAGCGAAGGTAAATAGGGCACCTGTCTACAGAGGCTGATTTGCTTTTGTAAAAATTTGATATTTTGGTTTTTAATGGTAGATTGTACAATGTCTAAAGGATAGCCATTGTTGCAGATGGTCTTAGTGATAAATTTAATTTCTTCATCCAGTTTGGTCTTCGAACGAATCTTTAAGGCCCTATGGGTAAGGGTCTTAATAAGATTAAACTTTTGTTTCGTGGGACAAATGTATCGCCAAATTGATGGGGTAGCAATGTGCAGTACTTTGGGTCCAGTATTGGCTAATATGTTTGTCGGATTTCAGGAACAACTTTTGTTCCAGCAGTTGCCGAAGCCATTGTGTTATTTCCGTTATGTGGACGACACTTTTGCCACATTTAAATCACACATAGAGGCTACTGATTTTCGTCGGCAGTTTAATCTACTTCACCCTGCACTGAAGTGTACAATTTCTGCATCTTAATCACTTAGGAAGTAGAAACAATTGAAATAATACAATGAAGTCTACACTGGAGAGGGGGGAGGGTTAATAACTCGATAATAATCTTAGACGTTTTCGTCGAAAGATCCGACGAATGCTTTTTAACCAGCGTATACAAAAAGCCCACATTTACAGGCCAGTATATAAGCTGCGATTCATTCTTCCCCCAAATTAGAAAAATCCATCTGATTTAAAAATTAGTGCCTAGGGCGTCGTTGATCTGCTCCAATTCTAAAAACTTAAAAGAAGACCAGAAACTCTCTCTTTCAATGGTTGCCCTTTATAAACCATTGAATAATGTATAAAGACAAAATCGCCGCATTTAAACGGGGGAAAATATTTTGGCCCCCCACAAATGGCCCGTTTACGTGAAATTTCCATGGATTGGCACCACAAGTCAAGAATTATCACAGTAAATCGCTTCAGCCGTGTTTCGCTGTTATTTTGCAACCAACGTGCGAACGGTGTTTAGGACTCGAAGTGCTTTCCTCTATTTCCGTTAGGATGTTATCCCCACCATTCAATACAATCTTGTTGTATATCAGTTTCGTAGCTATTAAAAGGCTGACTACATGGGGCGTACCATTCAACGATTAGAGGTCAGAATTTCCCAACACATTCCCATCTCAATACGTGGGCATAGACAGTGGCCGATATCCGAGCGTTTACAAGCCCATGAGTCGGCAATTGCGACCATTTATTGGAGTGCCAATTGTGCACGTGGGTATACTAATGAGGCGTTTTCTGTCTTGCACAGGGCTCGTTCGATAAATTATCTCAAAATTCTCAGAGCGGTTGCCATTAATTTGCGCCAACATCTCTGTGCAAACCGAAGGAGTACACCCACAATTTAGAACTGATGGGTGTACGTTGAAATACCTACCTCATACATAATTTTTTTAAAAACTATATTCGCCAATTCCTTTTATGGTTGTTTTGACCACGCTTCCATCCGTAATTTCAGTTCCTATTATAGCGTCGCTTGCCCCCACCTCTCGGGTAAGTGTACGTTAATTTTAATTACTGTCTGTGTCGATTTTTCGCGGTCGTATGGGCATAGGCGATAAGGCTCGTGATTCTAGGCTGAATCTACGAACTGAGTTCAGGCCCATGCGACCGTCTCTAACCACCACTCATATATATATATATATATATATATATATATATATATATATATATATATATATATATATATATATATATATATATATGAGAAAGGAAGGATGAGAGTAATCCAACGTAATGGGAAATGAAAAAGGAAAAACCAAGATATATTTTTTATATATTCATCAACGTTTCGTCTTTATTGTAAGACTTCATCGGGATGATAATTTTAAGTAAAATGTGATGCAAGTACATGGAAATATTGGGTTGATATGATGGGTTGATAAGGAAAAGTAGTAGCCGTGGCTTCTAAGAGCGCTGGACGATGGTCCAGGCTGCGAGAAGTCACTAGTGGCAAAGAGTGAAATGAATATGGAAAGCTTTGAGTGGGTACCATTAAGGCAGCAGTGAAAAAGGGAGGGGTGAGAGTGTTAGTGAATTGGCCTTAGGGTTGGTTAGAGGAAAGGGGGCTGAGGTTTTTGTCGTGGTGAGGTGTAGCATAGAATTTGAGAGGCTGGGGGAAGAGGAGGGAAGGAGGAAACTGTGTGTTTGGTATGTAGGTGGTATCATAGTTTAAGAAAAAGATTTTAAGAAATGAAGATAACTTGAAAATCGGCGGGGTGGGTAAGAGTATGAAAGAAGTAGTCGAAGGGGCGAGATAGGTGAGAGGGGAGAGGGGAGATTTTGTTGTGTTCAGGTGTGAAATTTTTGGAGGGTAGGAGTATTGACCAGCTGGCTATGTCAGGAATGTGTGAGTATAAGTGAGTTTGAAAGAATGTGTTGAAGTGTGCTATGAACATGACGATAAAGAAAAGGAAAAGAAAAAGAAGACAAATGATTTTAATTTTGGGAAGAGATAAGTAAAATGTAGTTTCGTTCAGGATGTGTAGATGGTTTGAGAGTAAATTGAGGGCAAAAGGGGTTTAAATATCTAAGTATTTGTGAGGATGTATAGATTGTGTTCATTGGTAAATCTGAATACATAACACATATATCAATTAGAAGGCATAATAGAATGAGAAATTAATCAGATTTTATTAAAGTTCAAAAACAAGGAGTGATACTACGTCCTTAACTCATGAGTTTTCAAAGAAAATCTTCTCCTCAGATTATATCCTCATCTGATTAAGTTCTCCTTTTATTATGTCATTCAATTAAAATTATTGCTCTATACACTATATTGAGCTTTGTTTTTATCTTGATAGTCTACTGGCTAAATATATTATTTATATCTTTAACGCATTATCTTACTCTTTCTCTTTCTCGCATATATATATATATATATATATATATATATATATATATATATATAGAGAGAGAGAGAGAGAGAGAGAGAGAGAGACAGAGAGAGAGAGAGAAATTTACCTTTGCTAGTGCATATTTTACTCTCCCTTCTCATTATTTTTCACTAGTTATTCGATCGATCGTATTTTACTCTATATTTTCTTTCTTTCTTTCGCTTGTGTACTTCATGAAAAATTTAAGTGAGAAAAAAATGGTTGAGAAATCGCTCGACTTCACACGGTGAATTATTTGCTTGGTCACTTCACACAGCCTTGAAAATAAAACTCATTCTCTCTCTCTCTCTCTCTCTCTATCTCCCTCCTCCCCCCTCTCTCATTAAAATGCTATTGGCAAATGACCTTTTTCATTAACAAGCGGTTATGATTGGAGAGTATATGAATTTTTTTTTATCGATCTGGAAGTCAGAGGTGTGAGCCTGGAACAGTACACAAGCGAATGAATAAACTGACATATTATGAGGGGGCGGAGTCTGCCTCTATAGCAGACATTTAAATCAGATTTGCTCAAAGAGTTTGGACGCGGAAGCACCACGCAAAACTGCAATGACCATTGCTTTGTTGCGTAGTATCGTTGAAAAAACAACTCACCTAATTATTATTTCTGTGATAAAAGTGAACGTACGTGTGTCCGGCTCGCCCCAATAATCACGCATGCAAATTAAAATTTTCTGAGCAGAGAACTGGAGGCTTAATCTCAATAATATCTGATATTAATAAAAAAAAAAGAAAGGAAATAATTTCTTTCATTTTTAATATACACACACATATATTCCCTTAGTATTATTATTAGTAGTAATAGTATTGTTAGTATAACTAATTAGTGTTGGGACGATTAATTGGATCCGGAAAGATCGGAACTTTTGGGGTATCGGAATCGGAGAAATTTAAGCCTAATTTCCGATTCCTAAAACGATTCTTTTAATTTAATTATTATTTTTTGTTTATTGTTTAGAACTTAATTTCCCATTGTTGGTACTAATGATAAAATGATAAACATTTATTGATATTAAACTACCAGTAAAACAAAAACTCATAGATTATAATAACGAATGTTGGTAAAAATGGCACTAGGAAAATGGCACGGTAAAATGACACAGTTAAAAATGGCGTGAGTGGATGAATAGGAAATATGGCACATGTGAAAAATATAGATAAAAATCACAATATAAGTTTATCAAAATTTTGATATAATACAAAAATGGAAAACCTTAATAAGTCTGTAAAATTTCAAAAAAAATTATTTGTACATTTAAAAGTAGATGACTCTGCTAAATCCACCCCTTTCGAAAAAAAAAAGTTAATTATTTTTTAGGGGATAGGCGATTTTAGAATTTGAATCGGAATCGGGAATTTAAAACAGAATCGGTAATTGTATCGGAATCGGGAAAAATATTAGAATTGTCCCATCACTAGTAATAATAATAATGTTAGTAGTTGTAGTAATTTAATTTTGTCTTCTTTTTCTTATCGATTAGTTTTATTTTCTCATCAATTAGTTTTGTTTTCGTTTTTTATCGATTAGTTTCGATGATTTCAGACAGTGAATAGGAATTAAATGTCGAAGTGATAGCGAGCGAGAAGCCCGCTAGTTGTTAATAAAGAAAGAGAATACCCACTGAATGTTAAATAAAAGAAAAGAAAACATTAACTCTCTAAAAAGAAGGGGGTCGTTTTCTTAAAAGGGGGAGTTTGTTGTGAAGGCTAATTTACCATTAGTAAAATTAAATGTAAATCGCTCTACTAACATTTATTTAAGCGTTGGAAGACGTTGTGTATATGATATTCTAAATATTTTCATGCTGGTCTTGCTCGAAGAGGCAGCGCTGTGAATGCTGTTATTACATATCGACTCTTGATTGGACTAAATCTCAAATCAGCAGTTTCTTACAACCAATCAAAGAATACTAAACACGACGTTTTCCGCTCCCTTTGTTTCAGTATTTTCGTCCGTGGGTACGTCCTTAACAGTTAATTCCGATCCCTGGCATAAGGACATCGACAGATGAACGAGAGACTTTCACAGACTACTATACAAAGCATATACACACTGTAAACTGAACACTCTAGCAAACAAGTTAGTACATACACATAAACGAACACGGCGCTAGCCGAAATGAACACACATACACTCTTTCACTAATAAAACAAATACACGCTAATACGCAAACATCTTCATATACCTATTTTTTAAACACACGTAAACACACACGGCGCCAGCCGAAATGAACATGTCTACTCAAATTGCTTTTTAATGCATTTTTGTACCCAATTTCGCTTTGCAGATAAAACACCTTTCATCAGAACGTTCATTGGACACTTTGAATTCTCGTTTCTTTACCTAACTTCATCTTCATCTCTCGTTGTCTTAAGAAGCTGTCGAGTAAAATCAATTACATTTGTATGGATAGACTTTGTTATTCTATACTCTGATAATGTCTTATTCTCTTCGGGCTTCATGTCAGCATTTCTTTGAAATAAAAAAGAAACAGACGATTATTATTCTGTGACGTTAAACACATTAGCAAAACTATGCTCTCTCTGGCCGTATACGTTTGCTAGTATATATGACGAGAGAACAAACGAGAAGGTAATGCATGGGAAGGTGGTATCATGACGGACGAACATATACTACACTACCCTCTCCCTAAGGAGGAATTAATGCCCAGGAGAGTGCTCTCAATAGAAGAGATAATACACTACTCCCAAAGGAAAAGATAATTCCTGGGAGGCTTTCATGACAACAGAACAGATGCTACAGTAGAGTAACCCACCAAAAAAGAGGAGGTAATTTTCAATTTTTGAGCGAATATTGAGGATTCACATAGAGTCTTCTTTCAGTCTTTGTTTTTTTGTTCTAACCTAACATATTTGACCGTCCTTTTTAATTGAACAACAACAAAAAAAAACGCTTTAATATAATTGGAAAAATATTTATCCAGGTAGGTAGAAAAGTAACTTTTCTTGCCTTTGGTAACATTTATTTGTTGCCTATTTGTTTTTTTCACCGTTTTTCTGTTAACTATTGTAAACCATCGCCTGTATTTGTGACGTCACCTGCGAAAACTGACGCTTTGGACTTCAGTCGTACTATCGCAATTTTAACCACGTACAGGCCAAAATCGATACACGTAAGGACCTCGGGCAATAACTAGACAATTAAATAAACAGTAAGAAAAAAAACAAGCTATTTTAAACAACAAATAATTTATTGAAGAAAAAGAAAATAGGTAAAATGAGTTCGGCAGAAAGTCATTGTTCAAAGTTCACTTCATAGACTGAATTTAAGTTCCGATGGACACACGGAAAGGCTGCATAAATAAAGTCCTAATTATGCTGCCCGAAGGCTTATTAACTTTGCTAGGAAAGACATGTCAGAAAAAAGAGAAAACTTACTTGAAAGAATTTTGTTAGTAAAATAAAAAAATACCAGAAGAATATAGAAAAGTCCTTTTTGTTCGCGCTGTTTGTTTCCTTTGATTGTTCATCTTTTTTCATTAACATCGCATCGGTTCTTCGATCGACTCCTTTTGAGAATAGTGGCACTCTTCCACGTCAACTCTTCATTTGGAGACATCTTTCGGAACCCACTTCGTTTTGTCTTTTCCAAAGGCACATTTGCCTTTCAAATGAATAACTTCCTTGTTTCTGTTTTTAGACTTCAGTGGACTTCTCCGTCCAACGTAAATATTCAACCTCGAACACTAGTTGAAACTCCAACTTCTTTGAAGATTTTTACAGGCATGCTCTCTACATATTCCTGTTTTAACATTCTTGTTTTTAGGACTTCTTCATGTCCGAGTTGAGTCGACCGACCTCTCCACCTCGAGATCGTTTCAGCAACTAACTTGAATTTCGCGGTTATTTCAACGGCTTCCGGCGTCAAACGCCCACGCTTCAGACACCGACACGTGCCATCAGCAGCAGTCATTCATTACAAGTTCTTAAAAAAGGGGGTTTTAGAAGAAGAAGAAAAGAAAAGAAGAAGAAGAAGAAGAAGAAGAAGAAGAAAATAAATTTCTGACAGTACAAGACGTGGTAAGCGATCTTTCTTTACACGTCACCACCGCCCCCCCCCCAGGTGGGGTTTGGGTACGTAACAATATGGACAATAAATACCACGGTCCGCGCAAATGTGTCTGAATTCAGAGGAAAGAATAATAATAGGGTATGAACCATAGATTTTTCCTTGAGTTTAAGTCGAATAAAGCAGAAGTTGGTCACGTGGCAATTAAGACGACTAGACAACACTGTTGCAAATTGTTAATGCTGATATTCATCAATTTTAAGTTTCTTCTCGGCTGTATCTTTGAATCTTAGTGTAAACATGCACAAAACCATTAAAAAATGACATCAAACAAAGATAAAAGCCATGGGGCCCAGAAGAAAGATCTGAGCGTCACGATTAGCAAGGGCTCCTTTGATAGCCAACATATGGGACCCGCTCGACATCTTCTGGATGTTTGCCCTTCTTATTTCATGTGACAGGATACAATAGACCAAATATAGGTAAATAAATGTGATCAGCACAGACCAACTACCACAGAGAGGAAGAAATGGACCACAAAGAAAATTATACTACCAATGGAGTAATATTACAAAAACAACCCCCATAAAAACAGGCCTCTTTTACACATATAGAATAATATCTGTAAGTTATGCCATCAATTTTCCGAACACCACGTGTATGCATAACAATAAGAGAGGTAACTCAGTATATAATATCGAGAACAGCTAACTCTAAAGTATGATGTATGAAGTAAGAATTGTTTAGGGTGTAAACGTATACAATGACGTATGTTTAGTGGGATTTCAGTGCATGCAAACGACAGACCTGTGATGGGGGAAATATCTGACTCTGGGTTTGACCACCAACAATTTGCTTTCTCCACTTGGAAAAAATAATTGCCTCTTTAATGCGAGGTTCCATGCTGATATTGCGAGTCACTTGAAATCTTACAAAAATTATGACCATCCATAATAATAAACAACACAGTCAGTCAGTTTTTTCTGTCCAGTGATAAAACACACCATCCTTTTCAAGTGGGCTTGCTGTGTTTCCTACCTCATGTGACAGAAATATATTTTGAGTTAAATTTCTAATATATATTTTATAAATAAAAAAAAAACAATTAAAAGGTCATCCGTATACAATTATGATCAGAATATGTTCAGAATATTCAACTATATCAGAACTTTATATTCATATTAGAAGATTGTACTACGAAATTATAAAATCCTTATCCTTAATATTACTAGAAATCAGAAGGTGGTACTTCCACTAATTCCTATTATAATTATACGGATGTCTACAATATTTTTACTACTTGAAATCAATTACTTTTCTTCATTGGCACAATAAAACAAGTGGAGGACATACATATAATCCTAATTATATTATTAATTTAATTAAAAAACATATAATCCTAATTATATTATTAATTTAATTAAAAAAAACCTTGATTAACCCAACACATTTTATCACTAATTTGCTAGTTCACTGAAAATTTACTTCGCTTTAAAAACGTGGAGGTCATACCAATAAACCTAGTTGCATCATTCATTTTTAATCTTTTAAACAGAAATTAATTAGTGTCGTCTACCCCACCAATGTTTATTAAATTAATTATATATATATATATATATATATATATATATATATATATATATATATATATAGTGTGTGTGTGTTAAAGTGAATAATTTTGGTAAGAAATCCGAGTAGGAGAGCTCAATGTGGAAAACATTTCCAATATGTAGTTGTCCCGTTAGCATTTTGAAGAGGCCAGGCGGTCGAAATAAATTATAGTGCCGACAACTACGATGTGTATATGAATTTTTCCTTTATATATATATATATATATTTAAATTCCCGAAACAGTTTTTCATGGTAAACAACTGATGATCCCTTAAAATAGTGTTAGAAACTAACTAATATAATAACTGTAAAAAATAAATTGACTTACATGAGTGATTTTCCACTGGAAGACTTGAGACTATAAGTTTTTTTTTTTTTTTTTTTTTTTTTTTATATAGTTTTAATGGTTGAGAAACTTCCGAGACTATATATATATATATATATATATATATATTAGTAGTATGTTTAAGGAGACTGAGAGCAATGCAGAGTGCCGGGTAGGTTGTAAGCTGGAACAAAAATAATAAATCGAAGTGAGACTTACTATTTATTTTTTCTGAAAATCTTACATAACAGCAAGTGTGGTGTTGACTGTTTGTGCGTTGTCCGGATGATTATTAAAAATCATTTATTTAATATTTTGGGAAAATATTTTTTTTTGTCAAAAATAATAAACAGCAAAAGAAAAATCCGTCTGTGTAGAGAATTCACCAAAATGGATGCTAGAGAGTATTGTTGGAACAAACCAGTCCCGCAGAAAATAGAAATTAATACATTTTAAAATTATGTTTTGTATATAAATGTAGTGTTCAAAAATATGTGTAATATTAGATAAATGATAGGTATTGTATAGTGATTAATTAACTGTTAGTTTTGATAATATTTTTTTGTTCTTATTTTTTTCTGCGTGTTGTTGTTTTACTTTCGTATTGTTTTTGTTTTGCTTTTAATATAAAGTAATTAATAAATCTCTTTTTTTTATTATAACAATTTATTAAATTTTATTGGTTATCATATATTCAAAAAGTATTATTAATTGTGGGTTTCATTGAATTAACTTACTGGATTAATGTAATTTGTTACTTATTATAAGATTTTAAATTTAGTTTAGGCTTAATTGAATCTAATTAAATTCGGGTTTTAACTGTAAGACAGTGTAAGGGGAATAACTCTGCCTGTTACTAAATTGGGTCTTGAATGAGAATTAATTTATAGATTCAGTCGATAGAAGTCTGTGTATGAAGTTATATTATATATATATATATATATATAATATATATATATATATATATATATATATATATATATATATATATATATATATTATATATATATATATATATATGTGTGTGTATTATTGTTTATTTATTTATTCTTTATTTTCACTTCTTGTTTTGTTATTTTATATTTTTATTTTTTATTATTTTATTTTTGTATATTATTTGTATACATTTTATATGTATTTAGATGTGGGGTAATAGGGGGCAAGTTATTTAATTAATTAATAATGCCAGGTTATGAGGTGAATTATTTTAATGTGATAGTAAGAGTAGGTCAATTATAGTTTTTGGTTGTTAGGGGTTGTTATTCTCATGTGACTGAGGGTCTGTTAAGATAAATGTATGTATGGGGAGGGGCATACTTGATTATTTGGGTGGTGGTGGTGGTGGTGGTGGTGGTGGTGGTGGTAGTAGTGAATGACTTTATATAAGAATTAAGTAATGATGAAATTGAGAGGGGGAGTGAAATTGTAAAATTGGAATACAATGAGTGTTAGATATGAGGGTTGGTCAGTGGGTGAGAGAATGAACGGTGAGTGGAGCTCGTGACGTTGATTGAGTTCCTATGTAGGAAACACAACAAGGCCGCTACACCTACGCATAAAAGAGCATATGAACGCCCGTATATCCTCTTTCCACAAGCACACACCCCTATGCCACACTACTCAACGCGACATGCACGTCTCTATCCTTGCCTCCATCGGAAACATTGGGGACCTAAGAATCACAGGATCGATCCTCATCTCCAGATTAAACCCCTCACTCTATCAACGTCACGAGCTCCACTCACCGTTCATTCTATAAAATCTATCCTCTCACTCACTGACCAACACTCATATCTAACACTCATTGTATTCCAATTTCATTGGTACTTGTCTTAAACTTTAGTTGTGATTTTGTTTGGAAGAGAAAATCCGTTTGTTGCCGCTCAAGCACCAAATTCGGGCAAAGACAACGAGCGGATGATCACGACATGTGCAGTGAACCACTACAAACACAAGTTAAGACGCGTATACAGCAATGCTGCCGATTGCTGGTGCTGATATTTCCCAATTTCAAGTTATTTTTCGCCGTATTTTTGAGTCTTAGTCTTTAAGATGAAGTAAAGTCAAATTTTCAGCCTCAATGGCTCTTAGGTCATGTGCTTATCCCCAGTTTTATAGTGTTGAACGGAATGAGTAGCCCGAATTATCTCTATAGGAGGACGCTAGTCTGTCGGCAGTAAGGAAGGTTGGTACTCATTTATAGAACTAGGTGGAGTGTTTTCTTATCGCACCTGGTATTCCCAAATAGTCACCCATCTAAGTAATGCCCAAGCTTAATTTCGCTTAACTTCGGTGATCCGACGGGAATCGGTGTATCAACATGATTTAGCTATAAACTACACATATCTCCTGGTTTCTCCTTGACCCCCCTCTTCACACAGTTCAGAATATTTAAATGTTCACTATAGCAGTATCTATTTGTCTGGTTGTGAACCTTCAGTCGAGCACCTACCATGGAAATGGCGACAGAGATAGACTAGCAAGGGGTTTTTTCTGTGAGTAAGAGGCTGTAAAGAAAAGAACAGATCGTCTCCCACTAGATTACGAAGTTAATTTTGTACACTGTACAGGCTGGAAAAAGTGCACTGAGCAGCACCTCCCCAGATGTGGCAACAGTATTCAATCTTTGTCTGTATCTGACTTTTGAGGTAGAACCCTTCACTGAATACATAGGGTATTGATTTACTCCTCTCCAGGAGTTAGGCACAAGGCCAGTTTTTATCCTACTCCCACAAGTAAGATGTGACCCAAGGTGGGGTCGAGAAAGTAGGGGTTTGAAAAGCCAGCGCCCGAGAGGTGAGCACTCTGGCCATTTAAAAATTGCCTGGGCAGTCCCGTCGGCATTCCCCGGTAGGGGCGCCTCAGACAGTAAGCAATAAACTTACTCCTCCCCAAAGAGAGGAGGCAAAGCCTGGGAGGGTGCACCTCCTAGAACTGCACGGGACAGACCCATTGAGCGGCGTAAGTCAAGCCCCGAAGGCCAAGACAATACCAGTCTATGGGGTGCAGTATCCATCGGAACAGATACTACACTTTGATCTTAGCCAAAAGGCCAAAATACGAATAAATGTGAAAGTGTTACTCTCGTGTTAGCAAGAAACTCATGAATGAAATGTTTATTATTAAACATTTGTGTTTCAAGTATTTGAAGTAGCGAACTTTCCAAAGCGATAGCGAGATGGCAAACCCAGCTAGTATATATATATATATATAATATATATATATATATATATATATATATATATATATATATATATATATATATATATATATGGGAAATGAAAAAGGAAAAACCAAGAGATATTTTTTATATATTCATCAACGTTTCGTCTTTATTGTAAGATTTCCTCAGGATGATAATTTTAAGAAAAATGTCATGCAAGTACATCGAAATATTGGGTTGACATGATGGGTTGATAAGGAAAAGTAGTAGCCGTAGCTACTAAGAGCGCTGGACGAGGGTCCAGGCTGCGAGAAGTCAGTAGTGGCAAAAACAGGCATTTTTCTTAAAATTATCATCCTGAGGAAGTCTTACAATAAAGACGAAACGTTGATGAATATATAAAAAATATATCTTGGTTTTTCCTTTTTCATTTCCAATTACGTCGGATTACTCTCATCCTTTCTTTCTCATATATATATATATATATATATATATATATATATATATATATATATATATATATATATATATATATATATATAGTATGTTTTTAAAAGGCTGTGGGCAATGCAAATTCCGAGTAAGATGCAAGTTGTAAGGAAGATGTAAGTTGTGGTGTCCGGATGATTAAAAAATTATTATTTAATATTTGGCAGCCATTTTATTTTGTCAGATTCTCTGCATAGTCGGGGAATTCTTCTGGTATTGATTATTTTTGACAAAGGGAATTTTCTTTTCCCGAAATATTAAATAATGATTTTTTAATCATCCGGACACCACACAAACAGCTAACAACACTCTTGCTGTTTTGTAAGATTTTAGGAAAAATAAATAGTAAGTCATATTTCGTATTCGATTTATTGTTTTTGTTCCTTACAACTTGCATCTTACCCGGAATTTGCATTGCCCATAGCCTTTTAAAAACATACTACTACTATACCCAGCAATGCTTCAAGCAAACTACCATTCTCTACTAATATATATATATATATATATATATATATATATATATATATATATATATATATATATATATATTCGTTTACCATGTTTTTCTTCTTCATTCGACATACACTTTTTTTTATCAATTTCAACATTTATTACAATTTAATTGCCAACGTGGGTTTTCTTATAAAAAAGGTTTTGTTTTTCCTTTCATGTGACGATTTCGTGACTTTATCATAATATAGTGAGTTCGTATATCCTTTATAGTCCCACTCATTCCTGGTCTATTAATTTGTATTCGGTTGAAACCAAGTGTCATTTTAAACCTCTCAACATAAAACATCGTTACTCATTTCAAACTTGATTCTTTGTAGTGCTGGTAGCACTTGTAGCAGTTACATGGGCGAACTATTTTTTTATCAATGTACGTTAGTTTGAACTGAGATGGTAATTCGACTTTACGGTTGAGTGATCATTGCCTTTTTACAATGTGGGCGTATGACGTTTCTACGTGTAGCGAGATTGATTTTGGCTCCAAGACGATACACGAGGTTAACTTTAGTTCGCAGTTTTCCTTCAAGCAGACAAGACGTACTTTATCCTGTTCTCGACCTGACTCAACCACGAGTAGATAAGATGCTGAACTCCAGGATACTACATAATCTAACCGACATGAATCAGCCCATTGTACCATCCCTCTTTTGTTCCTGCGTTCCAGTGAATAAATATAAACGATATAAACATCAATTTTCGTTTTATTTGGTTGTGAAGTCATTATTTATTTCGAGGAAGAATGGTGATTCGTTTCTTGTGTAACATTTCTATTTCAGTCGGATTCGGCCAGACGTATTAACTCTTCCAAGTAAGTTCGTCATTCTGACTTTCTTTCCTGATTTAAACCAGCTAAAATTAGCGACAAACCTAAACACGTTTTCTTGGCTCGAAAGGGTACACCATCATCTTCGCAATCTAGTGAGACACGACCTATTCTTTTCCCTACAGTCTCACAGAAGACACGTGCTAGTCTTTCTCTACTCCATCATTATTTCCATGGTAGGTATATAAATAGAGACCAGGGCCGCTCGGTTTTAAGATTGTATTCCGTTTTTTTTGTTGTTTTATTTGTTAAGACAATAAAAAAACCCAGAGGAGTACTCTTCTCGGCCTTTTGGTGTAGTATCTGTTCCAATGGATACTGCACCCCATAGACCGGTATTGTCTTGGCCTTCGGGGCTTGATGACGCCAGTCTGTGGGTCTGTCCTGTGCAGTTTTAGGAGGTCACCCTCCCAGGCTTTGCCTTCTCACCTTTGAGAAGGGGTTAGTTTATTGCTAATCGCCTGAGGCGCCCCTACCGGGGAATGCCGACGGGGCTGACCAGGAATTTTTTTAGGGTCATAAGTGCCTTTCCTCTAGGGTGCTGACTTATCAAATCCCACTTTCCGACCTTGTGTCACATCTTACTGCTGTGGGAGGTAGATAAATAACCCACTCTCCTTGACCTTTTGGCTAGGAGCAAAGTGTAGTATCTATTCTCATACTACACTTCATCTTTTATGTTTTAGGTCAGTGAGAGAGAGAGAGAGAGAGAGATCTTTCAAGACTGAGACAATTTAAATTTTTGTCCTAATCTAGAGTGCTTTTTTTTTGGGGGGGGGGGGGGGATTTCCGCCACATTAAGAATCGACCTTGTGTCTAACTCTGCCCTCGTTTAGAGGCAATTAACTAAACAGACTCAAAAAGAGGACGCCGCACGACAATCTACGAAAATAACTCGCTTATTTAAACATGTTTATTTCTTTTTACACCTCCATGTGCATGCATGTGTGAAGATGCACATCTGCTGCTCAACATGTTTACAGTGTTCAATCGAAATCCAAATAAAATAAACACGTTAAATAACATTTTTCTTCTGTTTTATTTTGGTTAAACAATAATATTTTTTTTGATAATCTGCACGTGGCAAAATATTAGTTTTATGTAAATCTCTGTATTAATTAAACTATCTGGCAAGATCTCGTGTGTGTGTGTGTGTGTGTTTGTTTCTCGCCTGTGCGTAACTTTAATAAATACACATTGAGTTATTATTATTTTAATTTGTTATTTATCGAATATTTATTGACATCTAAAATTAAATAAGAGAAAACAAAACGAATGTTTAAGAATTCTCCCTACAAGCCCTACACCCGGGCGACGCCGGGTTAAATAAGACAGTAATTACTAAAGGACGAATAGTGAGAAATCGAAAAAGAAAAAGAAAGAAAAAAAGAAAGAGGAACATAGAGGAAGAAAGAAAGTGTGTGTGTGTGAGAGAGACAGAGGGGGTGGGAGGGAGAGGGGGGAGAGAGGATGTGTATTAGAGACAAGAAATTGCGAAAACCGAGAAAGAGAAAAAAAGAAAAAGAAAAGAGGAATGAAAAAAAGAAAGAGAGTGAAAGATATATTGAGAGAGTGACATAAGAAAAGTGAAGGCGATTGGTCGTGATAGGAAATTAAAAAGAAGGGGAGAGTGGGGGCGAGAGGAGGAGAGGTGGAAATTGCGGCAACTGTGAAATAAGAAAAGAAACAAATCAAAAAAGAATTACAAAAGGAAAGAAAAAAAGGAAGGGGAAAGAAAGAGAGTGAGAGAAATATTCAGGGATTCATGAAAGAAAAGTGGGCGGTGGAGATGGGGAATACAAACGGAGATATATAGAGAGAAAGATATATATATATATATATATATATATATATATATATATATATATATATATATATATATATATATATATATAGAGAGAGAGAGAGAGAGAGAGAGAAAGAGAGAGAGACAGACAGACAGACAGACAGAAATAAATTGGGAAAACTTGAAATGAGAAAAGAAAGAAAGAAGCAAATAAAAAAGACGAGAGGAAAGAAAGAAAAGAAAGAAAAACAAGATAAAATATAGAATGAAAGAAAGCAAGTAAGAAATTAATAATAAAAAAAACGAAATAGAGAGGGAGAGAAAGAAAGAGATAGATAGATAGATAGAGAGAGAGAGAGAGAGAGAGGGAGAGAGAGAGAGAGAGACGGAAAGGAAGGAGGAGGAGGAGGAGGAGGATTGGGGAGAAACGAGAGAAAGAAGGGGATTGGGTAGAAGAGGGAGATGCTGGCTAAAAAAAAGGGGAAGAAGGCGTTACGAAGGAAAAGAATTAAGTCAATCCCGTTTCGTTTTAAGGTCAGTGCTTCACTCGAGCGGCCGCCATGATGACACTGCATCGGCCGCCCACGTTCGTTTTTCGCCTCTTTTCTTTATTTGTTACCAACGATGCTACTACGGCTAACATCACTTCTGCTGTCGAGGCTGCCGAAGCTGCTATTACCGCCTTCTTGGTTTATGTTAAATACAACCTCCGAAGAGTGTCAACAAAACCACAACCACAGCCACTACTACCACTACTACCACTACTACTACTAATAATAATACTACCCCCCCCCCAGCTATGGAATTCATCTTCAACGAATCGTTTACAATTGATTGTTCACGAAAGGCGTTGTGTCTAGGCATTACGAATTATATAATTCGAAAAGAGTTGAAATGCGGTAAAAACAATTTTAAAAAACTACTGTTCTGCTACAACTACTACTACTACTGTCACTACTATCACTAATACTACTACTACAAAACAACTACTACAACTACTTTTACAGCAACTACTACTAATAAAATTACTGCTACCACTACCATTAAAACTACTACTGCTGCTGCTACTACTACTACTACAAACCTCAGCCATCTAATTCATCTTGAACGAATCGTATGTAATTACTTGCTTATATAGAACAAAATAGCAATCCAGACAATCCCCGCTGTCTGTAATAATTTCCGAAAGAAATCCTTCTAAATTAAAAGTCAACGGTGGATATTTTTCTTTCTTTAGGTCATCAGAAATGATAATAATAATTTACATATGAAAAATTAAATTACTAACGTAATTCTATAATTTTATATGAATATTATTGCGAACACTGGTGAAACATACTTTTTTTTTTCGTTATTTTTTTAACGGAGGGTGTACACTGGCAATGTATAAAAGACAAAATCACATTAAAAAAAATTATCCCGGAGACCAATATTTCGTTTCTTTTATTTGTTGAACGGAAGCTTCTTCGGGGTGATGGTAAATTTGCTATCTTATATACAGAAAAGAATGTGAGAAGGCGGGAATTGAAAGAGGGGTTTTTCATACCTGGCCGAGGGAATCCGTGACACATTCTGGAAACCTAGGGACTGCTTGCTTTCATCAATCCCTTCTTTGTACGATGGCGGTATGCTTAAGTTCCGTCTTAGAAGACCATCCTCCCAGGCATTACAACCTCTTTAATAAGATTGGTGAATTGTCGATCGTTTGACGTGCCTTACCGGGAAACATCGACGAATACATTCACGGTTATCTTTTCTAACTCTTCCAGAGTGCCCCCCCCCCTTTTCGGGGAAGCTGGATTTTCCCACATTAAACTGACATTATGCCGTTGTTGTTGCTGTTGTTTTTGCTGTTGTTGTTGTTAAGGAGGCGGAGGAGCGAGTCAGCCTTCTGCATAGAGCTCGCAGACTGCCCGGTCTGCATGAAGTCCTCCTCGTCAGTCGCAGCTATTCGTCAACCTGAGATTTGTAGGCTTTAATCCTCGGCAGTGAAAGCAGACAGGCTCAACGGTTGCATGCGAAGTCGGTGAAGGTTTGGGCCAGAACGCACAAAGGAATGGCGCAGAAGCAACGATGCCGCTCTCACTCCATTTATATGCGGTTCTGCGTATGACACGTCTTTGCTTGCCACACACAGAGGCTGATTCAACCAGAGGACGACGGATCCTGGCGTCGACTCCTCTTGGATTTTTACTGTTAGACGGCATTAGTGTTACGGTAGTTTACCACTTTCGTTTCTCTCGCAAGTTCCATATATTTCTGAGTTTTTCAGATGAGGATTGATAATTTGCATAATTTTGGTTATTCGGACTACATTTCTCATTTTGAGTGTTATCATCACAACGTTTCGGCCGCTGTAACCTCCGGCCTTCTCCAGGTGTATCTCTTCAAACTCGGGAATATTTCTGTTGAACTCGGGAATCTGGACGGAATTTCGAACGGAACCCTTTATTTAATCCACGGGGGTGGCATGCTCTTGTTCCCGAGTTCAACAGAAATATTCCCGAGTTCGAAGAGATACACCTGAAGAAGGCCGGAGGTTACAGCGGCCGAAACGTTGTGATGATAACACTCAAGATGAGAAATGTAGCCCGAATAATCAAAATTATGCAAGTTTCATATAATTAGTTAGTTTTTTTTTTTGCCACCTTCGGCTTCACCCTGTGATCAGTTGGGACGGCGAAATCTTCTATTTTGGTGTTTTTTTATGTTAACTCTTGTTGACTATTATCATATTATCTGGTCGTCTTGGATGCGATTGTTTACATTTCAACGCCCCAGAAGATTGTTTGCCTTTCCTTTTCCAATACCGCTTCCGGTTATTTGTTTGTACCATTTGTCTGTGTGCTTAATGTGCAATCGCTTCTACAAATCCCAGTGGACTACCTTCCCGATCAAATCATGTCTTTCTTTCATATTCCTTTCAGTCTAACTTACTGTATTCAATTATGACGAGGTTTACCGTTTTTCGCATTGTCTGCAGATACTATATTTACTGGCTTGTCTATCTTAGCTTTCTTTTGTAATTGGTTCGAATCGTACGGTTTTGTTCCACTGTTAGCAGAGATTGACATGTACTCGTTTTCTCATGCGACATTTATTTGGTCCGGCCTGCAAATAGTCTTTGTACAAGGTGCTCCAAAAAGACGCATCCATTTTAGGTACTTTGGTATATCGCAGTACCAAATTTTAAGTCATTAAATTAAACTAAAATATTATTACCCATTTCTGAGTCGTACACTTTTTTGTTTTTAACGTAGTTCACCCCAAACAAGGCAGGCTGCCACTGTAGACGTAAGGGGCTACTGAGAAGAAAGAAAAGGAGAGAAGGTTGGGGGGGGGGGTCAACCTAAATTGGGATCTGCGCAGCGAGATGTCTGTTTACATTAATTTTATATTTCTGCATGTCAGTACTGTCGAGGAAACAGGGGCAGGGAGGGAGTTCCAGAGGCCAGCAGCACGAGGAAAGAAGCTATTTGAGTAGAAAGCTTTCGGCATCTGGGGACCTTTACAGTGAATGGATGTGATTTAGTTGATTGTCGAGTTGGTCTAGTGAATTTACGTCAAGGGGGCACCAGAGTAGCCAATTCATTAGAGCATAATCCATTGAAGTATTTGTAAAACAAGCACAAGGATGCTACATTGCGGCGATGGGACAGGGACTGGAGTTTGGTTGACAGTGAAGGACCTATGAGGTTGGCGACTCTTTTTTGGACCTTGTCAAGGAGGGAGAGACTAGTAGATGATGCACCACACCAGATGTTGGCATTTACGTCAAGATGTCACTGTTAAAAGTCATAAAAAGTACATGCCTTTTCTTAACTCTATTACTGACCTTAAGGAGAATAGAAAGTGAACTTTCGGCAGCCTCGCAACTATCGCTTCCCTTATTTTGTCCTTTAGTCCTCACACTCCATGAGCGGTGTTTCTGACAAAAGGGGAAGAATTGCTGTTTTCTGGATCAGAATCTATCCATCTAATACTTATCGTTGACCAGTTTTTTGTTTTTTTACCTTTTTTTCTTCTCTTTAGCTCCTTGCTCCAAGTGGCTTCATGCCTTGTCTGGAGCGTTTTCTATTAAAATAAAATAAAAAGTCCGGATCGCAATACGAATAATAATAAAAAAAAAACAACCTCTGTTTTGTCGGTCTTATGTTTTTTCTTTTTTTCTTTTTGTGGCGCACACACAATTTCATGAGATAGTGTGCTTTTTTGTTAATTTCATGAGATAGTGTGCTTTTTTGTTAATTTCATGAGATAGTGTGCTTTTTTGTTAATTTCATGATAGTGTGCTTTTTTGTTAATTTCATGAGACAGTGTGCTTTTTTGTTAATTTCATGAGATAGTGTGCTTTTTTGTTACTTTCATGAGATAGTGTGCTTTTTTGTTAATTTCATGATAGTGTGCTTTTTTGTTAATTTAATGAGACAGTGTGCTCTTTTGTTAATTTCATGAGACAGTGTGCTTTTTTGTTAATTTCATGAGACAGTGTGCTTTTTTGTTAATTTCATGAGATAGTGTGCTTTTTTGTTAATTTCATGAGACAGTGTGCTTTTTTGTTAATTTCATGAGAAAGTGTGCTTTTTTGTTAATTTCATGAGATAGTGTGCTTTTTTGTTAATTTCATGAGATAGTGTGCTTTTTGTTAATTTCATGAGATAGTGTGCTTTTTTGTTAAACACCGAAAAAATATCACGTGACCTAGCTTTTTTAGGGGCCAGCAATTTTGAGTACCCCATTTATTTATCGCTATCATTTCTATGAAAATTAACCATGATACTGTGACTTCTCATCAGGATGGAGCAACACCGCATTGCTCCAATGCTTCACTCGAACACCTCCATCGCTTCCTTTCCTGAAGACAGACTCATCTCTCGTCGTACGGACCGCCCTTGGCCTGCACACTCTTCACACCTATTCCCTTTTCTGTGCTGATACTTAAAAGACAGGGTCTATGCTAACAATCCCTAAACTATTTATTGGCTAAAGAATTATATTCGAACAGAGATTAAGAGAATTTCCCATGACATGTTGGACAGGCTCATTACAAACTTCACTGTGTGAGTATTGATTTACTCCTCTCCAGGAGTTAGGCACAAGGCCAGTTTTTTTTATCTTACTCCCACAAGTAAGATGTGACCCAAGGTCGGGTCGGGAAAGTGGGGTTTAAAAATTGCCTGGGCAGCCCCGTCGGCATTCCCCGGTAGGAGCGCCTCAGGCAGTAAGCAATAAACTTACTCCTCACCAAAGCCTGGGAGGGTGGACCTCCTAGAACTGCAAAGGACAGACCCATAGACCGGCGTAAATCAAGCCTCGAAGGCCAAGACAATACCAGTCTATGGGGTGCAGTATCCATCGGAACAGATACTATACTTTGATCTTAGCCAAAAGGCCAAGCCAACGAACTTGGATCGAACACATTAAAACTATTGAGATGTGCTCGAAAAATAGTTGTATACGGGGAAAATACTTATGCCGCAGAAAAATTATATCCCTGTAAGAGAGGTATATGATTTGGTTGTTTTTTTGTACGGCATATCAACACTTTTTGAGTTATTTAATGCCGAATACAGTCATTTTGGTAAACGTTTTTATGCTTCAAATTCTTTATGTCTTCAAATATTTATTCATGGTGTTTCGTTTAGTTGTTTTGTAAAGGAACATTGTTTTTGTTTTTGGCTTTGCATGATATGATTAAGTGTTTCAAGGTAAAGGAAAACGCAATGTTTGGTGTATTTTAGGTCATGAAGCCGGTATCGTCAGACAGCCTGATTTGGTAACACGAGTAGAAATATATGAAAAAAAAATTGTAAAGTTTTTCGTTCAATAATAAACGCTACTCTATCACAAACGGTTACATCTTTTGGGGCCACCCTCCCTTCTAATTTTTTGTTTCCTTGTGTTTTATTTCCCATTTCACTGTTCTCAGTATTGTTCACATCGGTGTTATCTTTGGTGGCGGTAATCAGCCTCTTTGTATTTTGTCGTATCCATTTCTCTAAACCTTTAATAGTGCCATCTACGCAATCTTCAATACTTCGTCCGTCTTCTTCTTTTCTTTTGTATATAGTTATAATTTGTGCTTGTGTATAGTCATTAGTTTCCTGGTTCATTGATGATTCGTTTATGGATGGTTCTGAGTATCTTATCAAAAGTTTTCTTCAAATCTGTATTCCTTTTATTCTTTCCATTAGGTTACTGCGGAGATACACTTTTATTATCTTGTTCATCTCTGCCTGTTTAGTGGTCCGCTTCGAGGATGCACAAGTATTTATAATTATCGCGTTCGTTAAGTGTTTTTATGACTTTTATGTTAAGTAGCTCTGTTACGTAACGAGTGCTGTTGTTTGAATGTGAAAGTTTTAGTGACCCCTTAAGGGTTAGAGGTTACTCCAAAACACGGAAGTCGATGAAACCACATGACTTCTGGACGGAGATTTTCTCTCTCTTGAGTCACGAGACTTCAAGCAGGAAAGATGTGTCCGGGCTCCGTCAATGTAACTTGGTGTAACAATATAACTAGGTGTAACAATGTAACTAGGTGTAACAATGTAACTAGGCGTAACAATGTAACAAGGTGTAACAATGTAAATGGGCGTAACAATGTAACTAGGTGTAACAATGTAACTAGGCGTAACAATGTAACTAGGTGTAACAATGTAACTAGGTGTAACAATGTAACTAGGCGTAACAATGTAACTAGGTGTAACAATGTAACTAGGTGTAACAATGTAAATGGGCGTAACAATGTAACTAGGTGTAACAATGTAACTAGGCGTAACAATGTAACTAGGTGTAACAATGTAAATGGGCGTAACAATGTAACTAGGTGTAACAATGTAACTAGGTGTAACAATGTAACTAGGTGTAACAATGTAACTAGGCGTAACAATGTAACTAGGTGTAACAATATAACTAGGTGTAACAATGTAACTAGGCGTAACAATGTAACTGGGTGTAACAATGTAACTAGGACGATCTATCCCTCTATCTATCTGTCTGTCTGTCTTTCTCTCCTACACGTACGAACTTGTCTCTCTGATGTATGTTGTGACTATTCTTCCCTTTGTAATTAACGTTTTTATAAACATTGGCGTCCGAGTGGGTTTATCTACAAACAAGAAACAACGACAAGGGTGTATAATGGTTTATACACGTACCGGTAAGTGAAAATACAACAGCTCTTCCGCTGTTTAGAGTTTTCCCTTCTTCAGCTGAAGTAGTGCACATTTTTCCATCCACAATTTCTATTTCTATATCCTGACTAAAGATATCAGTTGCGCCAAATGATTCTAAATCTGTTGTGTATTTTTGCCAGTAATTTCAGGTCATCCATATCAAATACAAACTTATTTAGAAAACAATAGCAAATTGCAACAAACCATGTAAAGAACAGAAAATGTGTAGATCTATTTTATTTATCTTCCTCCCACAATGTTAGATGTGACACAAGGTTGGGAAAGTGGGATTTGAAAAGCCAGCGCCCGAGAAGGTGAGCACCCTGGCCTACAAAAAATACCTGGCCAGCCTAGTCGGCATTCCCCGGTAGGGGCGCCTACGGCAGTAAGCAATAAACTTACTCCTCCCCAAAGAGAGGAGGCAAAGCCTGGGAGGGTGGACCTCCTAGAACTGCACAGGACAAACCCACATACCGGCGTCATCAAGCCCCGGAGGCCAAGACGGTACCAGTCTATGGGGTGTAGTATCAATCGGAACAGATACTACACTTTGATCTTGGCCAAAAGGACAATTTATTTATCTTTTGGATGATACATTTCTTTGAATTAAAAAATGGAAAATTACAAAAGATGTGTCACAAGGCCAGAGCTGGGTTGGGTGGTTGGGGGTCGTGTGTCATTCTCTTGGTCTATTCTCTAAACTAGTTCCAGTCACCAAAATACCTCATTCACTCTTTGGGCAGGCTACCTAATATTAACCCCAATTTGTTATGACGTTTTTTAAGTTACAAATAAGTGGGTGTACAAAATTCATTGGCTGGGTGTGAGGGGTAGGAAATATATATATATATATATATATATATATATATATATATATATATATATATATATATATATATATATATTTGTTAGTAAGGCCCTCCCAAATCTATCTAAGTGTGAGCTGCTCACTGTTTTCCGGTTTGAAAAGGCCAAGAAGGTCATTGTATCCAAGGTGACCTTAAACCTAGATATGATAGACATCGTCGCAACCCCGGGTAGACTGTTCCATAGAGCAGAAACACAAACAGAGAATGATGCCTTTCTTCTAATGAGACGAAAGCACCTATACAACATCTTTTCCTGGATCCCGTAGAGACCACGACCTAATGAACCCCCCCCCCCCATTCAACGTTTCTATTGTCGTACGAACCAACACACTTTTTAATAGTATATAGATTACACATTTCCTATATAAAACGAAAACTAACGAAGATGCTGAGTGGATACTAAACGGAAGTGAGTTAAGTCCCCTTGTGGTGTGGGCACGCCCTATAAAAGGGTTGATACTTAATGAATCCTCGTTTCTTCCTTATCTCGTGTCCATCATTAGACTTTGACACATTTATGACGTAACACTCTACTGTCAAAGCGGAGTAGATTCCAAGATGGCTGCGCGATCAGACGTGGGTCCATGTAGAAAACCACTAGACGTTCACAAAAGGAATATCTCACAAAGAGTGTCGTTCAATGAAGACGCGTCTAGCAATAAGATTACACTTCTTAGACACAATGCGTACTTCTATTTTTCACAGCCTCTTTCTTGGGCGACTTGTGACTCAACATTTGCAATCGTTTTCTTGGTTCTCCTTTTTTGTTTACATTTAAGAAACGTCTAAGTATATAACAATAACAAATCTTATTTCGATTTGTATCGATTTGTTTGCCTTTTATTTATTGTGTCAAAAATTACTGTAATTAATGTAATATTTTTGGTAAACAAACCTGCGTCGGCAATCTATGACAACACAATCATAGGTTCGACATGAACAGCGGAAAACCTAAAGCTCAACGTTTCGCCCAACTGTTGGGCGGGCTTTATCAAGACCGAAATAAATGCTAAGAGCTGCAAATAACGACAAAATCTGTACTTTTGGGAATATATATAGTGATAGTGTTAATAAAATTTAAATCTATTTAGAGAGGGAAGATATGCAAATGTGTATACACACACACACACACACACACATATATATATATAAATATATATATATATATATATATAAAATTAAATGAAATTATATATATATACATATATATAAAATAAAATTAAAAAATTATAAAAATAACAAATATAAAACAATAAAATCCTTATGCATATATATATACAAAATATACATAGATGTAGTATTGGCAATACTACATTTATGTATATTTTGTATATATATTTCGAGCACATATATGCATAAGGATTTTATTTTTTTATATTTGTTATTTTTATTATTTTTACATGAATATGTGTGTGTACACACACACACACACATACATATATATATATATATATATATACATATATATATTACATTATTATTATATTATCATTGTTATAATATTATTTGATATGCAGATTACCATATAACACTTTAGTCTTAAGAGTAATGTATTATTATTATTATTATTATTATTATTATTATTATTATTATTATTATTATTATTATTATTATTATTATTATTTTTCATGTATATATTAGTGAAATTAAAGCTGAATTATGTCTACATTTGATTATTGGAGAAGTGGTCATTTGATCAATACCACTGGAGAGCCATGAATTGTATAACTGTCCTGTTTTTAAATCTCCGAAACAGTTACATGGTAAACAGCTGATGATCCCGTTAATATGTCACGCGTAAGTTAAATGACGTAAATTATATAATGCATTTTACCTAAATAAATAGGAATAATTATGGTATTTTAACCAATTTAAATATTAGGCAATAAGAAAAATCCCAGCCAAATGGAATACATATTTGTATTAACTCTGCACTTGGTTTCGCATTCAGATGAAGTAACTAGATACCAAGAATATTAATGAGGTAAATTGTGTAATAGAATTAGAGTTAATTTTAGTATTTCATAGGTAAACAATTATTATCATATTGCTAATACTATAGAATGATACGAGAATAGTGATTATCAGTGAAGTTTATACGAATTAGTCATGACTCTACATTGAGGTTTTCAAGATGGCGGGCTTGCTACGCATGGTTGAGCAATGCTGAGGGGCTAATGTGAGTTCGCTGATTTTTGGACGTTTATCTTTCAATGTATGATTTTTCAGACTGAGAACTTTTTGTACTTTTTGAAGAGTTAGAGGTAGACAGATCCAATATTGACATACTAATGTTGGTTGGTCTCCTATGAACGAAAAGAGTTCGTAAATAATTGCACTAAAAGTTGTCTGTTTTGAGAATTTTTTGTGAGATTAAATAAAATCTTGACTTATGGAATGTAAATGAACCTTGTTTACTTATATATAACAATTATTATTATTATTATTATTATTATTATTATTATTATTATTATTATTATTATTATTATTATTATTATTATTATTATTACACATATAATATTATAAAGTGACATAATATATTGAGTATAGATTTCCACCATTTACTTCAACGGTGCCCAATACATGAGTAGAGCTTAGCACTAAATTATGAAAATATATTTATGGCAATTGAGCTATACAGCGGTTCCGTGTTTCATCCCCGCATTTAGCCTGAGGGGATGAAACGCGGACCCCTCTGTGTAGCTTAATTGCCGTAAATATATTTTTATACTTTACTATATATATATATTTGGGGGTGACGGTAGCTAAGTGGTTAACGACACGGACTGAAAACATAGGTGTGCCAGGTTCCAATCCAGTTCGTTCCACAGAAATACTTTCATCAAAACCCACACCTGACCTTGTGTCTAACCTCCCGTAGATAAGGTAAATAAAATACGTTACTACACACACACACACACACATATATATATATATATATATATATATATATATATATATATATATATATATAAAATATTAATTATTCATTACCTACAGACATCGATGTTTAATACTTACGCAATCTTCAGTGCAGGAAGTTAATTACCGATGGTAGCCGGGCGCGAACTCCGATCACAAATCGCCACTGATTCGCAGTCAAGAGCGTTTCCCGTTGACCACCACGAATTAGCTTGGAATTAATGAGGAATTTAACTTTATAAATACCAAGTTGGCAGGTATTTTACAACGAGCAATAAAATTACATTTAAAAAAAAAATATTTTACCTACGTACGACGTTGTTTCGAGCTTATGGCGCAGGAAAATAAAAATCTCAGATGATTATAAGGCGCGAACCCGGTTCACAGAGACACCTTGAATCTGTAAGCGTTCACCCAGCCCCATCCGGCCACGAGAGATTATCACGTGATAACGGATAAATTAAGTGATATTTACACTGAAAGCGGCGAGCATAAATATCTAAACATCCGATAGTACTCAACGACAGAGTCGACGCATTGCACTGAGGGTTTTTGGTAAATATTTATTCTTAATCTTTCCGACAGTGCTCGACTTTCAATTTTACCTGAAAGGGGCTTCTAATAATATTAACATTCTTTTATATATATATATATATATATATATATATATATATATATATATATATATATATATATATATATATATATATATATATATATATATATATATATAAGTGCGTAAGGGTATGTTGAAAATAAATCAATAAAGAGATTGATCGTAAAAATGCGAGAGCTAAAATACAAATTATTTATTTAAAAACTATACATTATATATTTAAATATCTGCATACTTCAAAAGTGGTAATATATATATATATATATATATATATATATATATATATATATATATATATATATATATATACATATATATATATATATATATATATATATATATTAATTAAATATAATTAAAGGTAGGTAAAGGGGTTAAAAATAAACTGTCACTTAGTTTTACGCAAAGATCTGAGCACGTTCGTTGAACCCTTTCGATTGTCTACTGGCTGTTGCCCGCTTTCTTAAAACACAAATATAACTTAATTTCCTTTCTTTACGCGGTAATTTCCCGTGACCGTGGGATTAGAGCGTCAGCTTGCGGAGTCTAGGCTGATTCTGTAACTGGGTTGGCACCCTCCGACCGTTTGAAATTATCACTGCCTACACCGATGATAGCAAAAAGCTTGAAACGTCGGCATCTGGAGGTAGAAATAAGTTAATATTTATCTAATAAATATTGGTGTATATATATATATATATATATATAGTCATCCACATACAAACTGTTTCGCTGTATCACAGCTCTTCAGACCAGTTAGTGGTTCAAGCCGGGATTGAAACTAAACCGTCGAGCTGACAGTCGGCGCTCCTACCGCTGGGCTTTCATATGACACTGACTGAATGTAAGTGATATCTCAAAGTAAACATTGTCGAATTAGTTTTACCCACTGAGATATGCCGATATATATATATATATATATATATATATATATATATATATATATATATATATATATATATATATATATATATATATATATTGTGTGTATTTAGGCAGCATATTTTCATTTAGGCAAACATTATTAAATAACACGGAGTGGTTTTGTTTGATGCGACTTTTTTTTTTTTTTCAATTTTCCGAATTGTCCATCTAATGTTTCGGTCTAATTGATATAAATATGATCCATGGCTTTCTTGTTCCATTCTTTTTTCTTTTTTGCAAGTACTTTCGATTTGAATCGTCAAATCATCTTCAGGCGGTATTAGTTTTAGTGTCTTTATACATATATATATATATACATATATATATATATATATATATATATATATATATATATATATATATATATATATATATATATAATCCCACTTTTGAAACATTACAGATGTTTGAATTATTATATTTAAGAACAGTTGAAATACAAACAAACCATGCAATTTAATTTAATTTAATGAATTATTAATTCATTCTAAAACTTGAATTTTCAACGTAATACGTCTTGATCAAAAAGAAATAGACGTTTTAGTGATATATTAGTATTTTAGAACTAGTGAATCCGTTTGATGATGTTAACGGGCATGGTTCAAATGTTGATGTTGTGAGGTTACATTTGGTGACGCGTGTTGATAAGGAAATATAGTCCAACTTTTGAATCATTGAAGATGCTTGAATAGAAGGAAAAAAATGTTTTTATTTTTTATTTTGATTTAATAAAAAATATCTGCATCTAACACATGGTTTCTTATGAAGGCATTTTGGCTCTATCTTTATGTTTAAAATTCAAAAGATGCTTAAAAAATGAACTTTCCCAAATTTATAACTACCAGCGACCATGCGCGATTTAAGTTCAATTAAAACAGACATTTGCACCGTTAGTCCATAACATCGGACGACACTTCTACAAGACCAGGAAGGATTATTACGAACAAAAAAGGTTAATCCCTTTTATTTGTCTAAACTCTGTCGAGGCTTGTTATATCAAGCGAAATATCAGTTTTAAAAATCAAGATGAAGAAAAAAAAATGTTTTGATTTTTTATTTTGATTTAATAAAAACTATCTGTATCTAACACATGGTTTCTTATGAAGGCATTTTGCCTCTATCTTTATGTTTATATATATATATATATATATATATATATATATATCTATATATATATATATATATATATATATATATATATATATATATATATATATATATATATATATATATATGGGGTAAGGTGCACGATAAGTCATGAAAATGAAATGCCGTAGTAGACAAAATGTGTGAAAAAAACAAACGGAAAACGGGTTAAAATGCAGGATAAAAACAAAAACAAGAGATTTGACCGGTTTCGTTCGTATTAACGTATTAGAGAGAGAGAGAGAGAGAGAGAGAGAGAGAGAGAGAGAGAAGGAGAGAGAGAGAAAGAGTGAGTATATATATATATATATATATATATATATATATATACGTACATATCTCTCAATAATCTACGTCGTTTGATAGCTGTCTGTTATCTTTAGCGTTCTGTTGTGTCGACGCACTGGTGCAAACAGTATTTACCATTATTCGCACAAAAGACTGGATGTGACACTAAGTCGGTTAATTAACGTGGGAAATCACGTTCTGACGAAGGTATTTCTGAAAAGTTATAAATGTAGCCTGCATCGGACCCGCAAACATTCCCTAGTAGAGGCGCCTAAGGCGACAGCCAATAAACCAACCCACCTTCCCGAAGAAAGAGGTAATGCCGTGGAGGATGACTTATTGAGACCGAGCAGGACATGTCCCACTCCGTGTGGAAACTTGTTCTTTAGTCATCCAGCTGTTTGAATTTATACAAATTTTGAGGCTCCTGAACTTGTTTCGATAAATTACACAGGAAAATTTCTGATTTGGTTAATCAAGATTCAATTAATTTTAAATTGTTCTTGTTGTTGGATAGTCGCGTCGGCTGAGGTGTGTATGAACGTATTATACACACTGCAGCTGGTACTCCTTGTCGTCATAATCGTCGTCTCGTATAATTCATATGAACATATGAGGTTTCTTTACAATGGAGGATTAATTAGCTTTAGAACAGAGTGGCAATACGGTTATAGAAATCAAAGAGAGATATACATTTGGAGATTGCTCACTGTGTTAGAGAGAGAGGAAGAGAGAGTGAGTATTAAGAGATTTCTCACTGTTAGAGAGAGTGAGATAGATAATGTGTGAGAGAGAGACGGCTTGGGCTGGCAGTTATGCTAGCTCACCTTGTTCTCCCGCCGCAACCCCATTTGGGGGTTTGGGGACGAGAAGTTTTATTGTGGTCGTTGCACTCAAGGGACTGTCAGGAAAGTGACAGAATTCCCTTTTTCGGAAATGACGCCAAACTCTCAATATCCGCCTACCCGCTGATGTCATTCCAAACCCCTGATCCGTCAATAATTCCAACTGCTCTATCGCTTATTCCCTCAACTTCATTATGTAATAATGTGTCCTGGTTTTGCAGACGTAGTTGTATAAAATAATTATAAATAAAGAGCGGTCTAGACTAGTCATGTGAAACTAAGTGAGAAGCAAGTGCCCCCAAATTGCCCAGATAAAGAGAAAGAGAAAGAGAGATGGTGGGGGCGGCGTTCATTGTCTTAGCCAGGAAACAAGGCCAAGCACTTGGTGCCTTTGAAGTGTCCCTGTTGAGAGTTCAACGTTCAAACATTCGCAGGGAACATGAATTGGAATAAATGCATAGAAGATACTGCCAAGTCTGCTGCAAAGAAGGCGGGCTCAGTCTACTGCATATGTCAGTATCCTATCTCTATAAAGTCACTATTCGCATATTCTTAGATTATTGTGGCCACATATGGGCTGGTGCACCAACCACTAGTCTCTCTCTCCCCTCTCCCACTCTCTCTCTCAGACAGCGTGCAAAACAGAGTCTCTAACCTTATACGTTCCACACTGTCTGCCAAGTTCCAGCCTCTGTCGCATCACCGCAGTATTTCATCCCTGTTCTTGTTTTACAAGTACTTCCACAGAATGTTCCCCGGCGAACTTGCTGCAGTTGTAACCTCTCGAACATAAATAACCCCGACCAATCCGACTGGTAGGGAAACCCTATCCATGCACGGTGGAGGTACCCGCATGTCGGAAAACATTTTACTCGAAAAGCTTTTTTATAGGACCGCTTGCCTTTGGAATTCACTCCCTATTTCCCCGACATTCAGACATTTAAATGCAACGTGAACACATATCTCGCTTCACAACTCCCCGCTTAATATGACCCCTATAAAACTGGCCCTTAATCAAACTAACCCCTTATATCTCAGTGGCAATTTGTTTTGTTTGGTTTGAATAAAAGTAAAAAATAAAAAAGTAAATTAATATATGCACTTTCACACTTTCTCGACCTTTTGGTCGGGATCAAAGTGTAGTATCTGTTCCGATGGATACTGCACCATATAGACTGGTATTGTCTTGGCCTTCGGGCTTGATTTACGCCTGTCTATGAGTTTGTCCTGTGCAGTTCTAGGAGGTCCACCCTCCCAGGCTTCGTCTCCCGTCTTTGGTGAGGAGTAAGTTTATTGCTTACTGTCTGAGGCGTCCCTACCGGGGAATGCCAACGAGGTTGCTCAGGCAATTTTTAATGGCCAGAGTGCTCACCTTCTCGGGCGCTGGCTTTTCAAATCCCACTTTCCGACCTTGTGTCACATACTCCTATTGTGGGTAGGTGTTGAATAAACACTTTCATTTCAGAAAGGAAAAAGAAAGGAAAGAAAAGAAAAGAAAAAGAAAGAGTGAAGTTAAACGAGTAGAGAAGTAAAGGAAGTAGCTGATAATACCATTTTAAAAAAGGAAGTAGCTGATAATACCATTTCAAAAAAGAAAGTAGCTGATAATACCATTTTAAAAAAGGAAGTAGCTGATAATACCATTTAAAAAAAGGAAGTAGCTGATAATACCATTTTAAAAAAGGAAGTAGCTGATAATACCATTTAAAAAAGGAAGTAGCTGATAATACCATTTAAAAAAAGGAAGTAGCTGATAATACCATTTGAAAAAAGAAAGTAGCTGATAATACCATTTAAAAAAAAGGAAGTAGCTGATAATACCATTTAAAAAAAGGAAGTAGCTGATAATACCATTTAAAAAAAAGGAAGTAGCTGATAATACCATTTAAAAAAGGAAGTAGCTGATAATACTATTAAAAAAAGGAAGTAGCTTATAATACCATTTAAAAAAGGAAGTAGCTTATAATACCATTTAAAAAAAGAGAAGTAGCTTATAATACCATTTAAAAATGGAAGTAGATTATAATACCATGAAAAAAAAAGGAAGTAGCTGATAATACCATTTGAAAAAGGAAGTAGCTGATAATACCATTTAAAAAAGGAAGTAGCTGATAATACCATTTAAAAAAAGGAAGTAGCTGATAATACCATTTGAAAAAGGAAGTAGCTGATAATACCATTTAATAAAAGGAAGTAGCTTATAATACCATTTTAAAAAAGGAAGTAGCTGATAATACCATTTAAAAAAAGGAAGTAGCTTATAATACCATTTAAAAAAAGGAAGTAGCTGATAATACCATTTAAAAAAAGGAAGTAGCTGATAATACCATTTTAAAAAAGGAAGTAGCTGATAATACCATTTAAAAAGGAAGTAGTTTATAATATCATTTAAAAAAAGGAAGTAGCTGATAATACCATTTAAAAAAAGGAAGTAGCTAATAATACCATTTAAAAAAAGGAAGTAGCTGATAATACCATTTAAAAAAGGAAGTAGCTGATAATACTATTAAAAAGGGAAGTAGCTTATAATACCATTTAAAAAAGGAAGTAGCTTATAATACCATTTAAAAAAAGGAAGTAGCTTATAATACCATTTAAAAAAAGAAGTAGCTGATAATACCATTTAAAAAAAGGAAGTAGCTTATAATACCATTTAAAAAAGGAAGTAGCTGATAATACCATTTAAAAAAAGGAAGTAGCTGATAATACCATTTAAAAAAGGAAGTAGCTTATAATACCATTTAAAAATGGAAGTAGATTATAATACCATGAAAAAAAAGGAAGTAGCTGATAATACCATTTTAATACCATTTTGATACCATTTTATTTTAATACTATTTTAATACCATTGAACTTTTATGCTTTTACTTATCTTGTTTACTTCCATACGACAGGAAGACGTGGAAAAATGGCGGAAGGTGGGAGAAAACGACAGCGACCCAGCGAATCAGCCAGGCTGGCCTCTAAAAATAGCCCGGGCAGCCCCGTCTGTATTCCCCGGTAGGGTCGCCTCAAGGTGACGGTGGTTAAGTGGATATCGACACGGACTGAAGACCTGAGTGTTCCAAGTTCGAATCCAGTCGGTTCCACAGTACTACTTTCACTTAGGGATGTTGGCAACCTTCGTGTGGTCCTTCCCGTAAGTACCCGATGTCTTTCCAGAAAGATTTCTAACTAGAAAAACATCGGGGAAACTAATGCCAACACCAGAATCATCCGATTCACACGAAAGAAGAAGAAGAAGAAGAAGAAGAAGAAGAAGAAGAAGAAGAAGAAGAAGAAGAAGAAGAAGAAGAAGAAGAAGTCAATTGACAATAAACCAACCCCTTTCCAAAGAAGGAAGGCAAGGCCTGGGAGGGTTGACCTCCTAGGACTACCCAAGACATAATACCTTAGTCCGACAAATAAAGGCCATCGAAATGTCTCGTTTCTGTCGGACTGATTGTCGAGAACCTATTCTCGACTGGTATTTAGGCGGTACAGCCATCAGCCGACTGAATCAAACCTCAGCAAATTTACGCCGAGTAATCCAATATTCAACATCAGTACTGTTCACTTATTTCGGGGTTTTTCTTTCTCGTGGGTTTGAACGTCGAGTCAAACTTTGTTAATTGAGAGATTACATATGGATTCATATCTTTCCCAGGGGCATTAATGAAAGTGACGCAATAGACAGGAATCGTTGAGCCACCACCACTTCCACGATATTAATATCATATCAATTAGGATTATTATACTCATAGCTGTTTCTAATAATAATAATAATAATAATATTGGCGGAGTTATAGATTATAGAATTAAAAGTGAAGCCATGAGTAATCTCTATGTTTATACGTCAAATAAGCTATGTTAAAAAGGTCAGCCAAAAGAAAAGAAGGAAAAAAAACACGAAAATACTTTTCGTAAACATAAATAAATGTCAAGGACTGAAATTAAAGACGTACTCTCGGCGACGTTGATCGGTGGAAATAAATAAAGATAAATAAAGAGCATTAGAATTCATGTGAAGATTTTAGTAATATGTCTAGATAAATAGCGAGTGCGAACACTGGCGAAGCGTCATTTTTTTCTGCCATTTTGGGCGGATTGTGTATACTACTATATATAAACATTGAATACAAAAATAAAGACATCGCATCTGAAGAAGTCCTGAGGGCGCATCCTCCGAAACGTCGTCGATGACAATCCACTCTATGATAAATAGCAATATATATATATATATATATATATATATATATATATATATATATATATATATATATATATATATATATATATCCGTTCCGCCACACAAAAGTTAGCGAGTAAAATAATTGTCAGACAAATCCATTTCAAGTATTTGGGGGGAATTGAGAAAGCAAATCTATTTCCATTTATTTATTTCTGCTTTCAATGCACAGAGAGAGAGAGAGAGAGAGAGAGAGAGAGAGAGAGAGAGAGAGAAGTATGCGTATATTTTTATGTATTTATACATAAAATATTTATATTTTTAGGAGTCAGTCCTCAACTAATTAACCGATCATTATGAATTGTGGAACACAGTTGCTATGCATAAGGGGAGTTATCTGGGATATATTTAATTTCATGCAAAGAGGAGAGGGTAAAAAAGAGGGTGGAAACCCTTCGTGAAAATTCAGATACCTCCGATTTTGATTGAAATGTTGACAATAGGTATTAGACATGAATTAATAAATATTTCACAGATTACTGTTTCTTCTAGGCATTTTAAAGTAGTTTTAAGAGGCAGAATATGGGCACAGCCTGCAATTTGATAGTTCAAATATTTCAGATTTGCATTAAATGTGATCCCTAGCAATTAAACATCAATTAAGAAAGATTGCCTTGATTTTAATTTCTTCTTAAGGCCCCTTAAGCTTAACCTTTAATTTTAGACATTTTATAGAATAAAAATCATGTAATGGATTTTGATCACAATTAGAATAGGGATTCAAGACATAAATTTTAATCTCTAAACTTTACCAATTCATGCGTAATTTGATATGAATATTTGTACGAACACTGGCGAATGATGCTTTTCTCCATCATTTTTGACAGATGGTGTACACTCCATTTGTAAATGATACTTCCGAATAGAAATTTACTGTTGAGAAATAGCTTATTGCTTTTATTGTTTTTATTGTTTTTATTGCTTTTATTGCTTTTATTGTTTTTATTGCTTTTATTGCTTTTATTGTTTTTATTGCTTCTATTGTTTTTATTGCTTTTATTGCTTTTATTGCTTTCATTGTTTTTATTGTTTTTATTGTTTTTATTGCTTTATTGCTTTTATTGCTTCTATTGTTTTTATTGCTTTTATTGCTTTTATTGTCTTTATTGCTTTTATTGCTTTTATTGTTTTATTGTTTTTATTGTTTTTATTGCTTTTTATTGTTTTCATTGCTTTTATTGTTTTTATTGCTTTTATTGCTTTTATTGTTTTTATTGCTTTAATTGCTTTTATTGTTTTTATTGCTTTTATTGTTTTTATTGCTTTTATTGTTTTAATTGTTTTATTGCTTTTTATTGTTTTTATTGCTTTTATTGCTTTTATTGTTTTTATTGCTTTTATTGTCTTTATTGCTTTTATTGTTTTTATTGCTTTTATTGCTTTTATTGTTTTTATTGCTTTTATTGTTTTTATTGCTTTTATAGCTTTTATTGCTTTTATTGCATTTATTGTTTTTATTGCTTTTATTGTTTTTATTGTTTTCATTGCTTTTATTGCTTTTATTGTTTTTATTGCTTTTATTGTCTTTATTGCTTTTATTGTTTTTATTGCTTTTATTGCTTTTATTGTCTTTATTGCTTTTATTGTTTTTATTGCTTTTATTGCTTCTATTGTTTTTATTGCTTTTATAGCTTTTATTGTTTTTATTGGTTTCATTGTTATCATTGTTTTTATTACTTTTATTGCTTTTATTGCTTTTACTGTTTTTATTGTTTTTATTGCTTTTATTGTATTTATTGTTTTTATTGTTTTTATTGCTTTTATTGTTTTTATTGCTTTTATAGCTTTTATTGCTTTTATTGCTTTTATTGTTTTTATTGCTTTTATTGTTTTTATTGTTTTTATTGCTTTTATTGCTTTTATTGTTTTTATTGTTTTTATTGCTTTTATTGCTTTTATTGTTTTTATTGCTTTCATTGCTTTTATTGCTTTTATTGCTTTTTTTGCTTTTATTCTTTTTATTGCTTTTATTGTTTTTATTGCTTTTATTGTTCCAACTAGTAAATATACGCTCCGTTTGATCAACATTTTGTTACTAGCCTGGGATGAAGAGCAAGCATATACGACACTGCCTGCCCCTCTACAAAGGAGGAGGTAATGCCCTGGTGAGTGGTCCCATGATTACCGTCCCCTTTTGAGGGATGTAGTTTTATACAGGGTGCAGCAGAAATATTCCCTACTTTCTAAACTATTATATATGTGTGTTCTAATGCTAGTGGCAAATTGATGGAGACCACTAGACCGACAATTCAAACGAGCTGGAACAAAGGAAGCAGAGAATAGATCAATTGCCAATGATGTTTTCAGATACCCTCATCAAACAGTATGGCTTTGACTGGTGCACGTCGTGCTTTTTCTGTATAAAGTTTTTTGAAGAATGGTGAATCTGTGATCGAAACACAAGTAGCTTTTGGGGCTCACGATGCTGTTCCGGATGGAAAATCAATACTGCCACGTGTTGCAAATTTCGGCGACACACGTTCAGCACTTAAAAAGGAAATCACCTGGAAGACACCGAAGCTCTCAAATTCTGGAGAGTGTTAAAGCAGTGAAACTTTCTGTTACTCAGTTTCCTACACGTCCAGCTCGCAAACATGCTTCTGCCTCGGGATTGTCAGATCGAACAGTCAGAAGAATTCTACATGCGTATCTGAAGTTATTTATCTTCCTCCCACAAGGTAAGATGTGACACAAGGTCGGGAAAGTGGGATTTGAAAACCAGTGCTCGAAAATTTGAGCACTCTGGTCATTTTAAAAATGCCTAGGCAGCCCCGTCGGCATTCCCCAGTAGGGGCGCCTCAGACGATTAGCAATAAACTAACCCCTTCTCAAAGGGTGAGAAGGCAAAGCCTGGGAGGGTGCACCTCCTACAACTGCACAGGACAGGGGTGCAGTATCAATCGGAACAGATACTACACTTTGATCCCGGCCAAAAGGCCAGGTAAGTATGCGTATTTATTTACCTCCTCTCCAGGAGGTTAGGCACAAGGCCAGTTTTATCTTACTCCCACAAGTAAGATGTGACCCAAGGTCGGGTCGGGAAAGTGAGGTTTGAAAATCCAGCGCCCGAGAAGGTGAGCACTCTGGCCATTAAAAATTGCCTGGGTAGCCCCGTCGGCATTCCCCGGTAGGGGCGCATCAGGCAGTAAGCAATAAACTTACTCCTCACCAAAGAGGGGAGGCAAAGCCTGGGAGGGTGGACCTCCTAGAACTGCACAGGACAAACCCATAGACCGGCGGAATCAATCCCCGAAGGCGATATTAGTATATGGGGTGCAGTATCCATCGGAACAGATACTACACTTTGATCTTGGCTGAATTTCCATTAATACAAAAATAATAATTGGTCAGAAACTGAACAACTGGGAATATGGCATGTCATGTGACGCTGGCTTTCAAAATGTTTCTTTAATAAGTGATGCAAAACTTCAGAAACCGTCTCCAAGAGTATATAGCGAATAGAGGTCATCATTTAGAGGTCATCATTTTGAGGTCATCATTTGGAGGTCATCATTTAGAGGTCATCATTTAGAGTACGTAATTTGAAATATCAAATGAACAAAAACTGTAATCCTTTGGTTAAACGACAGTAACATTAACTTTTCATAAATCTTATTCTCTCTCCAGTTTGTCAACCATTAAAATGTGGGAGATATTTCTGACGCATCTTGTATTAGCAAAAATGATGTAAAAAAATAGTTATACAATTAATGCAAGTTAATATAACATTTTAGCGAAAAATGCCTACAAATATTTTCATTTTATTTGCGTAGAAAATGACGTACATACATTTTTATTGTAGGTACTCGGCTGAGCTCCCATCTTTGGCTTCTCCCTGTAAAACATTTACATCAAAAACTCATCTAGCTACAACCACTGTAAAGGATTTGTCTTTCTTCCTCTGTGTACCTAAAACTAAACGGAACTTCCATGAACAAAGTTTCTTTCCAGGAACTTTTCATCTGTGGAATACAACACCACGGAACTGTCTACCAACTGACTACAACGTAATTGTTTTTAGATCCAATGTTAACGAAGCCGTCCACTTAAATAATCAAACTCTGACCAAAAATATATTAGGAAAAATCTTCGTAAAATTGTTTTCCTGAATTATTTTTGCTGAAGAAAGAGGACCCATTTTACAGCAACATTTTCAACATTAAATTGAAGCAATATATTTTGAAGAGAAATTGTCTTCTAACTATTAATAATTGTCTTCTAACTATTAAAAATTGTCTTGAAACTATTAAAAATTGTCTTCTAACTATTAAAAATTGTCTTCTAACTATTAAAAATTGTCTTCTAACTATTAAAAATTGTCTTCTAACTATTACAAATTGTCTTCTAACTATTAAAAATTGTCTTTTAACTATTAAAAATTGTCTTCTAACTATTAAAACTTGTCTTCTAACTATTAAAAATTGTCTTCAAACTATTAAAAATTGTCTTCTAACTATTAAAAATTGTCTTCTAACTATTAAAAATTGTCTTCCAACTATTACAAATTGTCTTCTAACTATTAAAAATTGTCTTCCAACTATTAAAAATTGTCTTCCAACTATTAAAAATTGTCTTATAACTATTAAAAATTGTCTTCAAACTATTAAAAATTGTCTTCTAACTATTAAAAATTGTCTTCAAACTATTAAAAATTGTCTTCAAACTATTAAAAATTGTCTTCTAACTATTAAAAATTGTCTTCTAACTATTAAAAATTGTCTTCTAACTATTAAAAATTGTCTTCCAACTATTAAAAATTGTCTTATAACTATTAAAAATTGTCTTCAAACTATTAAAAGTTGTCTTCTAACTATTAAAAATTGTCTTCTAACTATTAAAAATTGTCTTCTAACTATTAAGTTTGTTTTATAACTTATACTCCGGTCGCATATTTTTGCTAACCTTGGAAGATATCAGGGTGAAGGAACATACACTACACTGACCCCCAAAAGAGAATGGTATCGTTACGAACGCCTCTTCCCAAAGGAAGAGTTCATGCCTGGGAGGATGATATCATGACAACAGAACAGATAGTACACTACCCCCCCCCCCAAACGAAGAAGATAATCATGTAAGGATGGTATCATGAAGAACGAACATATACTATACTTCCCCCCAAAAGAGGAGGTAATACCTGGGAGGATCGCCCCATAGAAGGAGAAGGTAATGCCTGTGATTATGGTATCATGGTAACAAAATAGATACTTCACTACTCCCCACATCTACCCTCAGAAAGGAGAAGGTAGTCCCTGGGAAGATGATCTCATGACAACAAAACTGAAATTACATTACCCCCTCCCCTGAAGGAGGATGTAATACCCGGGAGCATTACCTCCACGTCCTAACAAAAGGAGGAGATAATTCCTGGGAGGACGGTCGTATGACAACAGAATCGATACTACTCCCCATTAAAAGGTGATATAATAATAGGTTAAATCAGGGGGGGGGGGTTTCATTCATTTAAAAATGTTTCATAAAAAACATTATTTTATGGTTCCTTGGCTAAGATCAAAGTGTTGTATCTGTTTTCGGAATCCCACCGACATCAAATGTTTTACTATCGACGAAAATATTGCGTATGTATAAGAAAATATTAACATGAAAAATTACAACTGTATATTACAGAATATTAATTTATTAGAAGCTGTTTATAAAATAAATATGCAAATTAAGAACACCTAAGGATGTTTGTGAGTGTTTACGGCATTACAAAATATTATGTTGTATCATGAAATGAAAGAAGCGCAACCTTTGGCTAATGATCAAAGTGTAGTATCTGTTCCGATGGATACTGCACCCCATAGACTGGTATTGTCTTGGCCTCCGGGGCTTGATTTACGCCGGTCTATGGGATTGTCCTGTGCAGTTCTAGGAGGTCCACCCTCCCAGGCTTCGCCTCCCCTCTTTGGGGAGGAGTAAGTTTATTGCTTACTGTCTGAGGCGCCCCTACCGGGGAATGCCGACGGGGCTGCCCAGGCAATTTTTAAATGGCCAGAGTGCTCACCTCTCGAGCGCTGGCTTTTAACCCCACTTTCTCGACCCAATCTGTGGTCACATCTTACTTGTGGGAGTAAGATAAAACTGGCCTTGTGCCTAACTCCTGGGGAGGAGTAAATACCCTGAAAGAAGCGCAACCTTTTTTATGTTAATAAAGTTGGTATAGGTGGAAAAAACTTTCGTATTTATTAATTTAGTCTAATGTACCCCCCATCAACAATGGCGAAAAATGATGCCCTCCTAGTGTTTTCACTTGCTATTTATTTAGATATATTGCTAAAATATTCATCAGTTATTTAGCTCTTTCATACATACTTGTTTCACAACAGCGAATAAGAAAACTTGTCATAAATTATCATAAATTTTGATTTGAGTGATTATATTTGTGTTTTTTGTGAGAGTCAGAGACATTGAGGAATACGTTTTGCCTCCATTATTAGTCGTTACAGGCCAATTCAGAATTCAGCTCAACTCGAAGGCACGTGATTCAAGAAAAAGTTAGATCAAATACGTAGAATTTCTGTGAAACATTAATTTTTCATATCCTCTTAAGGTGTTGTTTATCGTCAACTGACAATCTCAATAACCCTTATCCTCAAGTCAGCTCAACTTGAACACATGATTCAAGAACAAGTTAGATCAGGTACGTAGAATTTCTGTAAAAAATCGTGCATGAAAGGGTTAAGCTTAAGCCTTAAATTTTAGACATTTTCTAGAATCAAAATCATGTAATGGATTTTGATCAAAATTGGAATATGGATTCAAGACAGAAGGTTTAATAGCATTATATCTTGATTTTAATCTTCTTAAGGGGACATAAAAGTATTGAAAAACTGTTTTATTCAAGGGAAGTAATTTTACCCGCCCTGTTTCCGAAATACTTCCAGGGTTTTGCAAATAGACCTTCCCCCATAACCTTATCTATTCTGAATCCTAAGCTACATGGATAAGCGTTTTTCATTTTGATCAAAAATGGTACAATAATATCGTGGCATCGGAATTCACACTTGTGATCCATAGAAAAGGAAATATGTTTTACTTTATTTTATTAATAACTTGAAAATTATAGAAATTAACAAATAATAGAAATGGGCTTTAGGGTCTGGAGCAAAAGAGCACAGAGGTCCTCATTGATGTGCCTTAAGACGCGTTAACCCTTTCATACATACCGTTGTTCCACAACAACAAATAAGAAAAGTTGCCATAAATTATCATAGATTTTGATTTGAGTAATTATATTTGTGTTTCTAGTAAGAGTCAGGGGCATCGAAGGATATGTTTTGCCTCCATTATTAGTCGCTACAATCTAATTCGGAATTCAGCTTAACTTGAAGGCACGTGATTCAAAAACAAGTTAGATCAAATACGTAGAATTTCTGTAAAACACATGCATGAAAGGGTTACTTTTTCATATTCTCTTAAGGTATTGTCTATCGCCAACTGACAATCTCAATAACCCTTATCCTCAAGCGGCCTTTGGGCCTTGAATAGCGGTTACACATTAGTAAAAATAACAAAGACATAAAACAACAACAAAAAAAACATACAAAAAGTAAACATATAAATTGTGTGTCTATTTTTAAGTTGTTATTATACCGCATTTCAATATATTTTACAACGATGTGAACGCCTGTATTATTATAAGCGTTTAGTTTCACTGGTGTTTTAAATAATTTGGGCCACGGAAAAATATTTGTATGTATCTTCTACTTCTGCACCTGTGTCAATTTTTAATGTTATTGTTCACGGATAGGTTGACTGTCCAACCGCCTTGCCCCGTTCTGTTTGCTGTGTGTGTATATATTTTTTCAATGGCGGCCATGTTGCTCTCTGTGTCGTCTGAGTTCTTCTCAGTGCAACTGGAGGCTTTTATCTCAAGTGATTTTGTCTTCGATCTGCATATTTTCGAAAAATTGTCATTTTTGCCGCAAGTTTTGCAGTTTTTATACATATTTTAGCAGTCACATGTTTTATGTACTAATTTCCTTTGCTGTAAATAGTCAAGTTTACCGCGGAGTGATTGCCCCACCAGCCAATCAGTGGTCTTGGCGTACGAACACAGGAATTTATTGCACAGCTTACAGCACTCACGCATCCAACTAAGCAGTTGGAGTTATGAGATACACGAGCAAAACGTATGTCGCTGACTTTCCCAACTCGCCAACGATATTTCAAATCTACCAAAGTTAGCAAAGCCCTTTGTAAAGATTAACACTTAGCTGTTTTTGATTCCTTTTCAGCACAGCCAAAAATAAAAGATGTTCTTATGTAAACTTTAATTCTGTCTGTTGTCTATTTAGTCATCTATTGTATTACATAATAACGTTGACACACTGGTTCCCGTTAGATCACCGAAGTTAAACGGCGTTGAGCCTGGTCAGACTTAAATGGGTGACCATTTTGGAATACCAGGTCCCGTATTTTCTCTCCGCTTATCTCGGCATTGCTTCCAGTCGAGCTGGATATCTCTTTTTCACTAGAATCAAGAAATGACGATTCCCGCCTAATAAACCGGTATCGTCCGGGCCTTCGGGCCTGGATTTACGCCGGGTCTATCGGTTGTCGGTCCTGTGCAGTTCTAAGAGGTGAACCCTCCCAGGCTTTGCCTCCCCTCTTTGGGGAAGAGTAAGTTTATTGCTTACTGTCTGAGGCGCCCCTACCGGGGAATGCCGACGGGGCTGCCCAGGCAATTTTTAAACAGCCAGAATGCTCAAATTCTCAGGCGCTGGTTCTTTCCCACTTTCCCAACCTTGTGTCACATTTTACCTTGTGGGAGGAAGATAAATAGAGACGATTCAGGAAGGATGTGGTTAGGATTGCGCAACCCTTGCTTCACAATTACACGCGCAGCCATCCTTACAGGGAGTGTCCATTGTCTCTGAAAATTGAACGGACGCCATGATTCATCTATGGAGTCAAATGGGCTTTCTATCAGAGCCAACTTTAATTATAATAAAGAATGGACACCATTCGCCTTCCCTTCCGTTATAGAACGAATGATGAAATGAAAAAAAGAAGAAAACAGGAATCGTACGAAAATAGTTGGAAATAGAAAAAAAAAAGAAATAACTTAAGAACTAAAAAGAAGCACGTACACAATCTGAGTTCCCCCCTAACCCTAACCACTTTCAGTTTAGACATCACACGAGCAAAACGCATGTCGTTAGTTTCCCCCCCACTCTGCAAGCGACACGATAAATCTACCGTGGCGCCCTTTGTAAAAAATGATCACTTAGCAGTTTTTGATTCCTTTTCAGCACAGCACGAAATAAAAGGTATTTCTATGTAGCTATTAATGGTGTCTGTTGTCTATTTATTTATCCATAGAGTCTGGTGGACCTTCTATTTTATTTATCCTCCCTCCACAAGGTAAGATGTGACACAAGGTCGGGAAAGTGGGATTTGAAAAGCCAGCGCCCGAGAAAGTGAGCACTCTGGCCTACAGAAAATGCCTGGTCAGCCCTGTCGGCATTCCCCGGTAGGGGCGCCTCAGGCAGTAAGCGATAAACTTACTCCACCCCAAAGAGGGGAGGCAAAGACTGGGAGGGTAGACCTCCTAGAACTGCACAGGACAACTCCACAGACAGGCGGAATCAAGACCGAAGGCCAAGACGATACCGGTCTATAGGGTGTAGTATCCATCGGATCAGATACTACACTTTGATCTTGGCCACAAGGCGTTATTTAACCCCTACCCACAATAGGAATATGTGACACAAGGTCGAAAAGTGGGATTTGAAAAGCCAGCGCTCGAGAAGGTGAGCACTCTGGCCATTAAAATTTGCCTGGGCAGCCCCGTCGGCATTCCCCGGTAGGGGCGCCTCAGGCAGTAAGCAATAAATTTACGCCTCCCCAAAGAGGGGAGGCGAAGCCTGGGAGGGTTGACCTCCTAGAACTGCACAGGACAGACCCATAGACCGGCGTAAATCAGGCCCCGAAGGGCAAGACAATACTAGTCTATGGGGTGCAGTATCCATCGGAACAGATACTACACTTTGATCTTAGCCAAAAGGCCAAGAACGTAAGCACAACAAACTTTAGTTATAATTGAGAACGGATACCATTCACCCTTCTCTTCCGTTATATTATTATGTGCATCGCTGCAATACCCGTACGACTATATCCAGTTTTAATTTTTCGCGGGCTTTTTGTCTCTTTGTCTAGCTGGGACCATTTTTCAGTTTTTCACGCCATTTTTTTTTTCGATCATAACTTGTCCATATCTTATCCATTTCTGGCGGAGCGTTCAAGTTAATAAATTGACGTCTGGTTTCTTCTGCACTTTGACCCGCTTCTATTGAATTTTTTGTGTAAAGTTAATGCCGGTTCTGTGAACTAGCGTTCTCTCAATTCTTTGTCTCAGATGTTGAATGTTAATATGCATTTTATAAATATATACATATCTATATATCTATATAATAAAAGTGAACATGCGTGTGTCCGGCTCGCTTCAATAATCATGTATACAAATTTAAATTTATGGGCAAAGGAGAAGAGGCTTAATCTCAATAATATCTGCTAATAAAAAAGAAAGGAAATAATTTATTTCACTGTTAGCCTACATCTCGTCGCTTGTAACTTGCCTATTACCTAGCATAATTTATATATTTTCCTTTCAAGCATTATTTTTACGTTCAACATATTTTTTTATTCTGTAATTTTATCACGCTTCCGGCTCTATCATATTTTAGTGTATTCCTCGTCTCTGTCTTGTCTACATTTTGTATTTACGTGTTTCTGAAGCAATGTGTTTGTTCCTTTTCAGTTTTACCTTCATCGATGAACAATTAATATCTGGCTAAAATATACCATGCTTTAGAGTCTTGTTTGTCGATAAGAGTTTATACTAGCTGTCCGAGTATTGCACGTTTTCTACGAAACAAACGCATCCCGGAGACAGCATAGTTATTTTTGTGGAGTGTCTATTTACTTCTTTCATGTGTGCGTATACAATTTTTCGATAATGCTATCAATTGATTATTCACCAAAGACGATAGCGGAAGTTACAAATGAAATTGAAAAAAGAAAATCGTCGCTCACATAAAGAAATAAGAAAGATAATTCCCGAAACTGGAAAAACCTATCAATCGGCATAGAAAGAAAAAAAAAGGAAAGAAAACGTCTGCTTATGAAAATAGATTTGCGTTCTCTCTTCCCTTATTTGTCAGGCAAATTTTGTGTGACGAGACGGATATATATTTACAAATAAATATACATTGCTCTTTATTATAGAGTTGAGGACGTACAAATTTTCAGGATGATATTTAAATAGTAATAGTTTAATTGATTATTCGTATATATAAGCGAGAATTTGACTAATTGTTGCAATTTTTCATGGCCTCCGTTCTTCAGTCTTGAAAGACAATGGATACTACCTGCAAGGGTGTCTGCACGTGTAATAGTGAGACTAGAGTTACGCAATCACCAACCATTCCTCTCCTGAGTCGGCACTGCCTGATTCCAATAGCAAGGAGAAGTCCAGGACGACTGGAAACAATGCCGAGATAAACTAAAAGCACATGCAGCACCTGGTATTCCCAAATAGTCCCCCATTTTAGCATTGCCAAGGCTCAACGTTGCTTAACTTCGGTGATCTAACGGGGAACCGGTCTGTCAACGTAATTCTGCTGTGTTTTCATTTCATTACAATTTTTTTTGTATTTGTATTTTATTTATCTCCCCCCTACGACGGGAAGGGTTCGACACAAGGTCGAGAAAAGTGGGATTTGAAAAGCCAGTGCCCCAGAGGGAGAGCACTCTGGTTGACCCATAAATGTCTAGGTAGCCCCGTCGACATTTCCCGGCAGAGGCGCCTTAGGCAATAAGCAATAAACTAACCCCTTCTCAAAGGACGAGAAGGCAAAGCCTGTGAGGTTGGACCTCCTTCTTAGAACATGGCCACACCAGCACAGCATGGCAAACACTCTGTCTGTCTGAGTTTGGTATGAAATAGCCATTCCGGCTTAATGTATTTGTTTTTGGATGCGAGAAAAAGAAAAAGCAGCGTGTAAGTCTTTTCACTTTTCAATAGTTTTTCAAAGATTTGATTTGTTATTGAGTATGTACGCTTAATAATATCAAGGACTGGGAACTCACGATCGTTGCAAATGTCAGAAACAGTGAGCAACAGGGGGGGGGGTCGAACTCATTGTGTTATGTTGAAAGGGTTGAAGTCTGTATTAGTGAAAAGTGACAAGATTGACACACACACACACACACACACATATATATATATATATATATATATATATATATATATATATATATATATATATATATATATATATATATATATATATATATATATATATATATATATATATATATATATATATATATATATACACACACACACGGCACAATCACGTTGACACACCGGTTCCCGTTGGATCACCGAAGTTAAGCGGCGTCGAGCCTGGCCAGTACTAAATGGGTGACCATTTTGGGAATACCAGGTGCTGTATGTGCTCTCTGCTTATCTCGGCATTGTTTCCAGTCGTCTTGTATTACTACTTGCCATTGGAATCCAGCAATGCCGACTCAGGAGAGCGGTTGTTCGGGATTGCGCAACCCTTGCAATTACAAATTCACGCGCGGGCAGCCCCAGGTGGGGCAGTCATACGTCGAAATCTACGGGCGAGTCCATTATATATATATATATATATATTATTATTATTATTAAAGTCTTTGGGGTTTTGTTTTACCTTTATAGTATACATGCCTGCTCATAAAATACCCCACCCTCGGGGGGGGGGGAGGGGATAGGAAGCAGCTATCCAAAACTCAGCTGTTCTATCTGCCAATTCAGTCAAAAATGAGTGAAAAATCTCTTCTCGGCCCAGTCGCCACGTCTGATTCGCGGCTTCCTTCCTCTGACGTAACAACCGGGACACGTAGCCTCCATTCGACTTCGAATTGGAAAATTCCGCTCGACTTGATTTTAAACTTTGTATAGATTTACCATACCAACCCTATTTTTATAGACACGGATCTAAACATTGTTACACCCTGACTAAAACATTCTTAGAACTCACCCCTAACCTACCCCCAACCTGTTTAGCCCCCCCTCTCATCTACTTTAACTGAGTGGACATCGAAGCATTCCACCCATCGATGTCATCAGAGTGGACATCGAAGCGTCCAACACATCGACTCCTATAATCTAAGCAATCCGCCTATCTTCTTCGACAAGACGAACCTTGAAGCCCTCCACCCCCACCCACCCACACACGCACATCACACACTAACATCATTACAACGGACCACGAAGCATCTCCCACACCGATTTCAACAGTGACGTCATCTGCATAATCTCAAGTTCTTTAGAATTTGTAATTTTTCAGAATCTTCTCAGCGAAAATACAATATCATTTGCATGACTCTGCTCCATATTGTGTTAGTCATTTCTTCCCCCGACGTGTCCTTAGGGGAAAAAGTTATTCTTCTTTCCTGTTAGCTTTCACCTGGGACCGACCATTTTGCAAACAAGACGAACGTTGCAAACAGCTGAATCCACAATTCTTAGAGACATTATTTCAACTTGGACGCCCTACTCATGCATAGAAATATCAGTCTTTATCGTTATCATAATTAGCAGAGAATAAACGCAGCTTCCGGCACGACTACTTAACAATCCCTGAAGATGACATATGGAAATGCTTTTTCAAAATGCGTATGCTGTCTTTACACACTATTCAGCCATGGATGGTATTAAAATTGGTAAGAAAGTAATGTCGGTGTCTGACTCCTAATTTCAAATGCACATAAATCAGTTCAGACTCTATAAAATTTCAAATGCACATAAATCAGTTCAGACTCTATAAAATTTCAAATGCACATAAATCAGTTCAGACTCTATAAAATTTCAAATGCACATAAATCAGTTCAGACTCTATAAAATTTCAAATGCACATAAATCAGTTCAGACTCTATAAAATTTCAAATGCACATAAATCAGTTCAGACTCTATAAAATTTCAAATGCACATAAATCAGTTCAGACTCTATAAAATTTCAAATGCACATAAATCAGTTCAGACTCTATAAAATTTCAAATGCACATAAATCAGTTCAGACTCTATAAAATTTCAAATGCACATAAATCAGTTCAGACTCTATAAAATTTCAAATGCACATAAATCAGTTCAGACTCTATAAAATTTCAAATGCACATAAATCAGTTCAGACTCTATAAAATTTCAAATGAACATAAATCAGTTCAGACTCTATAAAATTTCAAATACACATAAATCAGTTCAGACTCTATAAAATTTCAAATACACATAAATCAGTTCAGACTCTATAAAATTTCAAATGCACATAAATCAGTTCAGACTCTATAAAATTTCAAATGCACATAAATCAGTTCAGACTCTATAAAATTTCAAATGCACATAAATCAGTTCAGACTCTATAAAATTTCAAATGAACATAAATCAGTTCAGACTCTATAAAATTTCAAATACACATAAATCAGTTCAGACTCTATAAAATTTCAAATGCACATAAATCAGTTCAGACTCTATAAAATTTCAAATGCACATAAATCAGTTCAGACTCTATAAAATTTCAAATGCACATAAATCAGTTCAGACTCTACTATAAAATTGATGAACTAGATGAAGTATCCGTCAATGTTGGGGTTCTCAAACCTTCGTCTTATGCAAGTCATTTCAAATGGAAAATGTGTTTCTTTTTTACTTAAATTTACTTAAATACATAAAAGATATTACCAAGTCTACTGCAATGGAGGTAGGATCCCTCTATCGTGCAAGGAACCTTCTCACACCTGCCAGTATCCTATATCTATACAAATCCACCATTCGTCAATGCATGGAGTATTGTTGTCACATATGAGCTGGTGCACCAACCACTAGCCCCTCCCTCTTAGACAGGGTCCAAAAAAGAGCCTCTAATTTAATAGGTCCCACACTATCTACCAAGTTACAACCCCTGCCCCATCGCCGCAATGTTGCATCCCTGTGATTGTTTTACAAATACTTTAATGGAATGTCCTCCAACGAGCTTGCTGCACTGGTGTCCCCTCGACGTAAATACCTCCGACCAACTCGATAATAAGCAAAATCCCACCACTTCACTGTAAAGGTATCCAGATGATGGTAGGCTTTCTACTCTGATAGCTGATTTTCTTTTCTTTGCAATTCCCTCCCGGTTCCCTGTTTCCATAACTGTATCAAAATGCAGAAATTTAAATGTAATGTGAATAAACATCTTTCTGTACAACTCTCCATTATAAGTAGTGCCTTGTTTGGAGTGAATAAAAGTAAAAGAAATCGTAATAAAGTAATAAGAAAAATAGTATTCATGTTTATGATGATGATCGATATAAATAACTGGAACGCTATAACGAAAAAAAACAATTGTCTAGTGTGAGATTCGAACCCTAAAACGGGATAAAACTGAACTAAAGGCGAGCGCTTTATCCACTCGGCAACCGAACAAACGAAAACATTTTGTCTTTTTTAACTTACTTATAGTTATTATGAGTTCTGCGTAAGAATCTCTCCGCATAGATCTAAAATAGATTGGCGGTTTAAAAAAAAAAATTTTAACATAAAAATATATTAATATAAAATTTAAAAAATGCTTCAAGTAAAAATATATTTATGGATATTTATCAAATATTTTTCATGAAGTTTTGGTGCAGGATTTTTCAAAGCCTTCCATCTTCTTCCCCCTTTGAAGACATCAACCCAAGTACGCTGCATATGGTCTAAAGTTGAAATCGACTTTTAGAAAAACGCTAAAGAATCACATTGGAACTGATAAAAGAAATTCGATTTCCACCAAGAGAAATATATTTGACCCCTCGTCTTGAAACCAAGTCATCCGGGGAAATGCCATACCTATGATAAATATATGTAAATGAAGATATTGGTCTTCGAATTTCAAACTCAGCCGGCGATCATCTCAACCACAGAATTGGACATTTTCTCTTATTTACTGAAGAAATATCAATTTCTAAATAAACTGGCGCTCATATTCTCCCATAGATATATCCTGTTTTGATTGCTCTCTAAACTTTGCTCAGTCCACACGAAAATATTAACACTTTTTCATACCCATGTTATAACATTTTGAACTTGCTTTGTTCCGGAAGCCCTGTCTCTCCCAAAACCAGAACCTTGTCTTTCTTCAAGCCCACGTTGTTGACATTTTGAATTTACGTTGTTCTCAGTAATCGTATTTATCCTAAACACAAACATTATGTATTTTTCCACCGTATTCTTATGTATTCTTTCCTGGTATACAGAAAAAAGGGGCAAATATTATGACTGTATTATATAGAATACCCATCCTAAAATAGGTATACATGAATATAAATAGCATTAGTTAGTTATTTAATTTGGAAGGGGGCAGTTTCGATGGTGCACTCCCTAAATGATTCAGTTTACAAAAAGAAATTGCCGACGTTACTCACCGTGTTGCCGAGAATACGTATCCCACAATTCATAGTTATAAGTTGATTAGTTTAGGAGTTTACACAACACACACATATTATTGACGCTCAAGCACTTGCACTGACCGGTCCGGTTAAAATTTGATTGCATAATATAACTCAAAATTTGATGTAGAGGAATTCTTTTCACTATTAAACTCTTTGTATCCCGTTTATTTAAAATGTGCTCACGTTACACACCGTGATACCTAGAATATATATTCCATGCTTTATAATAATTGGTTTATTAGTTTAGGACTGAATCCTGTACATAGAACTATACAAACAAACTTTATATAGAGAGAAATAATTGAAAGATCTTATGCTAAATAGATCTGATTATCGATTATAATAAAGTATTATCATACGAAATAAAAATATTATCTTTGGTAAGAACATGTCTTATCTATTGGCTTGCATTTTCTTTAATGCGTCCAATAATCTTTATAAGAGCGCTGTCCTACGGTCTGTCACGCTTAAGTTTGAAATAGTATTTTCCTCGCTCAAAGTACAACTCAAAGTACAGCTCAAAGTACAGCTCAAAGTACATATTAAAGGAAGCTTAAAGTACATATTAAAGTACAGAAAAAATTACAGCTCAAAATACAGATAAAATTAAAGCTCAAAGTACAGATGAAATTACAGCTGAAGTACATATAAAAGTACATACTAAATTAAAACTCAAAGTACAGATTAAAGTACAGATAATTTTACAGCTCAAAGTACATATTAAGGTACAGATACAATTACAACTCAAAGTACAGTTTAAAGTGCAGATGAAAGTACAGCTCAAATTACAAATAAAATTACAGCTCAAAGTACAGATTAAAATACAGATAAAACTGCAGCTCAAAGTGTAGATACGATTACAGCTCAAAGTACTGTTTAAAGTAAAAATAAAATTACAGCTCAAAGTACAGATTAAAATACATATAAAACTGCAGCTCAAAGTGCAGATACAATTACAGCTCAAAGTACTGTTTAAAGTACAAATAAAATTACAGCTCAAAGTACAGATTAAAATACAGATAAAACTGCAGCTCAAAGTGTAGATACAATTACAGCTCAAAGTACTGTTTAAAGTAAAAATAAAATTACAGCTCAAAGTACAGATCGAATGGAAGCATCTGAACAAGATTCGTTTTTGTAAACCTGCCAAAATAAAGATAAATCCAGACAGACTTTATTGATATTAAAATCCATTCCTTTGCTGCATAAACTGTTATATTATATTTATTACACATTTTATTTATGGCTTTTGTTTAAAAAAAAAAAGGCAGTACGTTTTATAATTTCGTTCATGTAGACTAGTTTATACCTGTTTCTTGAGCGGTGTTGGTACAGTGTCTGGGTATATCAATTTTCAACTTTACCTAGCTACCACCGCTTTATAGCTAGTACGAAGAAAAGTATTTGTGAAATTTCGTAGAAAAAAATAAGTTACTTGTATAAGAGAGTAAGTAACCACGATGAATATATTTACGTATTGTTTTCATTGACAAAAACATACATGAGAAATTATGTTTGTAAGCAAAAATATTAAGCTTTGAAATAATACTGAATACACTTTGTCTATCTTTTTGCAATTATAAAAAATGTCATTTAATTAAAAATATATATTTATGCAATGTTTTTTTTTAAATTTATTATGTTATATTATTATTTTTTTAATTTATAAAATACGTATCCAGTTAAAAAAAAAAAATCTTTTAGACTTACGTGAGATTCGAACTCGGATTTTGACATCGTAAAATCTACTGCCTTGGTAATGTGTACTGTGCATATTACTTTTTTTGTAAACCAATCACATGTTTACGTACGAACAGACAAACTCCAAAACACCATAACTTTTTAACAGTATTAAATGAATCCCATTTATATTATGCGGGGACACGTACCTGACTCAACTTTGGTTTCTTCATTTTACTGTTTTTTAGTAAAAAATACGATAATTCAAAAGCATTTTTGAATGGAAACATTTTGGTCTTTTTCACTTGGTTCAATGTCCTCACACAACCCCAGCAGACTAGTTCTCTCGGGTAATATTTTTCCCGTTGCAAAATAGGATGTAACGGGTAAATCTATTTTGTCTATGTTAGTGAGAAAGAGAGTCGTGGTTATTTTTTATTAGGTGAAGACCGCAGCAGCGACAACCAAAGGCAACCTAACAGCACTATTAATACATTCGAACCGTGGGTACCCTGGTTCGTCTACGCCGTTGGCTGGTGTAACTCGACCGTTTCGTCGTTGTTGTTAAACTCATCGTTGAACGATAACGCGGGGACGCTTATATACACCGCTGCGGTCGTTGCTGTCACCATCATCATCATCGCTGTAAACCCGACTTCTGACAAAACCACGCGGACGCCTGTTGTTGGAGTTTAAACAGTTTTATTTAAACATAAAACAAGAGACAGATATAGAATGGTTTGTACGGGAGAGAGAGAATAAAAGAATTTTACTTGGAGAGATACCTTTTCACTTTTAGCCATCTGTATCCCCCCTCACGGTTGGCGAGATCTTTACGTCTGATCTATCTACTGGTTAGCGGCCAAGATGCAGAATCAGCCACGCACGGGAGTGACATCATTTCCGACTTCCGCCTTCACTCTCCCCCTACCCTTCCGGGCACCTCCCCACACTATCGAACGCTATCATGTCCACAAATTGTTGGTCTTTGACTATGGAATCGGAATTGGCTAGCCATATCGTGTGGCCTAGCTCAAGGTAAACAAAAGTGGGTTACAATAGTCAGAGACGCTGTACTTGCTCGGGATGAAGCCGACTCAACGCCACCCGGGTGATAGCTGCTACGAGTCCAAGTAAATACGAGTAATTTTTATCAGCAAGCCAGATTGTCACAATTGACTACATTTCAGATTTTCTCTTTTAGACGAGACGAGTAACAAGTTTTAAGTAATAGCGTCTTGATAAATTTCAAGAAATGTTACTGCGCTATGTGTTTTTTTGTTACTATTTGATCAGTACTTATAAAGGCTAAGAGCCACTCGCGGATAAAGGTTAATTAGACACGAATGGATGCCAGCCGAAAGATTAAGAAAACTATGGGAGTACGAAGATTGATCAATGATATGAACTGTTTGATTACAATTGTCTGATAATAAAGTGTTTTGGGATGAAATTTAAAATATTTTCTGAATAATTATATATATATATATATATATATATATATAATATTTATAAATAAATATTAATTATTTATTACCTACAGACATCGATGTTTCATCCTAACGCAATCTTCAGTGCAGGGAGTTAATTTCCGACGGTCGGCGGGCTCGAACTCCGATCACAAATCGCCACGGATTCGTAGTCAATAAAATTAAAATAAATAAATTTTATTTCGAGGCCTGATGATTCGTAGTCCCTCAAACTGCTCTCGTGAAACAAAATAAATTTTGTAGTCAAGATGAAATAAATTATCATTTATATTTCTGCTCTATATTTTTATTGAGCACTCTCATAAATCCGGTTCAACTACCCTGGATTTATACCCTGTGGATCTATACCATACTCGGATTATATATATATATATATATATATATATATATATATATATATATATATATAATAAATGTTTTGAGGTACAAAATTTATAAATAATTTTTTTTTCTTATCCCCTAACGTAGTGCCTTTTAATCGACTTTTAACGAAATCATTAAATTGAATTTTAATCGCTTTATAGTTAATTTTGGCACACTCAATTTCCCCATTTTGCTCTTTCTTTCGACGTTATTATTAATTAAAACTATCGATTTTCTCCTGACGAGATGATAGTCGAAAGGGCCTTAGAGAGATTTCCGCGTATTCTTTTTAAATGTATATATATATATATATATATATATATATATATATATATATATATATATATATATATATATATATATTTATATATATATATATATATATATATATATATATATATATATATATATATATATATATATATATATTAATTGTTATTGCTATGGAAGTTTCTCGACTGAGCTCCAGTCTTTGGTTCTTCCTTGTAAGACATTCACAGCAAGAACTCGTCTTTTACCACAAAGAAAAATATTTCACTTTCTCCCTTCTTGTGCCCAGTGTCAGACGGAACTAATCATAGAAAGACCTTCTTAACAAAAGCTTCCTACATGTGGAACACATTACCGCGGGACTGCTTCTCCGATGGTTACAGGTGGGTCTTTGTCATAAACCGCATCATAAGTAATCAAGCGCATTGATCAATGTCAGTACTCATGGGAATGTTCTTCATCTGTCAGCTTGAAACCATTCCCGTCTCATTAACCCTTATCCTCAAGTGGCTCTTGGACTTGATAAGGGGTGACCCCAGTAGTCTCCTCTTTCCCCCTTCATTTAACTGTTGATAACTTTAGCGTTGTTGAAGTCTTGTTTTGTTTATTATGCTGTAGCAGTAACATTATTGAGATCTATTTCTTTCTGTATTTACATGTAATCGTTCACATAGTTATTAGTATGCGATTTGGTTGACCTAGACAGACATGCCCAAACTCGCGTAGTGATACACAGGCGATCAGAGCTGCATTGCGCATGTCCAGACTTGCTTAGCGACGCTGAAAGCGTTTTGGAACATAGTGCGCATGCTCATCTTTTCTTAATTCCCCTCCCCCCCCCCCAGCTCAATTTGGGCGCCTTTTACAAACAGGTTCCCGGGAGACGCTGATCAGACCAGATGCTACAAATCTCTTCTTGTCTCTTGTCATAGCGTGGCTGGACGAGATGGAACTTGAGAACTCAATTCTTTTTCTATAGTCAATACCCTCCGCCTTAATCGACCTATCTTATATTCTGGTTCCTATTCTGTTGACGAAATTGTTAAATAAAGTTGATTTAATTGTAGCGAAGATGTTGGTATTTTTTTATATGGAACCTGGTGACCCTTTTCTTCTTCTTTATATCAAGAAAGGCCAGTCGGATGATAAAGCCGCTACTCCAACAATCTCCAACAAGCATCTCATCACTCACGCAGCTCTGCAATGCACACAGGAACTCGAAATGCCTTTGTCTTATCTAATTTAATCATAAGATCGGCTAGCTTCCAATCATATACGGAAGTGTATCTAGGTAAATAAACTAATATATATGGTTAGTATGAGAATAAACAGAACGCAGGAACGATGCCAACAATTCAGTTATCGGAGACCATGAAAGAAGTAAAAAAAGAAAATCAGTGGTGGAATTTAAAGCCAATTGAAAACATGAAGCAAACGAACAGAAAGAAAGAACCTGACCAAAATCGTGTGATTTTAATGTAATATGGACAGGATAGCTTTTTTTTCTTTTGTTATTCTTAATAGAACCTCTGGGATTACGAAACGGCGGAAGTGATTGTATAGGAACGAATCTTGGTATTAATTACAATACTTGTTCTACAATTACATATGGATTAGACATCTGTGCTCTTCTTGCAGTAGGCAAAAAGCTGTAAATAGTTCACCTGTAATGTACTACGTTGAGTCGCCTGATTGGTCCATACACGACTAAAGCCAGATCAGAATAATAACTATCCGCAATAAGAAATAGTTACAAAATAGTTCGTCACTGCTAGAATGGTCGCGCTAAAAAAATATGATTTAAAAAAAAAGATGGTAGAAGAAGAAAGAAACAGAAGATGAAAAAAAGATAAAACAGAACAGAAGAAGAAAGGGAAGAAACAAAGAAGAAGAAAGAAGAAAAACAGAAAAGAAGAAAGAAGAAAGAAAGAGAAACAGAGTAGAAAAAAGATGAAACAGAAAAGAATAAGAAACAGATAATAATAATAATAATAATAATAATAATAATAATAATAATAATAATAATAATAATAATAAGAAGAAGAAGAAGAAGAAGAAGAAGAAGAAGAAGAAGAAGCAGGTTGGAGATAAATGTTGAGAGTAAGCATGGACATTGGAGAACCTTGTTTGAGACGCGATCGAATGAAACATGGCTCATCATCGGACGATTCATCCTACTAAAACACGACGAAAGTGCTTCAAATAATGTATAAAGCTTTAGTAAAAATATATTATTAGTACAGTTCTATTACCTATATCAATTATCAACATACGCAACTGTTGTTGTACATAACTAGCAAAATACCCGTCCCAGGACAGAAATAAGCAATTACAAAAGAAATGTGCCTACGTTACTCACTGTGTTGCCTAGAATACGTATCCCATAATTCATAATGATAATTTCATTAGTTTAGGAGTTTACCCTGCCCATATATATTATTGACGCTCACGCGCGCACGCACCGATCTAGTTAAAATTTTATTACATAATATAATAAAATATTTGATGTAGAGCAATTCTTTTCTCTATTATTTTTTTTGTATCTCGCTTAATTTAGTTTCTAAGGAAGTTGTTGCATCATGAGTGTCGACAGTGCCCAATTTGACAAATCTCTCGGTGTCGTTTAATATCAACATCATTTTGTCGACGTAGTCTTGATGGTTTAGTACAATAACCACTGAAACTTTATCCGGTCTGGTTATTACCAAGGACTTATTTTGTCGTAGAGTTTTAATGACGGCAAAATGTTCTTTGCACCATTTAAACTCTGAATGGGATATTGGTGTACTCGCATAGCAGTGTGCAAGGTCATTCAATTTAGCCTTTAGGTCACTTACTTTAGGTCCCTTACTTTAGGTCCCTTACTTTAGGTCCCTTACTTTGGTCTCAGAAACAGGTGAAAGTCTCACTGCTTTGGAATTGAGAATTTCAAATTCTGAAAATACCTCCTCACGCCCAACGCCAGATGGTGGAAGACATAATTCTAAAACGTGTTTTAGTATTAAAAGTTCAGCAGGAGACAACTTCTTAGAATATAGATTATGGATGGTAGAGCAACGAAATCTTTTGTATATTAAATGCTGCAACTTATTGTTAAATTGAAGAATTAGTTTTTTACGACTGCGCTCCTGTAAAATTGCAACATACCGTGAGAAACGAATTCTATCACAGCACAAAAGAATGCTCACCGTTCCCCTCCATACTTGTACATATTTTGTCTTTAACGATTGGAGATTTAACGATTTAATGATTTTAAAGAAATTATGGATAAATGTATTTTCTATTTCATGTCCTGGGTGTAACTTCGCTTTCTTTATTTTAAATAAGATAAACGAAGGACCGACTTACACAAGAATATAGAAATGATATGTTTTCTTGCGTTAATCTTATTTTACTCTTACTTAAAAGGATAGAGTTAACTTTCTTAACTAAACTTGGGTTGTAGCTAGTCTTAAAATATTTCATGATTTTTGGGGAAGTACAATTAAACTCTATCCTTTTGATTAAGAGTAAAATAAGATCAACGCAAGAAAACATTATTTCTACATTCAAGGAATGGGATTTTATTATTTAGTTTAATTATACTGTTAAGTTACTGGTGATACCAGATCAGGCTGCCCTGTGGCTCCCTGAGACGAAATTCACCTACATTGACGTTTTTTTTTTTTTTTTTTTTTTTTTTTGTAAAACTTAATTATGTTCTACAAAACCAAAAACAAAAACAACAGCCCCTCTCCCTTTCTCCCTCCCCTTTTTTATTTTATTTTTAGAACTTGAAGCATAAATCTTTTACTATAATGACCAGATTCGGCATTAAATAACCCAAAAAGGGTTGATATGCCGTAAAACAAAACTACCACCACCTGTTAATTTAACAACGGAGTTTTTATGGAACAGATTCTGTAGTTTGTGCATTTGGTCATTATTCTCAGCTAAAATAAGAATATCATCGACATTACGTACGTAAATAGAGGGTTTTATACCTGTGTTGTTCGCCTTTGCTAAAGAAAAATGTGTTATACATATTGAGAGAAAACGAATATGGCAATTACAATATATTCAATGACTTACGAAACGGGGAAATTTTCCAGCGAAAGCCTTGGGACTTAAGATTATATATATATATATATATATATATATATATATATATATATATATATATATATATATATATATATATATATATATATAACATCTTGAATAGGTTTAGAGTTGAAAGACTATATATATATATATCAATGTCATTATTACTAATTAGCGGAACTAGTGGAACATTTACTGACACGGATAGTGGACAGAATTTCGTGTTAAAGTTATGTTAGAGTTGTAAACTAACTTTAAGTGATACATTTGGGAAAAGAAATGGAAACCATTTTCATGTCGTTTCAGCTGGAGTAAAAATATCCTTAATGAGGACTATATATATATATATAAGTCAGTTTCATTTTATATTCCAATAACCATGTTTTTATTTTATTTTTTATTTTATTTAGTTTTTCACATTTTCAAAAAACATTAGATTTATGTGAGATGTATTTTTACGGTCCGTTTCATTTGCCGTGAGCCAAACAACATTTTTATGTCAATATCGTCTCTGCAACACTACAAAATCATCAGAAACATCTACAAAAGAATAAAAAGTTATTGGATTAAAATGTCTTTGAAAAACCTACACTATACAGTCGGTCCTTTTTTGGCCGAAAAAAAAGAAAAAAAGAACAAACTCACATGTGGGAAAACTCACTAGAACGCCATTTTGATTTTTTCAGTTCAGAGCTATATATATAAGGTGATGTAGTTTGCTTGAAGCATTGCGTGTAATATGTAGATAGAGGGGTCATAGAAGGCTATCAGAATGCAAGAAATGAAAATATGTCGGTGTTGAGAAGGAAGACTAAAACAAAGTAATTTATTTTTTATTTTTTTATTTTTTTAATATTAAATCTTACTTGTTTAGTCAAAACTTCTACACAGTGATCTAATGTGTGTGACTGTGTTCCATAATATATTTTGAGGTAAGACCCTGTTATCAAATGGTAGGTGTTTCAAATCTCCTGAAATCTGTGTGGACTGGTAATGTTGTTTATGGTAATACCGTAGTATACATATATATAAAGCAATGCTGTCTGTATGTGTGTCGCGGCATCACAGACATAAAGGTTGATCTAAAAGCCAAACTAACCGCATATATGGAATCAGCACCTTCGATACAATGTCCTTATCAATGTCAGAATTTCAAAATTAAAAGTACATATCTTTAACATTAGAAACAAATGTTCCGACATTTTAGCGTTCCATTTTAACCGATCGAAAAACATACTGAAACTAATCGCCCGACACTCTACCACTAAGCCACAAACCTTGTTAGTAGTGGGGAAATGTAATGCATTATATTATATTTATTTGTGATATATATATATATATATATATATATATATATATATATATATATATATATATAATTTGAAGATATTATTTGTAAGTATATATATATATTTATATATAAGTATAAATTTTTATTTATACAAACATTATTGGTTACATATGTGCATACATGTTTCGGTTGCACTTTTCCCAGAAAGTCAACCTCATCAGACCAAGAATTTTCGAGAAATGGATGGATTTGAAGAATTTTCTCTCCTAAATAAATCTTTTTGGGGTTTAGTCATTTTCTATTTCTGACTATGAATATACACGTATACATTTGTCGGTAGTTTTTATATTTGCATAGTCTAGTTCTTATATATATTCTGGGTATGTGCTTGTATATATTAATTTGTGTGCACTTTGTATAAGTATAGGTGTGTATGTATGTATTTGTATCCGTATATATGCATAGGTGTGAACTGTCGGCGCCTGTGTATATGTGTATGTATGCGTGTGTATGTATGTATGTGTATATGTGTATGTGTGTATATGTATATATATATATACATGTGTATGTGTATATATATATATGTCAGTGTGTATGTATGTATATATATATGTGCATATATGTAAGTATTTTTAGGAACTATTTATACTAAAAGTGTATGTGTGTGTGTATACGTGTATATCTATGTTACGAATATGCTCATGTATGATTTATGTATGTTTATGTATATATGTGTATATATATATATATATATATATATATATATATATATATATATATATATGTGTATGTGTCTGTATATATGTGCATGTATATGTGTGTGTGCGTGTGTGTATATATATGTATTTGTATATATGTGTATATATATGTGTCTGTCTGTGTGTGTGTATAGATATGCGTATGTAGATGCATATAGCTGTATATGTGTATGTCTGTGTAGACGTATGGATTTTTGTATTGGATATACATCTAGAATATATTTATTTTTGTATTGAATATACATCTAGAATATATTTATAAGCACGTATGTATTTTAAATATATGCCTGATTGATAGTGGGTCTGTGTGCGTGTCCATGTTTAGATGTGTATGTATATCAATGTCTGTTTATTTATTTGTATTTGGGTATCTGTTAGATTTTGTTTATATATGTGTGATTCTTGATATATAGATAAGATATTTATACTGAAGTGAGTTTGTAAAACTGGGTAGGCTAAAGAGTTTAAAGAAACTCAGAAAGTAGTGAGCAATAAAATAAGGAGAAGAAAAGGTGATGGAGACGCCATAAAGGGTAATAAAAGGGACAACCACTAGCAAAAAAGGTCAGCAAGTGAAATAGGTAATCCGATACTAATTCATAAGAAATAGAAAATGACTAAACCCCAAAAAGATTTATTTAGGAGAGAAAATTCTTCAAATCCATCCATTTCTCGAAAATTCTTGGTCTGATGAGGTTGACTTTCTGGGAAAAGTGCAACCGAAACATGTATGCACATATGTAACCAATAATGTTTGTATAAATAAAGATTTATACTTATAAACAGCTCTACTTGTTATTGAGCACTTTTTATAAACACCTGAGTTTCTACGGATTTACATTTACAGAAACTAATACAATACATGTACGATATATATATATATATATATATATATATATATATATATATATATATATATATATATATATATCCTAATGTATATATGTATATATATGCATATGTATATATATATGTATATATGTATATATATATATATATATATATATCTATATATATATGTATATATATATGTATATATATATATATCTATCTATATATATATGTATATATATATATATATCTATATATATATGTATATATATATATATATATATATATATATATCTAGGCAGCATCTTCTCTTGCAGGCAAGTATGGTTTAATATGAGAGACAACTCGTGTCTAGATATCTTAGTAGAAAATACAAAAATCTTAGAATTTAGTACTAACAAACAAAAACTCCATATATTAGAACCCTATATATAAAAAACAAAAAAAAAACCCTAATTAATAGAATTAACTTTAATATCGGTAATAATATTCTAAAATGTTTATAGCTCCAATATAGTTTCGTACTTAGTACATAATTCCCGCCAAAAACCTTCTATAAATACTACACATGGTCTAGACCTGATTAACCTCATTCCCCCCGAAGATGGATCCAGATGGGTCCGAAAGTACTTGGAAGACAAATGCAAATTATGGCAAATTCATCAGCCAATTTCCCTCCGAAACTAAGATCCTAATTCGGACTATTGAAAGGATCTACCAAAGGATATCTAGACACGAGTTGTCTCTTATATTCAACAATACATATATATATATATATGTATATATATATATATATATATATATATATATATATATATATATAGAGAGAGAGAGAGAGAGAGAGAGAGAGAGAGGGAGAGAGAGAACGCAAAGTTATCTGTATGTTTATATGTATGTTGTGGCATCACAGACATTAATCTAAGAGCCGCACTAACCGCAGCTTTTGAATCAACACATTTGATGCCCGTGTCGATGTTAGAAGTTCTTGAACCTTTTTTAAACTCATTATTCAATATTTAAAGTACGTACAAATTACATTAGAAAACAAATGTTGCAACATTTTTAGCGTTCCCATTTAGCCGATAGAATAACGGAATCATTGTACGTACTTGCGTATTATTTACTTTGAAGAAAACACATTTATCTCTTTTTTAGTTAAAAATTTTCACTAATTTATTTTAATTTTAATAAGAACTTTTGATTTTATATTTGTTTTTTTTAATTTATTTGAGACAATCGAACTATGTGAGATTGATGCGGAGAGGTGTAACATCATCTACTCTCTTTCAAAACATTTACACACACTCACCGGAGGGCGTCAGACCTGAATTATCTCCAATTTTCGTGATCGTTGAGTGCGTTAGGATCCGTTCTATAAAAAGGGATGCACAGAAAATACTCTCTCTCACTCATCTGGCTTTAACAGACAACACCTCACAGACCGCCCTCTCTCTTCTTTATGTATGGCTGCTATGATAACACCCTTCCAATATGTGCTCTCTTACAAACACACCTTACACTGTATGTATAATTTTGGTCATTCGGACTACATTTCTCATCTTAGGTGTTATCATCACAACGTTTCGTCCGCCGTAACCTCCGGCGTATCTCTTCGAACTCAGGAATCTGGACGGAATTTCGAACGGAACCCTTTATTTAATCTACGGGGGTAGCATGCTTTTGTTCCGTCAGCCACGACTGGGAGAAGTCTTCAGTAATTCACAATTCTTCGTATCGCCCGCACCGAGGATTGAACCATCAACCTTCAGATGACTATCACTTAGAACTGAATTTAACTTAGTACTATATCCACGGTATGTAAGACTTTCCTTGCGATCACGGTATGTAAGACTTTCCTTGCGATCACGGTATCTAAGACTTTCCTTGCGGGCACGGTATGTAAGACTTTCCTTGCGAGCACGGTATGTAAGACTTTCCTTCTCTCCTCTCACACACATCATTTGCACACTCCCATAAGCACAATTTAGTGTAACACTACCTACCCTTTCTCAAGACATTTACACAGACAGTCATGGGGGGGGGGGGTCAGACCTGAATTATCTCAATTTTTCGTGATCGTTGAGAGCGCTAGAATCAGTTCTATTAAAAGGGATGCACAGAAGATTCTCTCCCTCTCTTGTTTTTATCAGGCTTCGACGGACAACACCTCACACACCGTCTGTCTCTTCCTTAGGTATGACTGCTATGAAAACATCCCTTCCAACATGTGCGCACTTGCAATCACAGTTTACACGGTATGTACACATCATTTACACAATC
>OY744533.1:19241054-19248554 GCA_963556195.1 Sepiola atlantica
AAAAATCACCCAAAGTGATTCGCAAGATCTTCACGGAAAAAAACCCATCTTCGTCAGATATTTGGATTCGCAAGGATTAACAGCAAATTAACTACTGAGTAGTTAAGCGAAAAAAACAAAAAAATACAAACTCAAAACTTGCTACCAAAAATCGAAAACTAGAAAACGCGAAAGACATTTTCAATTATTGAAATAATTGAATACACTGATACCTTTATTTTTTTTCTATTCAAGTTTCACTGACTCGGTAAGATAAATGTTATCCGCGTCAATTATTACAGATATTGTGTAAGTTTGTCGTTATTATTAGGACAACATCTGATATTTGAGCAAGATCCGGATTGACTATTTATTAAAACGGTCTACCACAGAATTGTCGAGAGCAAAGGACGGACAGTAAAAAAATATATTCGCGTAAGTCATTTGTGCTTCTAACAAAGAACTGTTAAATAAGCAAGTCGCATTTTTGCAAAATGAAAAGGGGTTTAAAATATTTCCCATAAAACTAGTCTTATTAGGCTTATAGCGACGGACTTGGTTTTGTAAAACTACGTACAGATAAAAAAAAAAAAATTCTTAGTTTTGTTTTTCAAACAAAAGAATTGGATTTAATTTTTTTTTTACTAAGAAATAATATATTTCTTGTTTTGTGTATTAGTTGAGCAAACTAATTATATTAACCACGTTGTGGGGAAAACTGATTTATTTTTACAAGTGCAAATTGTGTGGTGCATAATTTGAATTCGTGAATGATGGACACTGAATTCAAAGATTCTCTTTTTCAATTAGTTAAATTCCAAACGGAACAAAATGTTGTGTTACAAAGACAGCAAGTTGAACAACAAATGGAACTTCAAAGAAAACAAGTTGAAATTGAGGAGAAATTTAAAAGAGAGTTGTTGGAACAGCAAAAAGCCCAAAGAAAAATGCATGCTGAACAAAAAGAGCTGGCAACAACACGAGAAGAAAGATTCCAAGAAAGACTGCTACAACAGCAGAAACACTTCGAAGAACTCTTGATAAAAACACAGGAGGAACAGAGAAAATTTCTGGAGGCAACACAGTTAACGAAAGCAAACGAGAATCATAATGCATTCTCCCAGACGGCTGTGTGGAGCGCTATCGAAATTTTCAATTATAATTCAGAAGACTATGTCACTTTTGCTCACTTCTATAGAAGATATGAGGATATTTTTGTATCGGACTGCAGTACATGGACAGACTCTAAAAAAGTTAGATTTTTGCTAAGAAAATTAGGAGCTGCCGAGCATACAAAGTTCGTGAATTTTATCTTTCCAAAAAAGACCAGTGAGTTGAACTTCCAGGAGGCAGTTACTTTACTAACAGAACTGTTTTCTACAAAGGAGATATACGTGTATGAATGTCACTAGAAGAGAGGAAGACGACTACATTACGTATGCAAGTATAGTAAATAAACTTTGCGACGATTTTAAATTAGAGGAATTATCATCGGATAATTTTAAATGTCTAATATTCTTGCAAGGTCTGGTCTTAAATAAAGGCTCTGAAATCAGACGTCGTGTTTTAAATAAACTCGAAAATGAGCCATGTCTAACAATACAAAACTTAGCGGAAGACTGTGAACGTTTTGTTGCGTTGAAACAAGACAGTCGTGACATAGAGGAAAACGGAGTGTCGCACATTAAAAAAATCCATCAGAAGAAGAAATTGACTTCAGAGAAAAAAGCATGGAAAAGATCCACCTGGACCGTGTTGGAGGTGTGGAGATAACCATTGGTACAATGAGTGCCCCTACATATTCAAACAATGTGACAACTGCCGCCAGAAAGGACATAAGGCATCACGTTGTAGGAAAAAATCTGGTAGAAAAACAGCCATTAAACTGACAAAAATTGAACCTGAAGAACAAAATATCCGGAAATATGTACAGGTCAAAATACTTAAAAAAAACGTAAGACTACAGCTTGATAGTGGGTCTGACATTTCCATCATTAATGTACAGACATGGAAGAAGCTTGGGAGACCCACTATGATCAAATCACAAAAAACGACGAGAAGCGTCAGTGGTGAAAAAATAACCTTCGAAGGGGAATTATTGACGAATATTTCTTTCCAGAATAAGACCGTAAAAGGCAAAATTTTTGTTATGCGAAAATCGAATAACCTTTTTGGAACTGATCTGATTGAAAAGTTTAGCCTATGGGATCTGCCTTTAAGCTCCTTTTGCCAAAAGGTTGAGGATTCGAATGTGGAGACAGAAAAACTCAAGAGGGAATTAAAAGAAAATTTTCCAGACGTATTTTCAGGCGGTCTTAGAAAGGTGTACAAAAGCGGTAGCAAAGTTTGAAGTCAAAACAAATGAACTACATGTGTTCAGAAAGAAAAGAAATGTTCCATACGCCGCTATAGAGCAAATAGACGGTGAATTAGAAAGACTCGAGAACATGGCTGTCATTTCAAAAATTGATCACAGCTTCACCTACAGTTTATGTTAAGAAAAAGAACAAGGAGATTCGGGTTTGTGCCGACTTTTCCACAGGCTTGAACAAGGCATTAAAAGATCACCATTACCCTCTTCCAAGCCCTAAGAAATATTTGCGAAACTGAGTGGAGGAAAATATTTTTCTAAAATTGACCTCAGCGACGCTTATCTTCAAATCCTTGTCGATGAGGAGTGTTCAAAACTGCTATGCATCAATACCCATAAGGGATTATACAAATTTAACCGGCTTCCTTTTGGGGTCAAGGTCGCCCCTGCGATTTTTCAACAAATTATGGACATGATGTTAAATGGGATAGATTTCGCAGTAGGGTACCTGGACGATGTGTTAATAAACAGCGTTAGTAAAGAACAACACAAGACTCATGTAAACCAAGTATTCAAAAAAATCCAGGATTATGGGTTTAAAATCAAAGATGAGAAATGTACTTTTTTCATGGAAAAAATAAAATACTTAGGGCAAATCATCGATGAGCAAGGAAGAAGGCCAGACCCAGATAGGGCAATGGCGATAAGGAACATGCCTGCTCCAGAAAATACTGCATCCCTACAAAGCTTCTTAGGCGTGGCGAATTACTACAATGTGTTCGTACCAAACATGCATAAACTAAGATCACCCTTAAATGAACTGTTAAAGAAGGACCAAAAATGGGTCTGGACGCAAGAGTGCGAAGAAGCGTTTCAGAAAATTAAAGATATCTTAACGTCTGACTTGTTTCTGGCGCATTATAATCCTAAGCGTGATATTGTAGTTGCAAGCGATGCCAGCAACTATGGTATAGGAACATGCATATTGCACAAAATGGATGATGGAAAATTAAAACCCATAGCCCATGCATCCCGAACACTTCTACCAGCCGAAAAAAAATACTCTCAAATTGAGAAAGAGGCTCTAAGCATTATATTCGCGGTAATGAAATTTCATCGTTTCCTGCACGGTAGACAATTTCTGTTATAAACAGACCACAAACCCTTATTAACGATTTTTGGATCGAAAAAGGGACTACCACAACACACTGCGAATAGACTCCAAAGATGGGGTACCATTCTTCTTAACTACAATTTTCAAATAGAGTATGTACAATCTAAGAAATTTGGTCATGTAGACGGGTTATCAAGGTTGGTACCTAAGCAGACAGAACCATTGGAGGATATGGTGATAGCAGCTATTCAAGCGGAAGCTGAAGTAGAAAAGAACGTAATTTATCCCCAGAGGGGATATTTTCAAAGGGGGGTGTTACACCGGCCGTTCTTACACAGGAGAAACTACACCGGTTGTCACTATAAATAGTGCGAGTCTCAGAGACACAGCGAAGACAAAGCACAGTCTTGTAACTGTCTAGCCAAGTGCTAGTCACTTTCTTACTTTGTTAATACACTTGTTAAACCAACCCTCGACTTGACTTCCTTTATTTATTATTTAGGTTTGGTTTGGTAGTTTTGTTTTACGGCATATCAACCCTTTTTGGGTTATTATGGTCATTATAGTAAAAGATTTATGCTTCAAGTTCTAAAAATAAAATAAAAAAGGGGAGGGAGAAAGGGAGAGGGGCTGTTGTTTTTGTTTTTGGTTTTGTAGAACATAATTAAGTTTTACAAAAAAAACAAAAAACAAAAAAAAACGTCAATGTAGGTGAATTTCGTCTCAGGGAGCCACAGGGCAGCCTGATCTGGTATCACCAGATTTATTATTTACTGTTGGACAACTTCACAACAGTTTGTTAATATTGTAATTAATTTGACTTAATGAAAGAATTACAAAGCTATTACTGCCTTATTTGCGGGGTTTTCGGTAAACCATGGAATCGACTTTTTTTTTTGCCGATCGGCGTCATCGCCTTGAACTGCTTTTATCAGCGGCCGACTGTAAGCAGACCGTGGTAGCTTTTAATTATTGCGAGTGCCGAAATTAAAGAAAAGAGGTTCTTAAACCATATTGTCTCAATCACATGCAGACATTTATTAGAAAAAATGGCTACCATCGGCGCCATGCTGAAATTTCGTGCTGCCTTTATTAGCCCGTTCTTCTTAGAATGAGTTTGCCTACAACTGCATCAAATGTTATCAAATGTTATGCTTTGATAATGAAATGCACATGTGCACATTTTGAATGCACTTGTTTATAACTGTACAAACATTTATGCTTTCATCACAAGTTGCACAAATCTTAATTGGTCCCCCGATTTATAAAATCGAGGGACTTATGTTTTAAGGCATGTTCGTCCGTCTGTCCGGATTTTTCTCCACACCCATCTATTGAATTTCTCTTAAATTTTGCATGAAGTTGTAACTTTGGTCAGGTTAGAAAGTGACATTTTCCGATTTTTGAAAAAAAATTTGGTTAGCCCTCCAGGGGGTCAAAAGGCCCCGAAATGGCAAAAAATGATATTTTTTTGCCCCATAACTTTTCATCCATCCATTCAATTTCTCTGAAACTTGGCCAAAATGTGGAGGCAATTGTTCCTAATAGAAAATAAGTATCGCTGACCTTGGAAAATATCTGGTTCGCGCCCCCAGGGGGTCAAAAGCCGCCAAAATGGCAAAAAATGACCCTTTTCTCCCATAACGTTTGATCCATCCATTCAATTTTTCTGACACTTGGCCAAAATGAAGAGGCAATTGTTCTAGATATAAAATAAGCATCCTTGACCTCACAAAAATTTGGGTTCGCGCCTCCAGGGGGTCAAAGGGGGTCAAAAATGCCCCAAGTTGCCCAAATTGATTGCATTTTACACTCGCCACATCGAGTCACATACAGAGGGGGACCACGCATGTGCGGCTTGTTTACCTTCTTTTCATGCACTCACGAGTCACCGCTATCAAGGCCAAAAGCCAACTCGAGGATAAGGGTTAATGACTTTCTCAGGTGGACGGTGAGACAACACCGTGAGGATTGGAGACGATAATTGAAACTGGTCAGAACTTGATTATTTAAGCGGAAGGCTCAATAAGAACTTGTTAATATTAGACTTGAAAACAACCCTGTTGTAGTCAGCTGGGAAGCAGTCCCGTGGTAGTGTGTTTCACAGAAGGGAAGTTTTGGGAAAGAACCTTTGGTCATAGAAATTCCGTTTAGTTTAAGGTACACTGAAGAAGAAAGGGACATTATTTACCTGCCTTATTACACAGTGTTTTGTAACGTTTTAAGGTAGAAAAACAAAAAAACAAAAAATGAGGATAACCGTTCCTAAATGCAATAGTGATGATTGGAAATAGAAATTTTTAAAAATACGCATTTGAAAATAAAATTCTGACACAAATAATTTTGAAATTACGAAATCTGATTCAAAATGTTTAAGCGGAATTTGATCATTACAGGAAAGAATTAGGTTAGAGAGAAATCGAAAAAAGAAAACAATGCATTGCTAGCTCGTCGCAAGATTCAAGATGGCGTCTTGATTGGAATTCTGTCATCCTATCACAGAGGGGAGGGGGTCACGCGTGAGTTTTGTATGCTTTCTGTCTCTTCCAGGAACTTTATGCACGATATATATATATATATATATATATATATATATATATATATATATATATATATAATTATTCATAAATAAATATTATTTTCAAAATAAACCTATATACACATGTGTTTCATGCCAAACCTGCAATCGTTAGTATGGGAGGAGACAATCCCTGCCGGTTACACAGTTCGAACCCCGATACAAAAGTCATGTTTGACTCAATAGCCAGGGCGCATACTAATGCTCTATTACGGATTCTCTAAAAATAAAAAGTAAATTAGCATCTAAATAGCAAATACGGCGGCTATCCAGCAAGCAGTCGATAGTACTAAAGTAAGCATAGCCCAAGGTCATGCCTTACGCAGAATGGCGGCTTGTTGTCAACTTAACTTAAAGTGATCTATCTTGCGAGAGCTTTAAATAATTATTTATAAATAAACATTATTTTCAAAATAAACCCATATACAAATGTGTTTCATGCCCAAATTTATATATATTACAAACTTGACGAAAAAGCAATAATAAACCTAAACAGAGATACGCTAAACCTATCGAAAAACATAAGAAAATAAAACTAATAATCTATTAAACAAAATTTAAAACGGCTAATTTAATAATAAAAATTAATAACACAATTAACTCAACCTAAACCAAAGTTACGTAATAAGTTCACATGCTCTTTTGAGGTATGTCTTCTTACGAATCAAACAAAACAAATATATAATACCTACATTGGCCACACAACAACTCACTCCCGAATCCTTACCTATCATCTATCTGACACTAGCGCCGTTGAACGCCACATTACTTCACACAGCAAAACACTACAGTTGGTCGATATACGAAAAATAATAACAGCTAACACCAAAATAATACATGAATATAATTGCATATATCGACTAAAAATACTAGAAGCAATACTTATTAAAAAGAAACAACCAACTATTAACAAAATAGCTTTTAATACCGGTACTTACATATTAAACTATTTCATAATTAAAAATAATAATTAAATATACAAAAAAATAGACGAATGAATAAATAAATACATAAAATAAAATGAAATAAAATATAAAAAATAATATAATATAACTAAACAAAAGTAATAAATACACAAATAAATAATAGACTAAACCACACCCCTTTCTTTTTTCTTTCTTTCTCCCTCTCCTACAACTCAAGTTTCCTCAAAAATAAAAAATAAAACTACCCCTGATGAAGGTCGAAAGCGCTAGAGTGATGGCTGAATCGAGAACACTCGTAGCCATAATATACTGGCTACCAGAAAGCTTGTTCAACTCATCGAAAATATCACTAAAGAAAATCAACAAATGCGAAGAGACAGAGTTAGTTTTGTCGCTGCCGCGACAAGCACGCGACACCCACCCACACATTCGCTTTTGGGAAAATCCACTGTAATCTACTATAACCACAGATAAACACACGTTCACTAAATGAGTCATCATCACAACAAAGTTAAAAGAAAAGTATATAATTTTTTTAATAGCGTTTCTTTTTGTGTGTTTTGCTGTTAGCTCTCCCACGGAAGCCGCTGTG
>OY744533.1:19253554-19263554 GCA_963556195.1 Sepiola atlantica
AAGATTAATGCTTTGTTAAGTAAGATAGGGGAAATGGACTGGTAGTAATTATTAATATCGAATGTTATGAAATTCAAGTTAGGTTTAAACTTATCAATGAGGTTAAGGAACCAGGTAGTAACCTCATCTGAGGATTGCCAAAGAGTGTAACGAATTTTTTCTTTTAAGGTGGGGATAATTCTATCCAAGATCTTCTTACTTATGATGCCTAGGTCGGATTTAGAAGGGCAGATTAGTCTGATGGTAGGGTTTTCCTGGAAATTATTTTTATGGTCCTCAAGGTGAATCTAGGTATTGCAGGGGTTAAACTTTCTGCGTAGTTAAGGACATTCAAAGATGTTAGTATGGATTTTGCCTCACTGTTTATACTAGCCAAGGTATCGTAGGATGTGCTTTTGTAAGATTTATTTAATTCTTTGTATATTAAGGATTTGTATTGACTATATTTTAGTTTGTAAAAATTCTTAGTTTTATCCGCTGGGACAATTATATCTGGGTGTTTCCTAATATTGTTATTGCATTTGTTGATTTTTTTGATGATGGGATTGAGGTGTTTATTGTGCCTTTTGAATTTAATGCGACTAATGAGGTCAAATAGGTCATTTTCGAAATTATTGAGGTGTTCATTTTGTTTGGGGTAGGAGGAGGTTTTGAGACCGTACCTGGAAGCAGCTGATTTTTCCAATTTCTTCAGTTTCCTTGAAGAGTTCATAGGTAGAGTAGATCCGAAATGGGTAGGAGGTGAGGAATTGCTGGTGTCAGTTTGGTGGGAGGAGGATTTGTGGTTGATATCATGGTGAAATGCTTTCCATCTAACGTTAGTGATGAACTTCTTCACAGATTAGATAAGCTTGCAAATATAGGTTTCATTTGAGGGAATGGGTATATTTTTTGCCGAAAGCGGGAGGAATTCCTTGTTGAACATATCACAAATAGGAGAGAAAAGCTCAACTAGGTAGGAGCTTAAAATAAAGTGGTGTACTAAAAGCGAACTTTTAGGAAAAGTAAAACCTATTGTGAAGAGTATACAGCTCAATATCCAGGATAGAGCAGGTAGAATGAAGAAGAATGGAAAGGAATTAGAGAAGCAAAAGCCAAATCATAATTCAATTCAATTGCTCAGAGCAAGGTATATTCCGCAAAAAAGGCAATTTATTCAAGTTAAATTTTCGTTAAGCCAGGCTTTTCAAAGATCAAAATCTTATCATCAGAGGAAGTCGCTGGGATAGATAAGTTGGCAAAGGCCAAGATTTAAAATTTGAAAAAATAAAATAAAAGTTGTAGGGGAAGAAACACAGGGCAAAATTCAACCCGAATGCAAGCAAATGTCCGATTGCTAAAAAGTCCGGTGTCGAAAAGTCCAGCGGAGAGAATGAGATGTAGAAAGGTAGGTCGTTAAAAGGCCCGAAAGGTTGTGAGAGAGGATTCAAAGTTAAATTCCAAGAAGCCACAACTTCAGGTGCGGCGAAAATAGAAAATCCAAAGGGTAAAATGTCCAATAAGAGGTACGCTCGTGGATGCAGGCAGGCAGGCTCAGAAGAGAGTGAGGTGGAAAATATTCGCCATTAACAATACTTCCTGGGCAGAGATGTCAAAGAAAATGCTTTAAAATGGGAAAAAATGCAGCGAAAATATTTTAAAGTTAGCTGGAAGAGAAAGCCGGCTTGAAAATGAGGAAAGGCAGAAACTCTTGTGCGACCGGTAGGCAGGGAGGGAATGAGTAAGGGGTGTTGAGGGGGAGAGAGGAACGGGTGCGAAGAAGGAGAAGGGGTGCGGAGAGTGAATGCGGTTAAAAATAAGAGTGTTATTGTGGGGGGTGAGTCGCATGAAAGTAGAAATTGGATGTTAGCGCGAATTAGGGTTCAACTAGAAAAGGGAAAGGATGGAGTAGGAGTAAATCAACGAGTGCTGGGAGGGAGAGTTCAAATACCAGAATGCGTCTATGAATAGAGTTCGGGGTTTAGTTGTTTTATCAGGAGACCTTACTTATAAACAATGAGGCAAAATATATTGAAGGGTAGAATTAGAGAAATAGTAAGAATAAAAATTAAAAATTGAAAGATTAAAAAAGTAAAAAAGTAAAATAAGAATAGAATTAAAATTAAAGATAAAAATAAAAATAAGAAAATAAAAATAAAAAATGAAAAAGAGATAATAAAATTAGTATTAGTTTTAAGCTCGCAAGGAAAATTATGGGTTGCCCGATAAGAAAATAATAATAGAATGAGGGAAAAAGTCGATAAAATTAGAACTCGAAAATGAGTATTATAATGAGGAAAGGGTAAATTAGACCTCGAAAGGATATCCGGAATGGGAATCCCCAAGGTAGTTAAAGGTATGGGTTGAAATAAAATGAGCTGTTACGGGACGCTAGTGCTTTATGGAAGAGGGAGAATTAAACTTTGAAACAAAAAAATAAAAAAATTTTCAAAAAAAGGTATATGGAGGTTGATTAAGAAAATTATTAATTAGGTTAATGATGGCAGAAAGAAGCAAGAGACATACGAAGTTAAAGTAGTGACAGTAGATTAAACCAGAGTGAGAATGGAGATCGCAGTTAAAAGTAAATATTATGGGGGTTAAAAGATGTAGAGTGAGGGCGGGTTAGGGGTTGAACATGGTCTGAGAGAAGTGAGCGAAGGGCGAGGTAAACTAGGGGGGGATAATCGAGGCTATTAAAAGAGTGAGAAGAATTATTTAAAAGTAAAAGCAGGAGAGGGAAAAAAATTAGAGTGCACAGAGAGAACAGTAAGGAGTTCGATATCGGAGTGTGCAAAGGGGATTAAGAGTAGATAAGGCGAATCAACAAGTGAAAAAGGGCTAGGGTATAATAAGAAAATGGTGGGTTAGTTATCAGGTTGAGAGGGAAGGATAGAAGTTTGGAAGTGTTGATGGGAAGCGGAAGAATGTATTAAAAGAAGTTAAAGGGGAAAGAAATGGAAGTCATATAAAAATTATACGGTTAAGGAGGTTAAGTAAAATGATTTAGGGGTTAGTGGGAGAAAGGTATTAAAGTTGAGGGAATTGTGAAGCTAACGGAGTTTATGGGTAATTTTTAAGTTAAGAAGAGGCTAAAGGGATGAGGGGGATATATGCAGAGATTATAGAACAACAGGAATTAGAACAATCTGAAAGGAGATTCGAGATGTAGGGAGGGAAGATCCGAGATGATGGGAGGGTATTTAATCAAATGGGGGAGGGGTGTCTGAGAGATTACTATGGTTGCTATACTTGAATTTACGTTTATGTCTGCAACTGGAGATAAGTTTATTCTTAGAGTTAATAATGTTTTTAGATTTATTAGCAGTAGCTATCATAAAGGTTTCCAAAGTACAAAGTTGGCAATGGGATGCTCCCGGGGTATATGATTTGGACTTTTTAAGTATTGACCAGTGAAGTGAATAGGGAGTATTTTTAAGATTGAGGTTTCTAATTAAATTGGAAAGTGAAGTGCCTGTGCTATTATCGTTGCTATTTTTAAAGGAATAGATATGGTTAGAGATCCGGGTCTTAATGGGGAAAGAGGACGCCCCAATATATGTGTGTATCTTGAAGGGTGGTGCTATAGTTGCATTGAGATTGCTAGCGGTATTAGATGAGATTTGGGTTTGGAGATTCGAGTTATGCGAGGGAGGTTGTTTGAAGAAATAGGGCGGAGCAGATATGGGGGAAATGTGAGTTAGCCCATGGGTACTATCTATTATTGGGGGTGCTTGGTTAGAGGTATGGCTGCATAAGTGGGAGTCTTGAGGAGAAGCGGATTGGGGTTGAGGGGAGATGCAAAATTCGGGTGGAGTATGGGAAATATGATTGCTCACAACATTGGTGGAGCGGGGGAATTGTTTCACAGTACAAGCGTATATTACGTCCTTCTGTACACAATTGTTGTTTAAGGGACACTCTCTGGGTTTACGGCAGTTACAAGTGGTGAAGGATGCGGTGAGTGGTTGTTGTTGGATATGTTTGATTTTCCTATTGTTAGAGGTTATGATAGTTTGTTCAATATTGGGCATAGTAGAGTAAGATATTTTAATAGAATTTTTGTTAAGAATAGTGCTATATCTGTGCGGGTGCTAAAAGGATCTGTCTAAAATTTGGAAAAATTCCTTAGGTATATTGGTTTTAACATTACTGCTGAAAGGCGGATTGAACCAAATGTTATTCTTTCTTCTAAGTTTTCTTCTTTGTCTGTGCGCCTGTGGGTCTGCCCGATTATCAATATTGTTAGTTCCTATGGGCTTATTAGCGTGTGTTTTGAATGTCTTAGGTGCAGATGTGTTAAACTTTTTACTTCTGTGTGTGGTCATGTTGTGCGTAATAATGCCTGAGGGTTTGTTAACTTGAGTAAAGGGGTTGCAGTTATATTTAATTTTGTGATTGTAGCCTGAGTTTAGCAAAGCATTATTGTAGAAGCTAGAATTTTGATCGAAGATAGATTTATTCGCAGATAGCTTAGAGATTCTGTTAGATACTAAGGGGACTATTGAGTTTATGATGGATTTAGGGTGGTTAGATAGGCTATGTACGTAGAAAAGGGTTAAGTTAGGTTTATGGTATGGGCTGAAAGTTCCCGAGTTAAGATCTAATGTGTGGTCAAGAAAGTTGGATATTCTTTTCTCAGGTTCCACTGTAATGGTCAAACCAAAGTTTTTGAAGAAGTTATGTAAGTTTTTGATAGTGTTATTATATTGTCTCGATCTCTCCCCAGATACAAACAAGGCAACGTCCCTATACAATTTAACTTGAATAAATTGCCTTTTTTGCGGAATATACCTTGCTCTGAGCAATTGAATTGAATTATGATTTGGCTTTTGCTTCTCTACTTCCTCTCAATTCTTCTTCATTATATATATATATATATATATATATATATATATATATATATATATATATATATATATATATGTATATATATATTTATATATATATATAAAACGTATTGTATTATATATATATATATATAAAACGTATTGTATTATATATATATATATATATATATATATATATATATATATAAAACGTATTGTATTATATATATATATATATATATATATATATATATATATATATATATATAAAACGTATTGTATTATATATATATAACGTATTGTATTATATATATATATATATATATATATATATATATATATATATACACACAAGCAGGGGCTACCCAGTGTCGTCCACGGTTCTCATTTGCAGAAAAATAAGTCAAACTACGCAATCTGCTTGATATTATAATTTGAAATTTTAAAGTTCATTTTAAAACATAGTCAGAGTAAAAATATTAATGCACCGGTTGAGGTTCGAACTCACAGATTATGTTTTTATGAACGGTGCGCTAAGTTATTAGGCCACGGGAAAAGTACGATATCATGACGCTATTCAATATATAAATCTGAGTTTCCACTTATCTCTCTAAACTCTCCCTTGTATAACCATAACTATTTTAAATAAATAAATAAATAAAAATAAATACATTCATACGTAAATAAATTAAAGAGTCATATTATTTCCAACCCATTTTTATACATATTTCTATATATTGCAAGAAATGTATTAATTAATTAATGAGACACAAATAAAGTAATCAAATAAATAGGAATAGATTTATACACCTACTTTGAATATTTAAACTAGTAGGTATGATAGCCTCCCTCTCTCCTTATGCCAACACTTTTTTATTCTATTTTTAATCATAATTTGCGTTTCAAAAACAAAAATAGTAAAAAAGCTTTTACTTTTTTATTATAATTATTTTCTCTCTCTTCTTTCTTTTTCTTCTCCGTTCCCAGGTCAGAATCAACGGTAGATTCAGACTTCCGTCCCCCGGCCCCACATCCACTGTCAGCCAAGCTTGGCTATGACATATTTTTAATTAGCTAAAAATAAACATGTTAAGCTAATAAGTCGAAGCCATCATCCCATTCACTTCGAATGAGATGGGCTGATGGTGGTAACTCCATATCCAAAATCATGATTTTCATTGCCTGCTTATTCGCATCTACAGCCATGCCCAAGTCTGGATACTTTCTGACAAATAAAAATTAATATTCTGTATGATTTTTCTACATTGTTTTCTTCATCATGAGGAAGTCTTTCAATAAAGACGAAACGTTGATGAATACATAATTAACATAGTTTTTTTTTTGGCTTTTCGCTGATATCTCTGAGTATTGTTTTTTTGGGACCGGCTCAGAATCTTTGATTTACACAAATAACATCGTGCTCGAAGCCTTTTCAAACATACTTTTGTAGCACTTAAATGAATTATATGTTTAGTAGGCTAATAATTACGGTTTCATGCTCTCGGCAATCAAGTGTCTGACAAATAATACGCAACATCACTAACAGCAAAGTTCCATAGAAAACACATGATGAAACGAAGAAATCTAACATACAAAAAAGAAACACAAGTCTGTCTAAGTATGTATGGGAACAAAATAATAGAAACGTGCAAAACACACTAACACAAAATTGGTAATCATTTAGGTAACACCAGATGGCAACATAAACAGTAGGAAAATAAACAAATAGAGAATATCAGATAATTTGCTTAAACAAAAAGTATGAACTTCTTAACACAAAAATAAAACATGAATTCATTGCAAAATGCAGATATTGGACAAAGACTTCTTATGAGTCCAGACTAAATTATGATGCTATATATATATATATATATATATATATATATATATATATATATATACCTGTGTGTGTGTCTATGTAAAATGAAAAAAAGAAAACCAAAAACTATGTGATTTATATGTTCATCAACGTTTCGTCTTTATTGAAAGACTTCTTCAGGATAAAAGAAAAACAATGTAAGAAAATCATACAGAATTTTTATTTTGATTTGTCAGAAAGTGTCCAGATTTTGGTATAGTTGATGACATGAACAAGCAGAGAAGTAAAAACGTTATTCTGGTTATAGCGTTATCAGCAATGGCCTGTCTCCTTCAGAGGACGCGAGATGGATGGGATTAATGGTTTCGACTTCTCTGCTTGTTCACGTCAACAACCATGCCGAAGTCTGGAAATTTCTTACAAATCAAAATTAATATTCTGTATGATTTTCTTACATTGCATTATTCATCCTTGGGAAGTCTTTTAATAAAGACAAAACGTTGATGAACACATATATCATATAATTTTTAGCTTTCCTTTTTTCATTTTACATTACGTCAGATCATTTTATCCTCACTTTTCTTCATATATATATATATATATATATATATATATATATATATATATATATATATATATATATATATATGTATATATAAATATATACATATATAAATATATATATATATATAAATTTATATATTTATATATAAATACATATATATAAATATATATATAAATACATATAAATATATATATAAATATATATATATATATATAAATATATATATATATAAATATATATATCTATATATATAAATATAAATATATATATATAAATATATATATATATAAATATATATAATTAAATATATATATATAAATATATATATATATATGAATATATATATAAATATATAAGAATAAATATGAAACTAAAAGTCAACTTTTAGTAGAATGAACCTATAGTGAAATGGTAAAAGCTCAATATACGAGATAGAGCAATTATAAAGATAGATAGACGAAGAGTGATAAACAAGCACGAATATCCAAATTTATTTCAAACTTCGATTGTTCAATGCAAGGTATATTCTGTAATAAAATTATGTTTATTATTCTTTCCTTAAGCCAAGGCTTTTCAAAGATCGAGATCTTATCATCAGAGGAATTATACAGATAGATAAGTTTGCAATAGAAAAGCCAAAATTCAACATTTGAAAAAATATTAAGAAAATATATAAAATATATATATATATAAATATATATATATATATATATAAATATATAAATATATATATAAATATATATAATATACTAATATATATATATATATATATATAAATATATTAATATATGAATATATATATACATAAATTTATATATAAATATATATATATAAATATATATATATATATAAATATATATATATAAATATATATATAGATATATATATATATATATAAATATAAATAAATATATATATATACATATATATACACATAAATACATATACATATATATATAAACATAAATACATATATATATACATATATATATACATAAATACATATACATATATATACATAACTACATATATATCTATATACATATATATATACATAAATACATATATATATGTATATATACATATATATACATGCATATATATGCATACATATATATACATATATATACATATAGATAAATATATATATATATACATGCACATACATATACTATAATGCATATATATACATTTATATACATATATACATATACATATATATATACATATATACACATAAATAGATATACCTATATATATACACATGAATACATATACATATATATACATACATATATATAATATATATATATATACATATATATATATACATATATTATATATACATATATATACACATACATATATACATATATATATACATACATATATTATTATGAATATATATTCACTGCGTTTTTTTTTTAACAAAAATTCTTTCAAAAATAATTTTCATATTTTTCAAATATTTGAACTTTGGTTTTTTCGAAAGCCAACTTATCCATCTGTATTTCTCCTCTGATGGTAAGATCTCGATCTTTGAAAAGCCTTGGATTAAGGAAAGAATAATAATCACTAGTTTATTACTGAATACACCTTGCATTGAACAATTGAAATTTGAAATAAATTTGGACAATCGTCGCATATTTGGCACTCTTTTTTCTTCTATCTCTATAATATATATATACATATATATATATATATATATATATACATACATATAATATATATATACACATATACATACATATATATATATATATACATATATACATATATATATACATATATACATATATATATATATATATATATATATATATATATATATATATATATATATATATATATAGTGAATGCTTTTATTCGAACATGTACAAGGTCTGCTACACTGGCATGTCGATGTTATCGATCTACAGCTATCGAGAGCTGATGTCTCATCAGACAGAAAGTTTTTCCTTGACTTGACCCGGTCGGTGAAGTCCAGGAAGAATGGAGTCAAGCAAAGAAGAAGAAGAGGAAGAAATAATAATCATGTGACCAATTTAAAAAATATATATATATATATATGCCGTTAGAAAAGTTTAATTTGCAGTAATTCCTAATTTTATTTTGATCCAACGCTGAGCTGGGGTAGAGAGGGGCCGAGGGAAAAGAAAAGAAAGGGAAAGAGAAGCGAAAGAAAGAGAGGTATGGAGGGTGTTATGGTGGGTGTCTGTAGCCATTTAAAAGTTGTGGTCTGATGTGTCTAGCTAGGATTCATGGCACGCGACCGATATTGTACAGGTGTTGTGTTGAGGGGATGTTTCAACTTCCTTAATGCAAACGTCTACATTATCGCGAAAAAAAGCTTAGAGTGATATTTAGTTTAAATTATTACTGGTGATAAATAAATTTAATTTTGTGTAGTATTTGACAATGAATTAATAAAATATAATGGTGATTATTTCTAGTAAAAAACGTATATAGATTTATGACATTAGTATTAATAAATCTTACCGCTATATCTTGATCAATTGATATTTAGTTTTAATTCTTTTGATGGATAAATAAATGTATTTTAATTCTAAGTAATATTTAGTAGTTAATTAATAAAACATAGCGGTAATTGCTTTTATTTTTAGTAAGAGTCATATATGAAAGTAATGGCAGTGGTATTGATAAATTTAATTCTAGATAATATTTGATAATGTGTTAATAAAATATAATGGGGCTTATTTTTAGTAAGAATCGTATATAAATTTATGACATTGGTATTAATGAATTATACTATTATATTTGGTTTTAATTATTTTGGAGTATAAATAA
>OY744533.1:19268554-19308554 GCA_963556195.1 Sepiola atlantica
ACATTACTGAAGTGCATTTAGTTGAGTTAGTCAAGGATCTTAACACAGAGCAGACGTACTTACCAGACCATAACGGGTGTGAGGAATGCGATCTTCAGTAGATATTGTCCTGAAGTAGAATAGGTATAAATTCAGACAGATCTTGACAATAATGATGAGACAATTCCAATATTTTTCCCGATTCCGGTAAAATTACCGATTCTGTGCTAAATTTCCGATTCCGATACAATTACCGATTCTGATTCTTTTAAAATTCTTTAAAAAATATTATAGATTTTTTTTTTTAACTTTTCGAATTACCATAACACCCGTGTAATATCCGCATATATTTGTCGCAAACGTAAAAATACACTTGGAGGCGTATATTATACGAGTAGATATTTCTAACTATTTTTTCTCAAATATTTGCCTTGCAATTGATTGAAAATGGTGAGATGATTAAAGATTTATATATTTTTTAAAACCAAGCCGATCTGCGTCGTTAGTTGATCATTTGCTATTGGATTTTTTTTCATGAACAATTGAAGGACCTTTTTTTTAGAAAAAGATTTTTTTTTTAATATATGACTAAGTAACTTATTTTTAAAAAGATAATTCCGTAAAGCGAAAAGAAAGAAAAAGAGTACAGAAAAATGTCCCTTTTTTTTCTTCTTTCTTTTCTCTTTGAAGATTACAAAGAATACCGCTTTGATGTTCATTTCAAACAACAAAAAAAACTTGTGGAGGTGATTTGGTGAACACATTACCGACACATATAAGCCCGATATTCGGTGTCATATTGAATTGTATGTCTTCAAAATTAAATTCAACCGTTACATTTACTGGGTTAACGAACATGTAATTCTAAGTTTGTAAGTAAGTGAAAAACTTACGGTGCGAATTTTATATGGGTAACGTTTTTTGTTTTTAATCTTCTAGTGAAAATCATCTACGGACATTAAACAGGTGTGCATATTACATGTTGTTTTACGGAGGAAGAATTACTGTTTTCTGGATCGGAATCTATCCATCTAACACTTATCGTTGGCTAGTTTTTTGTTTTTTTTACCTTATAGTAATTTTTTAGCTTATTATATCAAGTGGCTTCATGCCTTGTCTGGAGCGATTTCCATAAAATAAAAAAATAAAAATATTATAAGTCTTTTTTTTATTTTTGTATTTTTTTTATATACTTACCTCCCACAGCAGAAAGATGTGACACAAGGTCGGAAGGTGTGATTGGAAAGCCAGCGCCCAGGAATATGAGCACTCTGGCCTACAAAAAATTGCTGGGCAGCCCCGTCGGCATTCCCCGGTAGGGGCGCCTCAGGCAGTAAGCGATAAACTAACCCCTTCTCAAAGGGTGAGAAGGCAAAGCCTGGGAGGGTGGACCTCCTAGAACTGCACAGAACAATATCCCAGAACGGCGGAATCAAGGCCCGAAGGCCAAGACGATACCGATCTATAGGGTGTAGTATCCATCGGAACAGATAATACACTTTGATCCCAACCAAAAGGCCAAGATGTATTTATCTTCCTCCCACAGCGGTAAGATGTGACACAATGTCGGGAAAGTGTGATTTGAAAAGCCAGCGCCCTCGAGAAAGAAGTAGTATCCACCGAAACAGATACTACACTTTGATCTTAGCTAAAAGGCCAAGAACAAAGATTTTCGGTTGGAAAAAAAATACATGTTTCATTTTTTGATGGTGTCACGGAGTGGGTTCAGTAGGCGATGTAAGTTTTACCCTAAAGTGACAACCCACACGAGAGAATGTCACCTGATACCACCAATATTTTTAACGCAACAAATGGGTTGGTATTGTTACTTAAACATTCCTTGACATTGCATGTTTATATTTTAATAACTTATGTAAAAATAATGTTCAAATTGTTCATAATGAAAATGATAAACGAATTTTAGTCTGTAAAATCCATGAAACAACGTGATGTTTTTTACTTAAATTATTTTTTTTTAAATTGGCTTTCTTTAACATATTGAAACCAAAATGAACCTGTATGGGATGCATTTTTTTAAAGAGGATTATAATCAGAGTTGTAGAGTCGGAAGGTATAACGTCCGACTCCAACTCCTAGGATTAGAAAAAGATCCGACTCCAACTCCTTATTTTAAAGTATTCCAATATTCTGACAGTCATGGTCTTTCCCTTTTGGTTAGGATCAAAGTCCAGTATCTGTTTTGATACTACACTTCATCTTTTTTGTCCTCGGTCAGTGATTGAGAAACCCTCTTAGACTGAGGCAATTTTTATGTTTGTTCCAATCCAGAGTTTCTTTTTGGAGAACTGGAAGCAAATAAGAACCGTTTGTTGATTCTTCGGAGATGAACAAATCTAACTCCGACTCCTAGCATTCTTACGAGTCCGACTCCAACTCTTCCGGAACTTGACTACGCAACCCCGATTATTATTGGCTGGTGTAGACGGGTACGTAAACTAGTAGCTGACAAACGGATGATTACAACAAAAGAAGAAGAAGAAGACTAACAAAAAAAAAAAAACAAAAATAAGAACAAGAAGAGAAAATAGAAAAAGAAAAAGAAGAAATAGAAAACGATGAAGAAAAAGAAAAGGAAGAGGAACAAAAAGAACAAAAGAAGAACAAAAAAACGAGAACAAGAAAAAAAGAATAAGAAGAAACAGAAGAAAATGAAGAAGAAGGAGAAAAAGAAAAAGGAGAAGAAGAAAAAGAAGAAGAAAAAGAAAAAGGAGAAGAAGAAAAAAGAAGTACAAAAAAGAAGCAGAAAAAGAAAAGGAAGAAAAAAGAAGAAGAAAAGGAAAAAGAAAAAGAAGAAGAAGAAACAGAAGAAAATGAAGAAAATGAAGAAAAAGAAAAAAGAGAAGAAGAAGAAGAAAAAGAAGAAGAAAAAGAAGAAGAAGGAGAAGAAGAAGAAACAGAAGAAAATAAAGAAAAAGAAGAACAACAGCAAGAGGAAAAAAGAAGTACAAAAAAGAAAAAGAAGAAAAGTGTGATGTAGGGTAGATCGGGAAGGGGAAAGAGTTGTAGTGGGTGATGAAGAAAGCCGATGGAAGAGATAAGAAAATGGTGTCGCTATAACACCCAGAGTTACTCTGTTGTAAGCAATAATTCACAACACTGACTTCCTCTCCGACCCGAAATACAATTAAAACAGACTTTGCAAGTAGAAACTGAACGATGTGTGGTTAGAAATATTTAAAAAAAATAAGTCTTACATTACGTCAGAGGATTTCAATTATTTAAAATAAGGCCAAAGGAACAAAGTGTAGTATCTGTTCTGGAACAACACTTCATCTGTTCTGTCCACGGTCAGTGAAGGAGAGATCCTTCTAGACTGAGGCAATTTTAATTTCTGTTCCAATCCAGGGTTTCCCTTTAAAAACCGACCTTGTGTCTAACAGAAGGATGAGAAGGGGGTAATGCTGCTGCTAATTGTTTGGTTAGTTTTACGTAATATTTATCATCTATGGGTTATTTAATGCCGAATAAAGTTGTCAAATATAATTTGTTATACTCCTTGAATACATTGCTCTAAGAATACATTGCATTACTCTTAGAAAACATTACTCTCTGAAAACATTACTCTCTGAAAACATTACCCTCAGAAGGAAATTTCACAGAGGGAACCATCATTACTCAATAATAGAAAAACGGAGCATCCCAAGGAAGCACCCCACCAGTGATACTGCTCTTAGAATACATTGCTCTTAGAAAAGATTACTCTTTGAAACCCCATAGACTGGTATTGTCTTGGCCTTCGAGGCTTGATTTACGCCGGTCTATGGATCTGTCCTGTGCAGTTCTAGGAGGTCCACCCTCCCAGGCTTCGCCTCCCCTCTTTGGAGAGGAGTAAGTTTATTGCTTACTGCCTGAGGCGCCCATATCGGGGAATGCCGACGGGGCTGCCCAGGCAATTTTTAATGGCCAGAGTGCTCACTTTCTCGGGCGCTGGCTTTTCAAACCCCACTTTCCCGACCTTGGGTCACATCTTCTATTGTGGGAGTAAGATAAAACTAGCCTTGTGCCTAACTCCTGGAGAGGAGTAAATAAATACTCTTTGAAAACATTATTCTTTGAAGACATTACTCTTTGAAAGCATTACTCTTAAAAACATTATTCTTAAAAAACATTACTTTTTAAAAAGTTACTCCTTGGCATTGGTTATCATTATTGTTCTTAACATAATTGACCCTAACCCACCGCCTTCTAGTATCTATTTTGTAAATAAAATAAAAAGGAAAAATACAATTTAGATTTCTTGAAGAATAAGATTTAAAAAAACGGTTCGAGATGAACTTAGACAAGGGCATGACGTGACCATCCGATTGATCGGATCGGGCCTTTTCAATTTCGTTCAAATCAACGAACGTCTTCACTTTTTCTGACGACGTTCGTCGATCCGATTGATCGGATCGGGCCTTTCCAATCTCCCGCCTAGTCGAAGTAAGGACCGAAGTGGAAGAATGGCCTAGCTACCCAGATCTTTTCTTAAGGCATCACGGGTCGCCACCCACGGTCTACAGGTGGCCCCGTTTTCAGTTTTTTTTCTACTCCCTTGCCTGAGGTTCCAGACGGCAAATTCGTGGCCTTGTCGACCGGGCGAACATTGGATGGAGTGAAGTAGTTTCATTTAAGGTATATATATATATATATATATATATATATATATATATATATATATATATATATATATATACTTTGGTACAGAAAAATTAGTACAACATTCGTACCGTCGGTTTCAAGCTCGGAAAGTCTTAGCCATCCGGCTCTCTTCAGCTTCTGTTGTCATCTGTTTTGGAAATATGAAGTCACATGACACTCTCGTTGGGACGCGTTATTTGCTCAGTGTGTTATGTATGTTTGTTTGAATTTAAATTTAGTATAATGAAACTGTTGAGATCTAAAACCGGAGGAGATTTGGAGAGATATAATAATATAAGTTTAACGGGGAAAAAAGTATATATAATAAAATAAAAAATAAAATAAAAATTAAATTAAAATTAAAATTAAGTTTGAAATTAAAACAAAGAAATAAAAAAATTAAAAAAATTAAAAAATGAAAAAATAAAAAAATAAAAAGATTTAAAAGTTTCTATGTAATTCCCGTGAGTCAATTTTATGAATTTGTATCAATAGTCGTTATTGTTTTGGGGTTTGAAGGTGTGCGTTCTGAAAGGAAAAACCGTTAGTTGAAATCGTGTTAAAATTCTTTTAGGGAGTCCGGAGTAATTTTAATATTAATAAAGAAATGGCTGGATCTAAGGAAGGTAACTTAGTTGGAAAATAAAGGTTTGAGGTTGTTTGAATGGATTTTTTAAATCAGTTATTACTGATAAATAAATAAAATATTTTTGTGAAAGTCGACGTTCTTTTCTCTTGAAATTTATGTGGATATGGGCTGATTAGGTGTTTGTTCGTATTTTTTAATTAGTTTATATTAGTAATTATGGGAAGTATGTGTGTGTGTGTGTGTGTGTGTGTGTGTGTGTGTGTGTGTGTGTGTGTGTGTGTGTGTGTGTGTGAAAAGACACACGGAAAAAACAAATTTTAAATACAGGAAAAATTCATCAAAGAAAATAAGAGATTGTACCGGTTTCGTTCGAATCAACGATCGTCTTCACTTTTTCTGAAGACGTTCGTTGATCCGAACGAAACCGGTAAAATCTCTCGTTTTCTTTGATGTTTTTTTTCTGTATTTAAAATTTGTTTTTTCCGTTTGTTTTTTTGTTTTTCACATCTTGTCTTTCACGGCATTTCATTTTTATGATGTATCGTGCATTTTACCATTATACATACATACATACATACATACATACATACATACATATATACATATATATATATATATATATATATATATATATATATATATATATATATATATATATATATATATATATATGTGAATGACTCCTATGTATTTATATTACCGATAGCATTATTGTCAAAAGTTATTGCCATGGAGTTGCAGTCGGCGAATTCGTGGCCCCGCCGCCAGGGCGCTGACGACGACGACTCTTTTTTTAGAGAGTAATTGTCATTGCCAACCAAACATTCTTTAGATAAATAAACGGAATATGTCTCTTACCGTAAACATAATTGTCAGCTAAATATTCTTCAAATCAATAAAACGAATGTTCCTTCTTTTAAATGTATTTATTAAAAATTGTACTGTTTTAGTCAAAGGGACATCATAATTTTATTTTGGAACAATTCATTTTAAAATGGGTTAAATCAGAATTGTTTACCTTGGCGACATCAGATTAATCTTTGCTGATATGACGATCTCATTTTTTAATCTGTGTGAAAGGTGATAACGTACGTACAAACATAAATGCCTTAGCATATTATTTATTTTAATTGAGAAATTTAGTTTAATTTTATTGTCCTAATTTTTGGAGGCAAACGCTGTTTGTAATTTGTAGTCAGTTTTAATTGCTGTAATTTTTTTTGTAGAGGAATATCAACAGAGTCGTTTTATCTGTAAGGAGAAATTGAGTACGCATGTTCATTTCGGCTGGCGCTATGCGGGCTTGTGTGTTATAGTGTGTGTAAATTGGTTTTCCTGTTTTGTTAGTGAGAGAGTGCAGGTATGAACTATGTACATGAGTTCGGTTTGCAGTTTGTATATGGTGTCGCTATGTTTATTAGTTCGTGTGTGTCCTTAATTTTGTCTGTCGATGGCTTCTGGTCCTAAAAGACCAAGATAGAATTGTGTCGCGCTAATATGTGTCGAGTCTGGAAGAAAAATAATGTGTTTGGGGTTTTATAGTACGCACGAAAATTAGGGAGTGAATATTTCTTATGCTATGATTGGTTGAAAGAAACTGCTGATTTGAGCTTTAGTCCAATCGACAGTCGATACGTAAAAATAACATTCGTTGCTGCTGCTGCTGTTCTGCATGAAATCCCCCCCGTTGGTCGCAGCTATTTGTTAACCTGCAAGATTGCAAGTGTTTAACCCCGGCATTGAGAACAGCAAGGATCAGCGGTTGCATGCGAAGTCAGGGAAGGTTTGGCCTAGAAAACATAAAAGAATGGTACAAAAGCAACGTTGCCACTATCATTCCATTGATTTGTGGTTCCATTCCAAACACGTCTTTGCTTTCCATATGCAGAAGCAGAGACGACCAGCGGACGACGGATCCTGATGTCGACTCCTCCTTAATTTTCACCAGAGTCCTGTTAGCCCGGTAGCTCTGAGACTACCACGTTGCCACCGCCACTACCACGGTAACGGACGGTTAGACTTGATAAATTTCATCAAAATAGGATATATTTGAAGTTTTAAAGGACGTTCGGACTCCCCATAACTCCCTTAGGTTAGAACGGGCACTTAGAGATTCGGGACCGCTTCCAATGTCTAACCCAGACAATTGTATACATATAATTTAAATTTTATATATATTTGAAGTTTTTAGGGAGTTATGACATCATAGTCCCCTTAGCGAATCAGTTAAGATTCAGGAACACTTCAATTGTCTTCCCCGGTAAATTTTACATAAGAATACACTTTTAGATTTTATGTAGATTCTCTAACCTTTCTTTCTATAGGGAACACACAAATAGCACCCCCCCACACACACATACGCACACACATACGCACACATATATATATATATATATATATATATATATATATATATATATATATATATATATATATATATATATATAAAGTGGTGTACTAAAAGCGAACTTTTAGGAAAAGTGAAACCTATTGTGAAGAGTATATAGCTCAATATCCAGGATAGAGCAGGTAGAATGAAGAAGAATGGAAAGGAATTAGAGAAGCAAAAGTCAAATCATAATTCAATTCAATTGCTCAGAGCAAGGTATATTCCGCAAAAAAGGCAATTTATTCAAGTTAAATTTTCCTTAAGCCAGGCTTTTCAAAGATCAAAATCTTATCATCAGAGGAAGTCGCTGGGATAGATAAGTTGGCAAAGGCCAAGATTTAAAATTTGAAAAAATAAAATAAAAGTTGTAGGGGGAAGAAACACAGGGCAAAATTCTGCCCGAATGCAAGCAAATGTCCGATTGCTAAAAAGTCCGGTGTCGAAAAGTCCAGCGGAGAGAATGAGATGTAGATAGGTAGGTCGTTAAAAGGCCCGAAAGGTTGTGAGAGAGGAATCAAAGTTAAATTCCAAGAAGCCACAACTTCAGGAGCGGCGAAAATAGAAAATCCAAAGGGTAAAATGTCCAATAAGTGCAGGCAGGCAGGCTCAGAAGAGAGTGAGGTGGAAAATATTCGCCATTAACAGTACTTCCTGGGCAAAGATGTCAGAGAAAATGCTTTAAAATGGGAAAAAATCTAGCGAAAATATTTTAAAGTTAGCCCGAAGCGAAAGCCGGCTTGAAAATGAGAAAAGGCATAAACTCCTGTGCGACCAGTATGCAGGGAGGGAATGAGTGAGGGGTGTGTAGGGGGAGAGAAGAACGGGTGCGAAGAAGGAAAAGGGGTGTGGAGAGTGACTGCGGTTAAAACTAAGAGTGTGATAGTGGGGGTGAGTCGCATGAAAGTAGAAATTGGATGTTAACGCGAATTTGGGTTCAACTAAAAAAGGGAAAGGATTTGGGTAGGAGTAAGTCAACGAGTGCTGGGAGGGAGAGTTCAAATGCCAGAATGCGTCTATAAATAGAGTTCGGGGTTTAGTTGTTTTATCAGGAGACCTTATTTATAAACAATGAGGCAAATATATTGAAGGGTAGAATTAGAGAAATAGTAAGAATAAAAATTAAAAATTGAAAGATTAAAAAAGTAAAAAGTAAAAAAGTAAAATAAGAATAGAATTAAAATTAAAGATAAAAATAAAAATAAGAAAAATAAAAAATGAAAAAGAGATAATAAAATTAGTATTAGTTTTAAGCTCGCAAAGAAAATTATGGGTTGCCTGATAAGAAAATAATAATAGAATGAGGGAAAAAGTCGATAAAATTGGAACTCGAAAATGAGTATTAGAATGAGGGAAGAGTAAAATAGACCTCGAAAGGATATCCGGAATGGGAATCCCCAAGGTGGTTAAAGGTATGGGTTGAAATAAAATGAGCAGTTACGAGACGCTAGTGCTTTATGGAAGAGGGAGAATTAAACTTTGAAACAAAAAATTTTCCAAAAAAAACCCCGAACTCTATTTATAGACGCATTCTGACATTTGAACTCTCCCTCCCAGCACTCGTTGACTTACTCCTACCCAAATCCTTTCCCTTTTTTAGTTGAACCCAAATTCGCGTTAACATCCAATTTCTACTTTCATGCGACTCACCCCCCACTATCACACTCTTAGTTTTAACCGCAGTCACTCTCCACACCCCTTTTCCTTCTTCGCACCCGTTCTTCTCTCCCCCTACACACCCCTCACTCATTCCCTCCCTGCATACTGGTCGCACAGGAGTTTATGCCTTTTCTCATTTTCAAGCCGGCTTTCGCTTCGGGCTAACTTTAAAATATTTTCGCTAGATTTTTTCCCATTTTAAAGCATTTTCTCTGACATCTTTGCCCAGGAAGTACTGTTAATGGCGAATATTTTCCACCTCACTCTCTTCTGAGCCTGCCTGCCTGCACTTATTGGACATTTTACCCTTTGGATTTTCTATTTTCGCCGCTCCTGAAGTTGTGGCTTCTTGGAATTTAACTTTGATTCCTCTCTCACAACCTTTCGGGCCTTTTAACGACCTACCTATCTACATCTCATTCTCTCCGCTGGACTTTTCGACACCGGACTTTTTAGCAATCGGACATTTGCTTGCATTCGGGCAGAATTTTGCCCTGTGTTTCTTCCCCCTACAACTTTTATTTTATTTTTTCAAATTTTAAATCTTGGTCTTTGCCAACTTATCTATCCCAGCGACTTCCTCTGATGATAAGATTTTGATCTTTGAAAAGCCTGGCTTAAGGAAAATTTAACTTGAATAAATTGCCTTTTTTGCGGAATATACCTTGCTCTGAGCAATTGAATTAAATTATGATTTGACTTTTGCTTCTCTAATTCCTTTCCATTCTTCTTCATTCTATATATATATATACAGGCATTGAGTTTTATATATAGAGATCTATTTTTGTTATAGAAATCGTTCCAGACAAGGCATGAAGCCACTTGATGCAAGGAGCTAAAAATAAAATAAATTTGAAAAAATACTTTACGGTAAAAAACTAGCAAACAATATATGTTCTGTGGTTAGATTCCGACCAAGAAATCAGCAATTCTTCCCCCTTTTTGAGAAACATCGCTCATGAAATGTGAGGACTAAAGAACAAAAGTCTGTCGAAAGTAAACCCAAGTTAGTCACTTTCTACTCTAAAATGCTGCAAATGGCATTAAAATTGGATAATTCTATTACTTTTTTGGTGATTGACAAAAGTGATGATTCGATGTGTTTACAAAGATTTTGTTTTTTAGTGCAAGGGGTGGGGGCGGCCTAGCGCCGTGTTGATGATAGATGCCAGGAAACCGGCCAAAGAATGGTAGTAAGTTACTCTTGAGTTGCTGATAGTCTCGACTAAACAGCGATATATTAATATCAACTGTCGGCTGCGATATTCACTTCATGATTTAAGTGAATAGCTATCAAGTAATTCAGAAGAATGGTAAGGAAGGTAGCGCAAGTTAAAGGGCAGGGACAAACACACACGCACACAAACACACACACACACACACATATATATATACATATATATATATATGTATATATATATATATGTATATTTATATATGTGTGTATGTATATATATGTATGTATATGTATATAGATGTATATATATGTATATGTGTGTGTGTATATATATGTATGTGTATGTATATAGATGTATATATATATGTATATATATATATGTATATATATATGTATAGGTATATATACATATACATATATATGTATATATATGTATATGTATATGTATATATATGTAGATAAGTATATATATATATATATATATATATATATATATATATATATGCATATATAGGTATATATGTATATATGTATATGTATATATATGTATATATATATATATATATACATATATATATATACATGTGTATGTGTGTGTATATATATATATATATATATATATATATAGAGAGAGAGAGAGAGAGAGAGAGAGAGAGAGAGAGATAGAGAGAGGGAGAGAGAGAGATAACTGATGGTGAGATATTTTATCGGGATCTTGACATATCTCACAACCCCACACTCGTGGATGGTTTGGTTTTATTTCTTGACAAGGGCGTGTATATGAACGAATAACTGAAGGATGACTAGTAAAAAAAGTAAAAATACCGCGAAGCAAAAAGAAACAATTTTGAAAAGAAAACAAAGAAGGATTCGCCCGAAACGATAGCTAATGCGTGAAGTTTACTTGTGTATCTTTGTCTTAGCTGTAGGTAGGAAGGGGGGATGGGGCTATGCATCTAAGCGTTTTGATGCCTTCTTGGAGGACGTAAGAATGTAAGAGAAACACGAACGGATCCATTCTAAATATACGTCCATTCAATTTACGCGTTCAACGCTGGAAATGCTATTGCGAACTGTGAAAGGCAACTGGTCCTGAAAATATTCCAGCCATTTCCTTGGCCTTTTGGCTAGGAATAAAGTGTAGTATCTGTTCTGGTTCTACACTTAGTCTATTCTGTCCTCGGTCTGTAAAGGAGAAATCCTTCTAGATTTCGACAATTTTAATTTTTGTTCTAATCCGGAGTGCCCTTTTTGGGACAGCTGGATTTTAGCTAAATTAAATATCGACTTTTTTTCTAACTTTTTCTTTCGTAGGGAGGCAAGTAAATATGAACACCCAACCATAGTGCTTAAGATTCTGCGCCTTGCTTTGATTAGCTCACAGGACTGACTTTCACTTCAGTTCGAAAATGGAAGACTTTTTTTTTTCAAATTATATCCACCTCAAAGGCATACTGTTACTGAAGCGTACACTAGCTATTGTAATAACTTCCAGATTTATAGGGAGCAACTTATGTGGGGAGTTGGGCAGCCACATTAAATTTGAATTTGACTATGTTGTCACAGTCAGAGAAACAGGGAGAAGGGTTTGGTTTGGTGTGTTTTACGGAATATCAGCCATGTATGGGTTATTTAATGCCGAATAAAGTTGTCAAATATAATTGTATAGGTAAGATAATTATTTTTATTTCCTAGAATACATTGCTCTCTGAATACACTACTCTGTGAAAACATCCCTCTTTGAAAACATTGCTCCTTGAAAACATTATTCCTTTGAAAACATTGCTCCTTGAAAACATTATTCCTTTGAAAATATTGCTCCTTGAAAACATCATTCCTTTGAAAACATTGCTCCTTGAAAACATTACTCTGCGAAAACATTCCTCTTTGAAAACATTATTCTTTTGAAAACATTGCTCCTTGAAAACATTATTCCTTTGAAAACATTGCTCCTTGAAAACATTATTCCTTTGAAAACATTGCTCTTTGAAAACATTGCTCTTTGAAAACATTACTCTTTGATGATACCCACACACAAGCTAGGAAAAGACTACGATAATCCTTCAAACCACGGACCAAATGCACTAGTTTAGTGTTGTTTGCAATAAAGTTGTCAAATATAATTCCATAATTGGGGTAATTATTTATATTCCTAAAATACATTGTTCTTAGATAACTAGTATACATTGCTCTCAGAATACATTGATTCCAGAATACATTGATGCTAGAATGCATTGCTCTTAGAAAACCAAGATGCATTGCTCTCAGAATGTATTACTCTCGGAATACATTGCTTTTTTGTTCTCAACGTGATTGGCCCTCAGCCACCACCTTCTAGTATTTATTTAGAGATAAAAATAAAAAGGAAAAATAAGGTTTTGATTTTTTAAAGAATCAGATCGAATAATACGGGATGAACTTATAGATACTAGGGCATAACGTGACCATCCGATTCATGGGATAGAGGGTTGAAGTGGACGAATGCTTAGCCACCAGTATCCCGTCCCACGGCATTACGGTTCGTCACCCACAGCTAACAGGTGGCCCCGTTTTCAATGAGGGGGAGAACCCCTATGCATGAGGTTGCAGTCGGCGAATTCGTGGCCCGCCGACACGGCGATACAGGGAGTAGGAAGGGAATTCCAAAGGCGGGCGGTTCAAGGAAATAAACTACTAGAGTAGAAAATTTTCCGGTATCAAGGAACCTATTCAATGAAGGGATGGGATTTTGCTGCTAGTCGAATTCGTCGAAGGTATTTACGCTGAAGGGGTACAAGTGTATTAATCTCGTTGAAGCACATTCTGTTGAAGTACTTGTAAAACAAACACGGGGATGCAAGGCTGTGGTGATGCGACAGAGACTGGAGCTTGGTAGACAGTGCGGGACCTACTAGGTTAGAAATTCTTTTTTTTGTACCTCCCTCCAAGAGGGAGATGCTAGTGTTTGGTGCACCAGAATTGAGGAAGAAAAACCTTGCTAAAGGGAGAGAAACAAGGCTCTATTATTAAAGTAAAAAGTTAGACAGATATTTTATCACATGAGAATAGATTTTTTTTTTTTTAATTTAAAAATAAAACATCTGCTGTCTAAATCTAATCTTTCTGAGGCCATCAGAACTAAGTCTGTTTTCAAGAATCACATTACACATGCATCAGACAGACATCTAATTTGACACGCAACCTAGTTTGGATCCTGTGCAGGGGTGATGGCGGATCTTGATGTGGCCTGACTAACCACAGCCAATGTTGATCCCAGTCTTCATTAAATTTTAGAGGTCACAAAGATCAGACTTACTACAGCTTAAGATCTGATGCAGGTAAAACCCGGTCCAAATTTTCGATATGTTAATAAAATGGCGTTTGATACAAATTATGATAAAAACACTTTTATACTAAAAAAAAAAAATTTGTTCAAGGTATAAATGCGACAGGAGTTGGAGGTGGGCAGATAGGGCGGAAATTAGAAATTCTTACATCAAACCTGTTGCTAAAGTAACTGAAAAAATGGATGGATCATTCTACCGCTACAGAAAGTACCTGACCCCTGATGCAATCCTCTGCCGACATAAGAGTCAGACGCGTCCTAAGATGGGGAGGTACCGCTGTCACATCTGGGGAGGCGCCGTTAAATTCACTCTTCGTTATCTAGACAGAGTTCAAAATCGACTTCCAAATGTAGTGGGGAATGATCTCTTACAGCCTCTTTCTCACAGAAGAGGCATTGCTAGTCTCTCTCTACTCTATCGTTACTTTCATAGAAGGTGCTCGACTAAGCTCCAATCTCTGATCCCCTCTTGTAAAACATTCGCAGCAGGAACTCATCATCTACCACAACGAAAAATTAATTTCCGTCCATCCCTCGTGTGTCTACAATCAGGCAAAATTTCCGCAAACAGAGCTTCTTTACAAGGGTTTCCCGTCTATGGAACACATTACCGCAGAACTGCTTCCCTGTATATTATAACATAGTCGCCTTCAAATCCACACGTAACCAAACTTAGTCCATTCCATAAATCATCCTTAATCCTCTCATGGGGCAATCCATTTTGCAACTAGCTATCATCGCATCTCATTAACGCTAATCCTCGAGTACCTTTTAGCCTTGATAAGTAGTGACCTTTTAGTAAAAAAAAAGCATGATATTTCAAACTTAGGCATGGCAGACCAAGAAAATGTTTAATTTAAACTTAGGCATGACAGACCAAAGCAAATGTTATTTCAAACATAAAAGTGACTAGGTCACTATTTTCTATCTCCCCATGAGGGCAAAGTTAGACAAAGGGTCAATTTTTAGCATGGAGTAATCCAGCCCTCCCCCCAATAGGGGCAATGTAGATTGGATTTTTTTTTAATTGCCACTATCCAGAAGGATCCCTTCTTCACTTATTGAGGAAAGAACAGATACTACACTTTGATCCCAGCCAGAAGGTCGAGAAGTGAGGAGTTCCTATTTACTATGACAAAGGTAGACACACGGTCAGTTTTTTTAATGACGGGGGAAATCCAGCTACCCCAAAAAGGGGCAGTCTGGATTGGGAACAAAAATAAAAAGTGTCTCAGTCTCCTTTGCTGACTGTGTACAGAACAGATACTACACTTTGAAATATTTATTTGTACAAAATATAAAAAAATATATTCGGAATAAATTAGTGTGTGGATAAATTGGTGACGTTGGCTATCTTTTGTCTAACGTGATAAGAATGTCTATTCTACTTTAAACTAGAATCAAATCAGTCACCACAATACCACATTTACTCTAGGAGGCTTCCCCAATCTGAAAGAGCAAAAAGACCAAATATTTGGTTAGTAAGACCCTCCCAACCCTTTCTAAATACAGGGTGGGCCAAAATAAGGGTCCTATCTTTAAATTTGAATAACTTGAATTTGAATAACTTCCACAAAATAAAAGTTAAACTCACCAAACTTTATGTGTGTGTAGACTGACCCTTCCGAGATTTTTTGAAATAAACAAAACAAATTTTAGCCGAAAAACACTTCTTAAAACTTACAAAAACTAAAGTATTGTTTTTTACACTGTTTTGAGTTTTTTAAGCAAAAATAATGTTTTCTAAATGAGGGTACGTTCCTTAGGGCTAATACGGCTCATGCTTGCTTCGGAAGGGGTCCTTTACTTATTCTAAAAAAAAAATTTTTTTTAATCAATAAATAAAAAAGTTATGAATTTTTAAAAATAGGACCCTTATTTTTGCCCAGCCTGTATTAGACCGCCCACTGTTTTCCGGTTTGTTCAGAACCGAAAACAAGCAGGTCAATCTCTAAATGGGAGATGGATCTAAGTGGGGGAAAAATAAAACGGAGGATGAAGTTTGGAGAGTGGGTGGTGCCCTTCCAAAATAAATGCAAATCGGGGGAGGCCGAGAACAAAAAATTGAAAGTGGAGAGTGGGCATCTTGGAGGATTTCTATTACAATGGAGGGTGGGGGTAACTCATTCACTACGCTAGATAAGAGGCTAAACTTACCCGAAGGGCTGGGGTCCGACTGGATCAGAACCCGTGGGCGCTATGCTCAGGCAGGGAACACGTACTCATACTTGACTTCTTTTCGTGCACACTGCTCGCTACTTGTATCTCCTTTTTTTTTTAAACCGAGGAGTGTAATATTTTCCTATCACATCTGATATTGACTTTCAGCTAGTGCTTGAAGAATGCGATCAGATACCACACTTTGATCTCAGCCTGACGCGAGGAGCTCTTTATTTACTATCATCCTTAACGAGAGCAAAGTTAGACACAGAGTCAGTTTTTAATGTTGAGAAATCCAACTCGTCTAAAAGGGACACTCTGGATTGAAAACAATTTTTTTTAAATTACTCTAGTTCAAAAGAATATCTTCCGCTAATCCAGGAGAGAACAGATACTACACCTTGATTCTAACTCGAAAGTTTGGCATGGCAGACCAACGAAAGTATTATTATAAACCTTTTCTTATCTATTTCGGTAGTTTTAGTTACTTTGGTTTCGTGTAACGTTTCTGCTGTGTTTCTATTTACGTGGATACATCTAACACTGATATTTTAAACTTAAGCGTGACAGACTGAGAAAATGCCATTTCAAACTTAAGCGTGAACAAACCGACCGACCGACCGACCGACCGACCGACAGGACCTTTTATTGCGATGCTTTGACGGTAAGAGAAATCGTGTTCTTCTTCGAAAGGTTAACATACATCAGTTCTTATTCACACATGCAAAACCTGCGAGCTAAATACGTTGAGATGAAGAATGAGGGGTGGAAGCCTAGTTGTTGTTTTTTTCAGTCCATGTAAATTGCACAAACATTTTCCTCTGTATTGCTTTATTATTTATCAACAGGTTCTACGGTTACAAACCATTACTGCATAGATGACTTCATGTGCACTAAGAACCCCCACAGACTTTCTCATCGAAGAAACGTGGTTTTAGCTGACGTAATCGGTTTCACATAAAAGAAAACAAACAAAAAACACAGCGAAAAGAAAATTAAGTATAATGGACGAGAGAAGAAACAAAACTGGCTATTCTTAATATACGTCTCTTGTGAACCTGCGTTTGTGTGCGTTTACACTGTCTTGTAATCTATAGAAAGGGGAGAAACTATTGCCCTGACAAGAAACGCAATGGCACATGATTTCATCTCCCTTGAACTCGAAACTTTGGATTAACCAGACAACGGATAACAATTGATTCAGTGATCACATTACAGGATGAGCCGCCTGGTATTGATCGAATACCTGTGAACAATAAGCAAACTACAAAACTTACAATAACATCCTGAAAATCAAATCCGCAATTTCATTACACCTTCTACTGTTTGAGTGACATGTGATTCGAGGAACTAGGGTGAATCCTGGTTCGTCTTCTCATGGGAACCTGTGTTCGGATGCGTTCACTGTACAAAACATGGTCGTCCGTTCGTTATTTCTGTTCAAATTCGGTGCTTGATTTCGACACTTGTCGTAGTGTCAATCATGTTGTCTCGATCATTGCTCTAACAGAAGTGATTTTCTTTTCAAACAAGATCACAACTCAAGTTTCAAACAAGAAACAAGGTTTTATTTTGAGGCTACAATGACACCCGGTTTCTGCACCGAACGACTTGAAAATCTGGAAAACCTATCTCCCAACCGAACACAAACAGTCAATCAATGGCCCAAAGGCCCATCTATCTCTGAGACACACGGAAACCCAACTGACCAGGCTAAGCTGTTTTATCACTGGATATAAAAATGTACTGACCAAGGAGTCTCGTATCTGGAACGGACATTAATTTTTCTATCACTTCAAATAGTTTTATTCCTCAGTATGAACCTACGTTTACAGAGGAAACAACTTTTCCAAGTGGAGATATCAAACCCCGATCCATATATACTTCCCATCACCGGTCTGTCGTTGGCATGCCTCGCGTATAGTTTTAAAATAAATAATTTGTACTTAGCTCTCACTTTTTTTGCGATCGAGCACTTTATTGACTTTTTTTTAACATAACCTGACACACATATATATATATATATATATATATATATATATATATATATATATATATATATATATATATGGTACACGTATTGTATTTGTTTCTGTAGATGTAAATCCTTTGAAACTCAAGTGTTTATAAAAAGTGCTCAATAACACGTCTCTGTCTTCTTTGGTCTGAAGAGGTTGACTCTCTGTGAAGAGTACAACTGAAAAACATACGTAACCAATAATGTTTGTATGAATAAATGTTTTTACTATATATATATATATATATATATATATATATATATATATATATATATATATATATATATATATATATATATATATATTGTTCTACAACGAAAGTTTGCAAAAAAAAAATTAAATAAATGATTTTTTTCATTTAAATTGCACGATGTGTTGATTTTCAAAAATATTTCACTTAAATACATTTCCATGCGTGCCTCAAAGATTTTGTCCATTTTCTTACTCAAAAAGCGCCAATCTGCGCATAACATCGACCGGACTATACTTATCCTAATGTCTTCTAGAACTTGACGGGCTCTTCTACTTTTACCGTGATTCGACCCCTCGGGGCTAATACCATCAAAATGAGAAAGAAGAAGAAACTATAAGATAGTCTCGCCTGACAAAGTTGTTCTACAACGAAAGCTTACAAAAAAAATTGATTTTTTTATTTAAATTGCACGATGTGTTGATTTTCAAAAATATTTTACTTAACTACACTTTCATGCGTGCCTCAAAGATGTTGTCAATTTCCTTATATATATATATATATATATATATATATATATATATATATATATATATATATATATATATATATATATATATATATATATATATATTTCAGAGGAAACATTTTTTTAATCAATGAAACGGGCGGGTGAGAAAAAAAAGAAAATTGCTAAAATTTTCTTTAAGACCTTATCGTCTGACCCTCTAAGAGGAAACGTCAGAATGATAAATTGAAAAGTAAGAAAATCGAATGAGATATCAGGGGAAAAATTTGTTTAAGTTGGAGAAAACGATTGAGAGAAAAAAAAAAGTAAATTAAATCTCTCAACGTTATGGTAGATTTGAATCATTAAAGATCTCCAACTGATGCTTCAAAATCTTTTATCTACACAGGCTAGGTCAAAAATTGTTAATAACTAACGCCTCAATAATAGTGAGATGGTAGTATTTTTTTTCTACCCGCCCGTTTTATTGATTAAAAAATGTTTCCTCTGAAATTTATCCTACGATTTTGTTGTACGCGAAGTTTACTTACACACATACACACATATATATATATATATATATATATATATATATATATATATATATATATATATATATATATATATATATATATATATATAAGCTTTTCATTTTAAGTGTGCGGCGTCCTGTTTCGTCTATTCGATTATGATTTGTTTCCATCGGATGACCGACGTACGGACAGCGGCCACCCTATTCAACCACCTGTCACCTGCGATCAAAAAATGGGTTATATATGCACGGAAATACTAAATGTGTCGCATAAAAGAAAGAGAAACAGTCCAATTATTCATGTCTTCTTTACTATATATTTCCCCCCTACCTATAAATATATATATATATATATATATATATATATATATATATATATGTGTGTGTGTGTGTGTATGTGTGTGTGTGTTTGTTTAATATCAGCCTTTGAGAAAAGAAAGCCAAAACAATCAAATATAGCTGCTTTGTTTATTAGTGTATGTCCGCCATTTTGTAGGACACACGGAAGCACGTATTAATATATTGTTATCTGAACCGACTAAAAATCCCCGCCAAAAACGGTTGAGACTAGTGATGGGACGATTCCAATATTTTTACCAGTTCTTATACAATTACCGATTCTGTTCCTAATTACCGATTCCGATTCTAAAATCGAATAATAAAAAAAGTAGAAATTCATTTCTTTCTTTTTGTAGGGGGGGGGGGGGGGGGGTCCTCATCTACTTTTAAATGTGAATATAATTTTCTTTTTAATTTCACAAACTTCTTAATGTTTTCCCCTTTATGTATTTTATCCCAGATTTTGATAAACTCATTGTAAAATTTTCATCCATTTTTTTCACTTGTGCCATTTTTTACTATTTATCCACTCGCGTAATTTTTACCTGGGCCATTTTGCGGTGACATTTTTTTACCTAAATTCGTTATTATGATCTATAAGTTTTAGTTTTACTGGTAGTTTAAAATCTATAAATATGTATCATTTTATCATTGGTACCAGCAATAGAAAATTAAGTTTTAAACAAAAACTTTAAAAGAATCGTTTTTGGAATTAGAAAATTTAGGTTGAAATTTTTCCGATTCCGCAAAAAGCTTCCGATTTTTCCGATTCCCGATTCCGATTAATCGTCCCATCGCTAGTTGAGACTCGTATATTTTTGTAAACAAATGTACGCTGTTTTTAACACTACCATTCTTGATTGCATGATATCCGGAATTCTAGGGGCTGTTTATACCTAATCCTCTAGAGCATATAATTGCCCCTATTTACTTGCCTCTCCGCGATGCCAGAGTTCGGCACAAGGTCGGTTTTTCATGCGGGAAAATTCAGCTTCGTCCTAAAAGAGCACTCTGGATTTAGACAGAAATAAAACTTGCCTCAGCTTAGAAGGATTTCTCCGTCATTGACGGCGAACAGAATGGATTAATGTAGTATAAGAACAGATACTGTACTTTGCTCGTAGCCAAAAAGTCAAAGAGTAAGCATATAAGTGTCTACTACTACTACTACTACTACTACTACTACTATCATCATCATCATCATCATCATCATCATCATCATCATCATCATTATTATTATTACTACTACTACTACCGCTAAGAAAGTTGTTTTCTCTCGAGTTTGACGCTATGTTTAGTTGTTTGTATACAGCCTAGTGTTAACATCGCTTGACCAATTGTCACCAATCTTAGTCAAAATATCGGTCATGGTCTTGTTTAAAACTGATTTAATTTTGGGATATCTAGATGAAGGGGCAGAGTCAAGGTCAAGTTCATGGAACAGGAGAAAGTCACACTTTTGTCGATAAGTTCGGTTCTGTCTATCGTAGAGACTCGCTACTTGGCCCATATTATAGCCAATGAAGTTCCAGATAATGACCTTGGCCTTGAAAGTTCGGTTTAGATTTAAAAAAAAAAAAAATTTGACAGAATTTAAACTTCCTATTTTTCAAAATTTGATGTATGGATCTGACGCACTTTGATAACAGTAACGACCACGCAAAATTTAAACCTGATCAAATAAACAGTTTTTGAGCTATCAACGTTTCCATGGTATAACTTCGGTGGTACTTCATAAAATATGGAGAAGTAAGGCCCAGATAAGAATTTAGCCCATCCCTATGTTGTCAGGCGGGGGTACGCAGTTTCAGAACTGACTTATGTCCTTGCTAAGTGATTAATATTTTTAGGTTTTATCTGTCAGCGGGCTTCGAATCACAAAAGGAGAAATAACATTTATCTTTTATTTCAATTTTTATCGGCTCCTTCACCTAGGGCAACGCTGAATACAACAATCTCCATTTAATCTTTTTCTGACGGATAAGTTCACTTTCGACCTTGTCATCGCGTTCAGATGTTGACTAATGAAAATTATATTACAAGAATCCAGACACTAAACGCGTTGACAAGGTTGAAAGTGAACTTATCCTTCAGATTCACCGAGGTGTTAAGATAATTGAAAGAAAAAAAATTAAACTATTGAAGGATATCATGAAGATTATGACGTTGAAGTAATTTCTGCATAGTTATTGGAAGGAATCAATATAACATATATGCTCTGAATTTTGTAATACAACTTCATTGAGCTTATAATTAGAAATTTTCGGATATTATAAGGAGTATAAAATTGAAAATATACATTCCTTATAAACCCGCCTATATATATATATATATATATATATATATATATATATATATATATATATATATATATATATATACATGTATAAATACATATATATACATATATATATATATATATATATACATGTATAAATACATATATATACATATATATATATATATATATATATATATATATATATATATATATATATATATATACATATATATATCTATATAAAAATTTAAAATAAATTGTTTGTGAGACGAAGAAGAAATACAGGTATTCACTGAAACATGAACATACAGAAATTGTTAGAATAAATGAAAATTAGTGTTTTTGATTGCTTTTTTTCATAGACATTGGAATGCAACTATAAAGAATATATATATATATATATATATATATATATATATATATATATATATATATATATAACTTCAAACCTTATTAAACCTTCCTTATACTAAATTTAAACAAACATACATAACACTCTAAGCAAATAACGCGTCCAAATGAGAGTGACACGTGACTTCACATTTCCGAAACAGATGACAACAGAAGCTGAAGAGAGCCGGATGGCTAAGTCCTTCTGTACTTGAAACCGACGGTACGAATGTTGTACTAATTTTTCTGTACCCAAATAAATATATATATATATATATATATATATATATATATATATATATATATATTTATTTTAATCCATCATTCCTCGACTTTATTTTAATCCATCATTCCTCGATTTTATTTTAATCCATCATTCCTCGATTTTATTTTATTCCATCATTTCTCGATTTTATTTTATTTGTACCCATTTTTTTTCAATTGTTGACATATAAGAAAATCGAACTGTTTCTTGTAATTGGAATTTTTATCACAAATAATACAAATCAAACTTATTTAGGCGACCTTGCAACTCGGACTTAGGGTTAGTGGTAAAAGGAATTTGGTTAACTCTCTCAACGAAATGTTTAAAAACGAATTAAATTTAAAATTCCGCCAAAATCTAAGCGGTATGAAATGATGAGACTATTTTTTATCAACACCGCTTTTCAATTTTCGATTTCAAGTAGACGTTTTTTTTTACTTTAACCAACTCTTTTTTAAATTCATAAACTGAAAATTCGATGTCTAAGTAATAAAAAAATAATCATAAAATGGGAAAAAAGATTTTTAAATGATAGAAAAGAATAAATCAACCATGAAAGAAAGACTTTTTCAATTCTTTCATTCGTTCTTTCTTGAAAAACAAAAGATGAACAAAAGGGAAAAGAAAGAAAGTTAGAGGGGGGTAGCACAAACTGAAAGAAAAAAAACAAAACAGGAAATAAATATAAGATGATAAAAGAACTTAATTGAAAGCAAGTGAAAATGAAGATCGAAAAAAAATGAAAGAAAGTAAAAGAGAAAAAACGAAAATGAACGAAAAATGTTAAAATTTCTAACCGGCCAACAAAAAGAGATGAAATTAAAAGAGGGACAATGTTAAGGTGGGGAAAGAATAAAATTAATGTCTGAAGAATGAAAACGAACAACGGAAGATAAAGAAGGTCGAATCTACAATATAATATAAAAGTATGGGTCAGAGTTATAGATCGATGTCGGAAAACAATGCGATAAAAAAAATTGTGTATAGGCGATGAACATTATTTTATCTTGTTTTTTTTTAATACCATTAAATGAAAAAATAATATCGAGTTAAAATTTATTTTGGACTACGTATGTAATCGGAAGAAACCCACGTTTGAAATGTGTAAATATGCTAGAATTATGGAGATTAAAAAAAAGGAACCGACGCCATGTTGTTTTTTTAATCACCCAAGACGAAAAAATTTTTAAAAGTCTTTTCCCCCTACTACTACGTAATACTAAATTGATTTAAACTTCAAGACTTTCTCAATGTCATAATCTCATTATATATATATATATATATATATATATATATATATATATATATATATATATATATATATATATATATATATATATATAGTGAAATAAATTCCAGAAGGAAATCCGGATATGAGAGATCAATGTGATAAACAGAGCAAGAATAAAATAAAATAAAGTAACACAGAATCACATAATCACCGGTGCAATAAGTTATTTCGACTGTACGGTCTTATCAAGCATCCAATTGAGGTGATTACATTTTTGAAAATGAAGAAAGAGAAATTCACATTCACCATTTAAATATATATATAGAGAGAGCGACCACATATTTAATACATATCTTGAGAGAGGGGAAAATGAACTATTTAAGACGTAAATTGAGGGGGAGGAGAGTGACAACATATTTAATATATATATATATAGAGAGAGAGAGAGAGAGAGGTGGAGATTACACGATTTATAACGGAAGGCAATACAGTGATGGGGAGAGAGCAATATATATAGAAAGAGAAGGGGGAAATTGTATGATTTACCACGGAAGGTATGTAGAGAGTGTGAAAGGAAGTCGAGGTATCCTAAATGGGGTCAGCATGTCTAGGTCTATATATATATATATATATATATATATATATATATATATATATATATATATATATATATATATATATATATAATTTATTTAGATACTGTATTTTACATATTTCAGCAATGTACTGCGGTTTCATCCAAAAGGGCAGATTTAGACATCTTTAGTAAATCTCCGTGCCCAGTGGAATCATCGGCAAGCTGAAATGATTGTAGACACGTCCGACAGGGAATGGCGTCAACAATGACAGAAAAACGGTGCATCTCTGAGGGCGTCCCCGAAAAAATCCGGTGTGGGATAGTGATTAACTAGGGCTCAAGGGAGGCCTTCATTTTATTCCCTAGCAAGTTTTATTTATTATTTATTTATCTGTTAGCAAGTTTTATTTATTTATTTATCTGTTCTTTTGTAATGTTATTATTATACCTGAAAAAATACGAAAGGGGTGACTATATAGTTTACCGTTTGAGCCTGTTAAACTAGTGTGCTTTTTTGTTGTCGTTTTTGGGAATAAAGTTATTATCGGATTAATTGTTCGATATAGAGCTGATAGAGATGATTCAAATATGTTTTTATGGACGTGTTTGTTTATTTTTGTTTATTGAATTGGTGTTTTCGTATTTTCTGTTCTTTTTGTAATGTTATTGTTATATCTGGTCTGAAAAAATACGAAAGGAGCGGCTATATAGTTTGTCGTTTGGTTTGTGGAATTAGTGTGCCCTTTTGTTGTCGTTTTTGGGAATAAAATTATGTATCGGGTTAATTGTTCTATATAGTGTTGGAAAGCATGATGCAATAATGTTTTTATTGACTTAACGTGTTTGTTTATTTTTGTTTATTGAATTGGTGTTTTCGTATTTTCTAGATCTTAATGGGAAGCGTTTATAATCAGTAGTGTTGAAAACAAAAACAAAAAAACGAAAGAAGAACAAAAAATGGTTATAAACGGAATGATGGATACTATCTGTTATTTCCGTTTGAGGGGTATAAGTTTAGTCTCTTTATTAATGCTGTGTTAATAATATTAATATTATATTTGTATTTATATTTATATTTTGTGTAATTCATTAAATTCCTTATATTGTTATTTCGCTCGTATATATGTCCATGCGTACCGGCAAATAAACCTATATACACACACGAGCATGGAACCACAAGCATGCCTCTAAATGTGCCCTTTTGGATGAAACCGCGGTACATTGCTGAAATATGTAATATACAGTATCTAAATAAATTATATTAGCTCTCTTATATGATCGAGCACTTTATTTGATTTCTTTTCATATACAACCTGACTCTCTCTCTCTCTCTCTCTCTCTCTCTCTCTCTCTCTCTCTCTCTATATATATATATATATATATATATATATATATATATATATATATATATATATATATATAAAACTTCTTTGTAATATAGGTGGAAAAATCCCAGCAGAGTGCTCGATTAATTAAGAATTAGAGTTAAAAATTAAAAATTAAGAGCGTAATATTTATTTGTTTTGGTACAGAAAAATTAGTACAACATTCGTACCGTCGGTTTCAAGCACGGATGGCTAAGTCCTTCCGTGCTTGAAACCGACGGTACGAATGTTGTACTAATTTTTCTGTACCAATATATATATATATATATATATATATATATATATATATATATATATATATATATATATATATATATATATATATATTATCGCCTATACACGAATTTTATTCAACTTTTTAAAGAAACTGTTTCCGACGTCTATCTATGCGCTTACTACATTATGTTGCCCGGATTTTAAAAGTTGGACCTAAATAGCATTTAAGCTCACAAATCAAATTTTGAGTAGGCAATTTTCATTTGTTATTGTTATATCATATGATTGGCTATATACTAACGTACCCCGCTGCATGTTCTTTAAAAAATACTTAATCCGCTCCAGAGATAAGATATGACCTTTTATCAGCCGAAAACATAAATGCTCTGAAGATAACGACCTCTCGTAACCTTCATGTTCCATGTGTCTTCATTTCTTACTTTTTAGTCAAACGAAGCGGCTCTTCAATTATCTATCGTTCAGCGTGTGTAAGACGCGTAGCCGTAAAACCTCATGCACAAAGGTTGCGTCTGGTGCGTCTACACGTGCAGTCCGTGAATATTGACGTATGCGCGAGGTTAAAGTATCTGCGCGTATTTACGCTTTGATAACCGGTGCGCTTCAGCTGGAAATACAACATGAATCAGTTAAATGCAATTCAAAAACACCCACAAAAAAACTCCGGGTACAAGAACGGGTCAAAGGAAAACCGTATTACGTTTCTTAAACAGACAACCAATATCTAAACAAACTAAGAATAACGGCAGGTGCCTTTTTCATGATAAGTAAAAAATAAAAAATAAAAAATAAAAAAAACATAGGCATCTGCAACTCTGATGAAACAACAATAACAAAAAAAACCAAAAAAAAAACCCACCAATCTGTTGTCATGATACCATCCTCCTAGGGATTACCTCTTTTGGGGCAGAGTGGGGAGAGCGATAGACGAAGACGCGTTACGTACTAAATATACCAAAATGTTTCACTTACATTGTGTTATGATGAAAAAGGGAAAAATATATTCTGTTATTTCATATAATTTTATTTAAAACAAAATAATGGGGGTAGAATCGAAACCGAACACTCGATGTTTACAGTCTGATACTTTCCCAACTAAAAAATTCAAACATTTGTTAAGTCGTCTTTTAAAATAACACTTATAAGAAAAATCGGATATAAATATTTAAAGTTTTAACGGGTCTGTCTAACACAGAGGTGGGGCACGTATATATTCGGTACATAAAAGGAAACGTATAGGTTTGGGACTACCTACCCTGTCTTCCCCGGGGAATTGTATACGTATGATATAAATTTCATCAAAACAGGATATATTTAATACTTTAAGAGGGGGTAATGCCCTCATAGCCCCGTTAGGGGTGAACTTAGAGAGTCGGGGACACTTCCTCGGTAAATTTTGCATAAGAATACACTTTTAGATTCTATGTAGATTCTCTAACCTTTCTTTCTATAGGGAACATATAGACATCACACACACACATTTAGTTTTATATATAAATATTACACTTATAATTATTTTTCCCATTACTCGTGTGCCCATCGAGTCGAAAATAACGGTGAACCTTTTTTCATTGGCTTTCCAACTAACCTACAACTTATATATATATATATATATATATATATATATATATATATATATATATATATATATATATATATATATATATATACCAGCAGGGCTCTCCGGCGTTGCCCGGGGTGATAAAAGATTAAGTAGTAGAAATTAAATAGTGTGTGTAACATATTTATATAAAAACTTCAACTCTCTTCTTTTCTCTAGCCGTCTCTCTTTCCCTGGCCCCCATTATTTAGGAGGGAGTCCTTTAACCCTCTATTTCCCTTTTCCCATATGATTCTTCTCTTGTTTAAATGTGTTAAAAACTAATAATAATGTAATTCATCCCCCCCCCCGGAATCATCTGCTTTAAATGTAATAGTGTAATCTTACATTTATTGCTCCGGGACATAAAAAATACAAGTACCATGCTTGGGCCATATACTGCACAAGTACCATGCCTGGTTCATATATTGCACAAGTACCATGCCCGGGTCATGTAATGCACAAGTACCATGTCTGGGTCATATACTGCACAAGTACCATGCCTGGGTCATATAATGCACAAGTACCAGTCCCCGGGTCATATACTGCACAAGTACAATGCCCGGGTCGTATACTGCACAAGTATCATGCCTGGGTCATATACTGCACAAGTGCCATGCCCCAGTTAATATACTGCACCAGTGTCATGCCCCGGGTCATATAGTGCACAAGTATCATGGCGCGGTTCATATAGTGCACAAGGATCATGCCCCGGGCAATATACTGCACAAGTACCATGCACGGGTCATATACTGCACAAGTACCATGCCCCGGGTCATAAACTGCACAAGTACCATGCCCCTGGTCATATACTGCACAAGTTCCATGCCTAGATCATATACTGCACAAGTGGCAATAAGAAGAGAAACCTAGATGGCGTTAAAATATTATCAAATACTATCACTCTGACGTCACGTACCTATCACTATGACGTCATGGTGAATGATAACTTTAAAAAATTGCGATCACATTAAACGAACTAAAATAATGAAGATTGTGCAACCCTTGCCTCACTATGTGCCCCTCTCCTCCTCCCTCTTCTTACAATGGCGTCATTTCCAGTGACTCAGAGTTAAATAAAATTTAAAGTTATTTCAAATTATTAAATTATGACTCATCATTTTCATTAAAAACCATAAATTGTTTTATGTACGTGAGGTATAATTTGCCGGACAACGCCGAATACTTTTCTTTTGTGTACGTACAGAGTGGCGGGCAGTGGCGGCAAGTGGCGGACCTTGGCGTAGTTTCTTACCCCCCCTATGTATATAGAATTGACGCTTAGAAACATTTAATAAATTTAAAAGTTATTTCAAATTATTACGTAATTAAATTACAATATGACTCAGCAATTTACAATTACTATAAAATATAATGAAAAATAACTGAAAAGGAGCCCCCGCCGTGATGAAATACGCCTCATGGACCCCTAAGGTGTGGGTTTATAGATTCGGGAATACTCTCATCATCTTACTCTGTGAATTTTACATAAGAATACACTTTTATATGTTATGTATATTCTCTAACCTTGTTTTAAAAACCTAAATTGTGTTTTTAAACGTGAGTTATCATTCTTCCTTAGCTATCCTCTAACAAATAAATTTTATTAAAATCCATAAATTGTTTTATGTACGTAAGGTATTATTTGCAGGACAACACTGAATACTTTTCTTATATAAGATATTATAAAATATACAGGTATTTATGTACGTACAGAGTGGCGGCTAGTGGCTGACCTTGGAGTAGTTTCTTACTCCCCCCCATGTAAATAGAATTGACGCTAAGTAACATTAAATAAAATTAAAAGTTATTTCAAATTATTACGTAATTAAATTACAATATGACTCTAATATAATGAAAAATAACTGAAAAGGAGCCCCCGCTGTGATGAAATATGCCCCTTGGACCCCTAAGGGGGTGGGTTTATAGATTCGGGAATACTCTCATCATCTTACTCTGTGAATTTTACATAAGAATACACTTTTATATTGTATCTATATTCTCTAAAAAAAAATTCTATAAGACACACACACACATACACACACACACAAACATACAGACATTCAATTATATATACTAGCAAATATATGCTCCCTCCGGTCGCATATTTTTGCTAGGCTGCCGCATCAGAAATGAAGGCTCACGCGTAAGCCAATGGAGCTTAGTCATATTTCTGTGGTGGTTAGACATTGATTTTCTGTATTTATGACAAAGAATATTTTTAGTTGAAAATAAAGAAAAAAAAATCGACCCTACCCCGATTTTTGTTGTACCCTCGCCCATAAATAGAAAGACTTGTAGTTTAAAAAGAAAGAAAAACTTTTTTTGTACCCCCCTCAATTTTTTTATATTACCAGTCATTGAAATATTTTTTAGTTAAGAAAGAAAAAAAATTTTTTTGACCGCCTTCCCCCAATTTTTTTATCTCCCCCCCCCATACATGTAAATATTTTTAATTAAAAAGGAAAAAAAACAAACCTAACCCTAACTATAACGACGGGGTCAAAGTTAGCGTGGGTCCTAAAATGAAAAGGCACCAAAAAATCAAATACAGTGAACGCGCGCGCGCGTGTGCGTGTGCGTGTATGTGTACTATTTTTTAATTAAACAATTTGATTCTACAATCAGTTGTATAGTTTTCCAGTACAATGTGTTAGTTTATTTTGTTGACATTAAAGAAAAAAAATCACATCTTTTTTTTTAATAAATAAAACATGGAATCATAAATTCTGTTGAGGTCGTGAAAAAATGATAATATTGGATATGAAAGTATTAAGAAATCAAATACAGTAAACACGAAAAAAATTTTAATTCTCGGAAAGAAAAAGTTTACCTGAACTGTGTGTGGGTGTGTGCGTGCGCACGCGCGTTTTTATATAGTAATTTTTAAATCAATTATTATTTTAATTAAACAATTTGATTTAATAAATTTGCGTTTTAAAACATAATGGCTAAGAATAAACAAACTTAGGACGGTTTTAAAAATGGAAACTGAGCACGGTGTTTGCCAGCGTTGTTGTTTACATATTTAACGTGCGAGATTAACGTCGGCTGCTTAATCAGATCGCCATATTTAATTACCGGAGGGAGGGAGGGCATACTGATTCAACAGCCAATCGGCTGCTTAATCAGATCGCCATATTTAATTACCGGAGGGAGGGCACTACTGATTAAACAGCCAATCGGCTGCTTAATCAGATCGCCATATTTAATTACCGGAGGGAGGACACCACTGATTAAACAGCCAATCGGCTGCTTAATCAAATCGCCATATGTAATTACCGGTAGGAGGGAGAGCACTACTGATTAAACAGTCATTAGGCTGCTTAATCAGATCGCAATATTTAATTACCGGAGGGAGGGAGGGCACCACTGATTAAACAGCCAATCGGCTGCTTAATCAGATCGCCATATTTAATTACCGGAGGGACCAAATTATTTATTTTCTTTAAAAACTTTTTTTCTTTTTTTTTAAAACAAATAATTTGCGTTGTCCAGGTTTTCAAAATATTCTAAAAAATATTCTCCTTATTATTGCCATTCCAGCAACGTTTTCAATGTGTGACTTTTCAAACTACCTTATTCACGTAACCGCGTTCTGCACACAACGGCATATCGACATTTATCGTCTATAACATCAAGACGAATTTCAACTTGACTGCGATAAATATGTTTCAGTCGGGTAGGATTATACGAAGAAAGAAGAGAAGAAAAAATATGCTTATACTTTTGACAAAGATGTTTAACATCGAAAGTACTCAAGTTAAAAAAAAAAGAAAAAAGTTTTTAAAATAAATAAATAATTTATTTAAAAAAAACAAATAATTTGCGTTGTCCAGGTTTTCAAAATATTTGAAAAAAAATATTCTCCTTATTATTGCTATTCTATTCCAGCGACGTTTTCAATGTGTGACTTTTCAAACTATATATATATATATATATATATATATATATATATATATATATATATATATATATATGCGCAAAGCCGGCGGGACAGTTATAAATGTGTGGGGGGAGCTTCTCCTAAAAAGGGGGTGCGGTTAAACACATGCATATCAACTTAATTATTGATGACCGTAAAGTGGGGGGGGGGGGAAGTACAAAAAGTGAGAGCCCCCCCCCCCCGGTGCCGCCGTCCATGATGCATGTGTGTGTATTTGCCCTAAAATAAAATAAAAAAAATAAAATGAATATTCTGCTTACGATTAATCAGTAGAAATTTGAGATGAAGTTATTTCCGTCTGACTTTCTTGATGAACTGCAATTTAAGAAGTGATGGAAGCGTGATTCTCAAAACCTACGGTGGGGGAGAGAGGGCAAGGTTACTTGACAGCGCTGAAACTTGTTCCACTAAATGGGTTATCTTTTGGGGTTTTTTTTTTGGGGGGGGGGGATTCTTTGAAGAAAATTCATAATTACGGAACATTTTCTTCAAGTGTCTTTCTGGGTTGTTTTTGTTTTTCATGCTTATTCATTCTGAGATCGACGCGTAAATAAAATATGTAAAACAAAATCTACCGACCCTTATAAGAAATGCATGGTGTAACAGATAACACACACATACACATATATATATAAATATATATATATATATATATGAGAGTAAATATGAAATAAAAATTTCAGACAAAATGGAAAATTAGTTTATGGAATAGTGGATAAACAATCAAACATGCTAGTAGAAATAAGGATATAATCACAGCGTTAAAGCTAGACCAAAATATTTCGGTCGATTCGTTCGACCATATTCATTTGGTAAAATTAGCTTTATTAAATAAAAGTCGAAATTTTTGTACATGGAAGATAGAACGAAACCCCGAGGGGAGCGGTAGTAAGTGGGAGGGGAGAAAGTAGATCCTGTATGTAGTCATATTATATTCCAATAACCATGTTTTTGATTTTATTATTTTTATTTTTTCACATTTCCAAAAAAACATAACATTTCTGTGAGATATATTTTTACGGTCCGTTTCATTTGTCTTGTGCTAAACAACATTTTTATATTAATATATATATATATATATATATATATATATATATATATATATATATATATATATATATCAAGTATATTGTGCTATTATGCTATATATATATAAAATAGATAAATACGTGTATGTGCGTGTGTATGTGTATATATATATATATATATATACATATATATATATATACATATATATATATATATATATATATATATATATATATATATATATATATGTGTGTGTGTGTGGGTGTACGTGGGTATATATATATATGTATTTATGTTTTTATTTTATTTTTATTTTATTTTTACATTTATATATAAGTGTGTATGTGTGTTTGTGAGTACATAAATGTGTGCGTATAAGCGTGGGTGTGTGTATGTGTGATTGTGTCTTGGTGTGTGCGCGTGTTGTTAGGAAGGGAGACGGCCGAGTCAAGCCGGTCCTGCCAAAGGTTTGAGCTGACCGACTTTCTTATGCGTCGATAGGTAGGTGTCAAAGTGTCATCTTATGCAAAAGGGTTTCTCGTCTGAAAATTTTGAAATGTAATTTGTCTGTTTGTTTCTTGTCTTTAAAATTTTTTTTTTAACATAGTTCACCCCAAACAAGGCAGGCCGCTACTGTAGACGTAAGGGGCTACTGAGAAAAAAGAAAAAGGGGAGAAAATAGGGGGCGGTCAACCTAGACTGGGATCTGTTTTTTTGTGATTGGGTATTGGCGGATCTATATCTTTGCTCATCAGTATATCCCTGAGGAGGAGCCGAAGAGGTTCTGAAACAATTGTCGGATATTCAAACTATATATATATATATATATATATATATATATATATATATATATATATATATATATATATATATATATATATATTGTTGAGTGATCATTTGTTCATTCGAGCGTCTTTTATTAAATAAGAGTTAGATTTACTTACCTCTGCACAGTGACATACGGAGGTGGGGATGGGGGAGGGAGGGAGGGTACTGTAACGGGCGGTGGCCCCTGACATCCAAATTAGGGGGAAGCATCGTATTCAAAATATCTCCATTTATCTTAATATTTCTCAGTACTAAAACTTATACTTGAGTCTTTGGGGCATACAATTAATGAGTTGCCACCCAGCATTATCGGATTTGTGCACGCCATTGTCTACACACCAGAGCAAAGTTAGACACAAGGTTCGTTTTTAAGAGGGGAGAGCAGACAGCCTCACAAAAAGAGGGGTCCTCTAGGTGTGACAATTTTTTTTTTTTTTAATTCCTTAGTCGAGAAGGGTCTCTCTTTACCAGATTCAGAACTACATATTGAAATATTTATTCGCAAAATTAAATTTAAAAAAATATATTCTATTTAAAAATTAGGCACAAGGTCATCAAAAGTGTGAGGAACGAGGAGAGGGTATCTATGGTAAACCTTTGTGTATCCTACTCCTTACTAGATGCATTTTGATTCATTCGTCCCATCGTTGTTGCTTCCATTTTCTCACCATGCGTCTATCACTTTCACTTCAGTAGCCACCAAAATACCACATTTACTCTACGGATTAAACTACTTAAAATATCTCCAATGGTTTGAAATAATTTTTATTTACGAAAAAATATTTACAATTTGATGAAGAATGAAGAGGAGCGGGACACCAAAAACACCTGAAAAGAAAGACAAACAAACTAAATAAAAACAGGGGCAGGTTAGACGACTCTCCCAACCCTTTCTAATAACAGACCGTCCACTGTATTCCGGTTTGTTTAGAACCAAAAGCAAGCAGATCGATCTCTAAATGGGAAGGGGATGAAAGTGGGAGGAAATTAAATAGGATGGAGTTTGGAAGTGATGGGTTTCCTTCCAAGAAAAATACAAATTGTGGAAGCTAATCGCAAAAATTAATGTGGGAGGATCCTTATGACGATTGAAGAGATATGATTCATGATTCGCAGACCAATTTCACATTTTCTACCCATTCAACAATTACATATTGGTTGTCGCGCCATTGAATTCCGGGATTAGCCGGACATCGAAGGTCTTGCCGTCCATCTTAAAATAATCATCTAGGCCGAAATAGTTTGAAGAAGTAAAAAGGGGGAGAGAAAGATAGCCTATGTAAGATGATAACAACGTGTTCACCATTGAACATTCGTTACGTGGTATACTCTTCTCAAGAACACCGTCTTCAATACAGATCTCTTTTTGCTGGGAAGGAAAATTAGTTACGTTGTAGGTTAGCATTTTTTATTTTATGTTTTCACCACGTGTCTGACGTTGTACGTTGCCTTTATTCTTACGCAGCGCCGAGCTTGAAGACTGGAAGTGGAAGAAGGATGTTGCCACGTCGGCGTTCAGTCTGAAATCAGCGAAAGACTGTAAATAGTCCACCAGCGGATCACTACCGACAAGCTTTCTGATTGGTCCACAGTTGACCAATTTCAGCTTAGCATCCGATTCTTTGCATATAGAAAATAGTCCGTTAATGCTGCCCAGAACTGTGTTCGCTATCTTTGACCCCAAACCAAAGGCTGGGAAGTTGACATTCTGTGTCTATTTGATCATCCTTTACAAAATGCTAACGCATTTACGCAAGGTAAAAACTATTTTATTTCCGCAAAGTTACGTTGTTGTATAAAACTTGCTATAAATACTTACAGAAAATGATTATACGGACAACTGAGTAATAAACGTCTACTTATCCATTGTTTCTCCATTAGAAATGTTTGCAGTCGAGGGCGCATGCATAGTTTCCGTAAGAACAACTTGTTAGAACTTAGGGAATATATAACTCCTGGTATGATAGTCAAGTAATTGTAAGAATAAATACGTTAATAGCATAACAACTATATAATTGATTATCTGAACTATGACACACATAAGAAAATGAAGAAAAATAATTGTATATACTTCGTAAGCAGCTCGTAGTGTTTTCGAGCCTCAACGTAAAATCACCGCAGTCTAAAACAACTTTCATGACAGGAATAAGTATATTCAAAAATAAAACTAAAGCAAATTACGTTCTTTAGTGCAAAGAACATGCTGCAAGGATAAAAAGGGAGAAATCGCTGTGCATAATCAAATATCGATGTGTCATATGCAATGTTATTTAGGGCTAATACCACGAGACTGCTCTCCAACCGACTACAACATGGTTGTCTTCAAGTCTGATGTAAACAAATACTTTATTAACCGCCCTCTTGGATACTCAATTTCTCTTAAGTAATCTTCTGCCTATCCTACCCTCTTGTAGTGGCGATCATCGCCATGCTGACGATTTCTTCAACCCTTATCCTCGAGTGGCCCTCGGACCTTGATAAGCGGTGACCCATTAGTAAAAAAAAGGTTGAGAATCAGACAAACTTTCTTTCTATGTTATATATATATATATATATATATATATATATATATATATATATATATATATATATATATATATATATAATTATTTCCACAATCAGACAACGCCGCAGCCCACAACCTATGAAAGAAACAAACCGGAAGTCGTAGACTCCTTTGGGCTCATCAATAGAACGCATTCGAACTCAAGATTTGAAACCCGAGTCACTTGCATGCCAAGCGAGTACTCTGCCACTGAGTCAAGGACTTCCGGTTTGTTTCTTTCATGTTTCTTTCATAGGTTGTGGGCGGCGGCGTTGTCTGATTGTGGAAATAATTATATATATCATCTCACATTAAAAAAAAAGAATCTAATATATATATATATATATATATATATATATATATATATATATATATATATATATATATATATATATATATATATATATATATATATATATGAAACCATTGTAACAATTTTCAAAAATGGGGACCGGAAGAATTGTAATTACTACTGGATAATATCACTGCTGAGCATCACAAGTAAGATCTTTGTCCGCATTCTCCTTGACCGCCTCCTCATCCTTGCAGTAGACATCCTACCAGAAACCCAATGCGGCTTTCGACCTTCTCGCGGGTCTATAGACATGATCTTCTGTGCGCGACAATTACAACAGCATCCCGTCATGTTTATCAAAACGTGGACCGTATAAAGAAGCGATATAAAAAGAAAAAACACCAAGAGTGCTTCCAGTAACAAAAACTAAGACAAATTCTAAAAATCCCTTGGGAGTGCCATACACTTAACACAGAAATTTTGTATCGAGCCTCAGTGACCAGCGTTGAGCCCACCATCACCCACCATCGCCCTCGCTGAGCAGGCCACATAAACAGAATGGATCCATCCAGGCTCCCCAAGAAAATGCTCTATGGCGAGCTTGCCAACGGGACCAGACCACGAGGAGCCCCGAAAATGCGCTATAAAGACCAGCTGAAGTGCACCCTGAGCGTAACAAACATAGACGTGTCCTCGTGGGAACAAACTGCCAGGGACCGGGACACGTGGAGAAAGACAACACGTCCAGGCATCACGGACTTTGAGGAGATGAGGACGTACTAACGGCTGACTGCTTATGAAGGCCCAAAAGCCACTCGGGGATAAGGGTTACTGTGTTTGTTAGGTCGACGGCGAGAGAACACCGTGATGATACGTAACGATGGTTGAAACTGGCCAGTATTTGATTGTTGAAGAAGACGGCTCAACAAGAATTTGTTAACATTGGACTTTAAAACGACCATGTTGTAGTCAGCTGGGAAGCAGTCCCGTGTTACTGTGTCCCACAAACGCGTAGATCTTGTAACGAAACTTTTCTCATGGAAGTTCAAAGTTTCTTTACAAAAGGTATTGTGTGTTCAACATTAAATAACCACAATAGAAAGGGAGACAAAAAGGGAAGAAAGGGAGACAAAAAATGAAGAAAGGGAGACAAAAAAGGAAGAAAGGGAGACAAAAAAGGAAAGAAAGGGAAATAAAAAGGGAAGAAAAAGAGACAAAAAAGGAAGAAAGGGAGACAAAAAAGGAAGAAAGGGAGACAAAAAAGGAAAGAAAGGGAGACAAAAAGGGAGATAAAAAGGGAAGAAAGGGAGACAAAAAAAGGACAGAAATGAGACAAAAAGGAAAGAAAGGGAGACAAAAAGGAAAGAAAGGGAGACAACAAGGGAAGAAATCGAGAAAGATATAAAGATATGCTGTGTTGCAAATAATTTGTATCTGCCGGAATTAACTTGTGATCGCGTGATGCGTTTCGGCTATAGGGATTTCGTCCAATCTTTATCGAAATAAAGATATGTTTATATATTTGTATGTGCAGGATTCACCCCTAAATTGATTAACCGATCATTATGAATTTGGGAACACAGCTGCTATGTGTAAAGGGTCCAAATGTTGGCAATATTAAGTTTAATTTAGTTTTATGCAAAGGTGGAATCCCTTTCGTGAAAATTGACATAATTCCGATTTTTGTGAAATTTTAACAATAGGTATTAGATTTCAGTTTCTTTTGGAGTAATCTAAAGGTTTTTAGGGGCATAATATGAACACAATTAATCAAGATTCCCTAAATTTCAATTATTTCTCAAGACTCCTTAAGCTTAAGTCCTAAATTTAAAAAAAAATTCTAGAATCAAAATCATGTAATGGATTTTGTATCAAAATTAGAATAAGAATTCCAGACATAAGGTTTAGTAGAATTATATGTTGATTTTAATCTTCGTAAGGAGACATAAAAGTGATGCAGAACTGTTCTGCTAGTGGAATTAATTTTACTTGTCCTGGGACGAGTATTCGTCTCGTTACGTATATAGTTTTAAAAATATAGGGAGAAAAATAATCGTGAAGCTGGCAAGAGAAAATGCAGGCAAGCACCACTTTAAATTGGAAGACTTTATATATAACTACCAGTGTTATTTGGCGTTGCCCGGGACCACTAAAACAAAATAGAAGAGGTTAAAAAGTGCAAAATATTGAAGTGTAATTATTTAACATTCTATCTCTCTATCCCTCTCTATTTGTCCTTCAATCTTTCTCTGTTCCCCTACCATGTGTCCCCCTTCTGTATGTCCAACCCCCTCTTTCTCCTCCGCCCATATTGAGTGAAAAGAAATAAAACTGAAGAGGCCTCGAGAGCGCTACTGAAACTCCACAAATAATATTAAGGTCTCCAGAGCACTACTATAACCACCTTTTCCAGAGTTAACGTTTAATAATTTTGAAATGAGTCGGCATTTACTTTCCAAATTAGTACATAATATTGAAAATGCCTGAAAAACGCCCCCTCCCCTTCAACCTGACCGAGTTGACCTTCAAAGAATGAAAAATCTTTTTTTATATTTAAGATATTATTTAACCGGGACAACGCCGATCAAGAAAATACCGACTTTGTAGCTGTTTGATTTGTAGTTTTTACTTTTAGTTGGGCACACAAACAGACATACAGACAACTGCACTCAAGAAAACGGCCAGAATCATGAAAAGAGCTCTCGGTTGGAGTCTGTAAATAGCGGGTGATCGTATGGCATTTGGAAGAATGCCTCGTCCCCAGCAAATGAATGAAAAGAAAAAGAAAGAAAAAAAGTGAAAACAACTGCCCTTTATAGAATAAAAAGATGTGCAGGAGAAAAAAGAAGGGGGAGAAAGGTAGAAAAATGTATAATGTTGCAAATGATTGGTATTTGCGGGAATTAACTTGTAATCTGGATATTCCGTTTTTGTAACAGTTTTTTTTTTTAGTTATCTGTGATAATATATGAAGTTAGAAGAAAGGATTAACCATTTTTCTCAGTTGCTGGTTCTGTCCGGCAAATTCCCAACGCGTGTTATTAACGCCAGTTGTAACAATCGAAGCGATGTTTCACCGACTGCTTCTACGAATCGCCAGGACAAAAACGAGGAAGAGAGCTTAAAAGCATACGGACTGTTCGATCAAGCTGGTTTTGTTATGCGGTCTGTGATTGGTTATTTCTTGACATACAGTGAACATTGTTATAACAGGGCTCGGTCAAAAAGATGTGACTGTATGTCTTCTAATAATTTTCATATGGCATGAATTACCATAAAACACTTAATATTATATAGAACAGACAAACCAACATAATTAATAGATCTGTTCGAAGTAGCAGCGGCAAGGAATGTTGTTATTACGCATCGACTCTCGATTAGAAACAAAAGCGCAAATAAGCAGTTTCTGTCGATTAATCACATTGCAAGAAATATTCAGTGCCGAAATCTCGCGCGTACTATCCAAACCCAAACACAGTTTTCTATCTCTTTGTTCCTGTATTTTCTTCTATACCCGACCGACGTGGGTACATCCTTAAAAGATGACCTACGGCCCTCGAAAAACGCAACGAGAAACATTCATGAACTTCTGTACGCCCAGCGAAGCACACACACGCCGCTCACCGAACTCATGTACACAGTGTATAACACTCTTTCTCTAACAAAACAGGCACGCTAACACACACACAAACACACATACATGCACCTTGATGCTGATCCCATTTACACACACGTGAAGCGACACAGCCACAGCTGAAATAAACATGTGTACTTAATGTCTCTTTACAGACAAACACCTTTCTTTCACCGGAACGTTCTTGGACTCTTTGAGCTTTCATTCTTCACGGACTCGTTATCTTTAGTTGTCTTAATCAAATTGTCAACAAATAA
>OY744533.1:19318554-19321054 GCA_963556195.1 Sepiola atlantica
TAATGTTATAATGCGATCTGAACGAACGCCAAAAAGCAAATGGCTTGAATTGCTACCCTCTTTCTTTCTCTGCTTGAGATAGACTCGTCTCTTTAATTCCAAAAGGCAAGGCAGTTTTCACAGAAACGTGTTAACTCAATATTTCACATCCAATGAATATCGTTTCAAAGCCAAAATCTAGCACGTCTATGTTAAATTGACAAGCCAACGCGAACTTCGAAACCTCTATAAGAACGATGAAATAAACAGCTAAAAGACAAGAGCCAACCGGCGCGTCTCGAAAGAACCCAGAAAAACGTACGCCCCCCGTCCTTACTCCTGAGCATTTGGCTGGGAAGGCGAAAAGAAAAGAACACTTCAAAACGCACGTACAAGCTTTCCTCACGTCGCGCACAGCTACTCACGCAAGGACAAGAAATTGCTACCCACTTGCACGTGTAATATATTGAAGAGTGGCAAAAATTAATCGTGGACGAGTCCATTGTGGGTGGGACGTCGAGAAAGAAAGAAAGCGACTTGATAACTGTTAAAAAGGAGAAGGTTCCGCAGTGCAAGCGAGACTTGAAAGGCGACGGTTTCAGAAATGCGAAGAGCCGGAGCGCTTGGTGATCGGTGTATCGAAGTACCGGAAGAATGGGAGTTTACTGATGGCACCGATGAAGCTTTATTGGCCATGGTACCCAAGCCCGTCTTGCTGTTAGGCTTTCGTGTCCGCTGACTAAAAATGCGACTGATAAGCAAGTTGGTACTGTGAAGGAATCCCCTGACTTGTATTTCATCAAACAGACAATTGGAATGGCTTGTGGAACAATTGCTTCAGTTCACGCTCGGATAGACAATGCAGAGCAAATTGCTTTCCAATCGGATGTATATATGAATGAGTTTCTAGCGGAAACCAAGTCTGTGACCTTAGCAAGAAAAAGACTTTTATGAGACAAAAGTATGTCAAAAGATTTTTTTTTATGTGTGTGCGTAGCCGACGTAAACCATTCGGTGATGGGAAATAAAGAAAACCAAAGTTTTTCCATATACGTTCTGTTCTTTGCCATTCTTGTTGGATCTTACCGGGTACCCCGAAAGAACGAGTAATGCAACACACACACTAACAAATATAGACATCTTAAGCCCTCGTATCTGCTTATTTCTGAACATTTTCTATCAAAGAACACGAGTTGTATAAACTTTACTAAATGAACATTTCTTCAGTAAAACTGACTTTTATATTCATGTAAAATTGTAGTTCGATAAATGTTTTGTTGATTAATCATGTTTTTATTTCCTTCGCCATAATCATTTAGCAAATGCTAAATTCACAAACAGGGTGTCGTGAATGAAAGAGAGATAACAACACACACACACACACACATATATTTATATATTTATATATATTTATATATTAACAATTTTAAAGTACGGTGAAAGATATTTTGAGTGAGTAAATAGGCAAAAAATGTGAAAGTTCTTAGTAAGGAAAAAGACACGAGCGTTATAATCGCGTGTCATCATCATCATCATCATCATCATCATCATCATCATCATCATCATCATCATCAACAACCGGTTTATTTGTTGAATCAGGCCACAATTAATCCTCTGATGAGGGTGGGGCCTGATTGTCTAGTCTCGAAATCTAAGTCTTCCTCTCCACTCCTGTCTTTGGCAAGGCTTGATGGAATCCATACCCATGGCCTTCCTATCACGTTTGACTACTTCCTCCCAAGTCAACTTGGGTCTGCCAGTGGTGATGTTCTCTGCTGGCACATTCAACTGTCGGACTTTAGCAATCCAGCCATCGCTACGCTCAATGTGACCCAACCAACGCAGTCTGTTCTTCCGCATTATGTCCGCAAGGCTTTTCAAGTCGACCTGTGAGAGCAGGGATTCAAAGGAAAAGTGTGTTGGTTCAAAGTTCCATTTTGTGTGTCTGTGTGTGTTTATCTTTTTGAGTTAGGCTGAAATTGTAGATCAGTTGTACTTAAGGGATGTTCAACTTGTCACAAGTCGTGTTTCTTATGGTGCGCCTACGTTGTTGTTGCTGTTGACCTCTTCACAGAGTCGAAGCGTAATTATGTCGTCCAAGAGAACTCTGATTTTTTGGTTATCTAGTTTGCTGTTTTTATTCGAAAAATCTTATTCACATATACTTGTCAAAAAGAATATGTCTCAACGAACAGGAATTCGTTTCATTGGTTGAAAAATGTACACTTATGTGAAATAAGTTTTTGTTTTTTTTCGGGGGCGCCAGCTGCGTCTGTGCAGACCTCAGAGTAAGCAATTGAATTTAGTGAATACTATTCTACCCAGTACAGAAGAAGGAAGAAATGAAAAGGAAAGAAGAGGAAAGAGTAAGCCGAACGAACAGAGAAAGAAAGAGAGTAGCTTACACAAAGTAGTATTTTTTTTTCGTTCGCTTGTCTCGTCTATCTATTTACTAATCTATTACAATATAACAAAAATCATAATGTCTTATGATTCGATATTGAGCAGGTAGATCTTCTAG
>OY744533.1:19326054-19626054 GCA_963556195.1 Sepiola atlantica
TATTTTGATAGGGTTACATATTTTTTTTAAATCTATAAATACTTTTAACATTTTTACTAGTCCCCCTTTACAGCTGCGAAACGATGCACATGCAAAACAGTTGTTGTATTTTTTCATTCATTTCAGTTGTATTGTCGTTTCATTTCTCATGCGGTCAGTCAACATTTTTCGACAACTGGGAAGGTCCAGTTCAGCTTCAGCTGCTCTCCACCATCTCAACATTATGCATCGTCGGGATCTCAATTGTTTCTAGGCATCTCTCTCTCATTTAATTTCATTCTGAATCTACCGTTTGCCGTGGGATAAGTTCCCTAACACACACACACACACACACACACACACACACACACACACACACAATCATCATCATCATCATCATCATCACTTTCATTATTATCATCACTACCAACACCATTATCATCACCACCCCTACATTCATCATCATCATCATCATCATCAGTATTATTATTATTATTATTATTATCTGCCCAGGAACTTACAAATTCTCAACTGATTTCTCTTTTGCTACCCTTTCCTAAGCAAACGATTCTTCGCCTTTTGCCTAAGATCAAAGTGTAGTATCTGTTCCGATGGATACTGCACCTCATAGACTGGTATTGTCTTGGCCTTCGAGGCTTGATTTACGCCGGTCTATGGGTCTGTCCTGTGCAGTTCTGGGAGGTCTACCTTCCCAGGCTTCGCCTCCCTTCTTTGGGGAGGAGTAAGTTTATTGCTTATTGCCTGAGGCGCCCCTACCGGGAATGCCGACGGGGCTGCCCAGGCAATTTTTAAACCCCACTTTCCCGACCCGACCTTGGGTCACATCTTACTTGTGGGAGTAAGATAAAAACTGGCCTAGTGCCTAACTCCTGGAGAGGAGTAAATCAATACCCTTTCCTAAGCAATGCACAATTCGTCCATATCTTTTATTCTTCAGCCAATCTTTTACATAAACAGAAGGATGACAACTCACATTCTCAATTCACACACATCGAAATGCATCTCTTTTCAATTAAACTATTTTCAAAAATTTATGTATATATATAAGATCACTAACCACCACGCTTCTTTGGTGGCAATACTCTATATATCAATCACATATCTGGCATGGCCACTATGAGAAAATCTTTACCATACTTCTACCATTTTAAAATTTCTCAACAGCCTAAATATCTTCTGCAAACTCGCAGGAACTCTCTAAAACCTTTTTCCGTAATTCTACCATTTAAAAAAATTTCAAACAAAACTATTTTCCGTAATTCTACCATTTAAACAAATTTCAAACAAAACTATTTTCCATAATTCTACCATTTTAAAAAATTTCAAACAAAACTATTTTCCATAATTCTACCATTTAAACAAATTTCAAACAAAACTATTTTCCGTAATTCTACCATTTAAAAAAATTTCAAACAAAACTATTTTCCATAATTCTACCATTTAAAAAAATTTCAAACAAAACTATTTTACATAATTCTACCATTTAAAAAAATTTCAAACAAAACTATTTTCTGTAATTCTACCATTTAAAAAAATTTCAAACAAAACTATTTTCCATAATTCTACCATTAAAAAAAATTTCAAACAAAACTATTTTCCGTAATTCTACCATTTAAAAAATTTCAAACAAAACTATTTTCCATAATTCTACCATTTAAAAAAATTTCAAACAAAACTATTTTCCGTAATTCTACCATTTAAAAAAATTTCAAACAAAACTATTTTACATAATTCTACCATTTAAAAAAATTTCAAACAAAACTATTTTCCGTAATTCTACCATTTAAAAAAATTTCAAACAAAACTATTTTCCATAATTCTACCATTTAAAAAAATTTCAAACAAAACTATTTTCCGTAATTCTACCATTTAAAAAAATTTCAAACAAAACTATTTTCCATAATTTTACCATTTTAAAATTTCTCAACAGCCCAATATTTTCTTCAAACTTGCAGAAACTACCCAAAACTTTTTCCATAATTCTACCATTTTAAAATGTCTCAAACAAAAACCTTTTTCACAATTTGAACAGTTTAAAAGTTCTAAAACCCAGATCTCTAAAGCAATATGAATGTGACAGCCCAGGAGGGTGTTTCCATTTTGCCCTGGCCACACATGTGCAGGGAACCCAAGTGTCCTCCACAACTAATTTCCACTCTCCACAAAACATGATTTGCACAGACATCACATAACAACAACAGAGGACTATTTAAGTCTAAGTTATATGCGCATACAGGAGCCAAGTGATACATAAACTCAAACTAATTGGATCCATCCCCAATCATTGCTCTGGTAGCATCCACTTGAATTATTCTACCTGGAATCTCCAGACATAGGATTCTTTGGAACAATCCGGTTCCTTCCACCCTTCACAGACCCAGGCATTTCCAAACTGTGGAGATAAAAGATTAAAATCCTCTAAAGATGGCTGATCCAGAGCCATTTGACGGAGGTCAATATCTTCTGGCAGGGAGATAGCGCTGATTGGTAGACGAGATAATGCGTCTGCAGCAGTGTTCTCTGAACCGGATATATGCCGTATGTGAATGAAGAACTGGGAAATGAAGTCCAAATGTCTTGATTCACAAAGAGAATATTTGTCCAGCTTAGCACGTAGCACAAACGTAAGTGGACAATGATAAGTATAAATGGTAAATTGCCGACCTTCTAGCACGCGGCAAAAACGTTTAATAGCACTGTAAATAGCCAAAAGTTCATGTCCGAAAGTACCGTAACGACTTTCAGTAGGAGTCAATCTCTGAAAAAAACATGACAAAGGGTTTAATATGTTGCTGGTGCTGTTGCTGCAACAGCTGAACTAGATGCATCAACGACTATAGAAAATTCAGCGTCAGGTATCGGATGTGATAACAATGATGTATCTGCTAGTTTTTTATTTGTCTCATGAAAGGCTTTAAACTGGCAGTTATCAAGTGAAATGGGTTCATCCTTATATTTCTATTTTTCAACAGATCCATCGGAGGAGTGAGTATGTCAGCACAATGTGGAATGAAACGTCAATAATAGTTCAATAATCCAAGAAAATGTCGCAATTGACGTAGTGAAGTTGGAGGATGTAGATTGAGCAGAACGTTGACATTTTCAGGAAGGGGTGAAATACTTTCTGAGTTTATTACATGTCTCAAGAAAACAAGACTTGTGACACCAAAACCACACTTAACAGGGTTTCTACTAACATGATAATGCTGCAAACGTTAAAAAAATGCGGAGATGTTTTAAATGTTCCTCCGGTGAGGAGTTAACTATAAGAACGTCGTCTATATAGTTATACACAGAATCTAAGTCACGGACCACCTTGTCCAGTTTGAAAAGTGCTAGCTGCATTAAGTAAGCCGAATGGCAGAGTCAAAAATTCAAAATACCGAAAGTAATTGTAACAGTGGTCTTAGGAATATCTGAAGGATTAACCGGTAATTGGTGGTAAGCTGATCCAACTTTGAAAATATATTACAACCATGCAAGGACGAAGCGAAATCCTGAATATGGGGGATAGGGTAACGATCGAGAACAGTAGTGGAGTTCAGCCAACGGAAATCTTCTGTAGGACGCCAGTCCCCAGAATGCTGTCAGAACCATATGCAAAGGGGATGTCCAAGGCCTAGATGAGGGTCGAATACTACCTAGCTGGAGCATGTGATTAAATTCATGCCTGACTGCTTTTAACTTCTCCGAAGAGAGGCAGCGAAGACGTTGAAGATAAGAGCCGCGGTTGTTTGAATAAGGTGCATAGTAGAATGAACAGGTTTGTTTATTTCAAAATTCAAGTTCATTAGGGTTAGAGGTTAGGGTTAGGTCATGAAAAGTCTTCAACAACAAATCATAAAGGTTATCAGTAGAAGCAACAAAAAATACAGTCAGCTGTTCAGAAGCTCTTCTAGCAGATGATGACAGGTTAGTGCTAGAATCTGTCAGTCTACGTCTACACATGTCTACCATCAAGTCAAAGTAGTCCAAGAAATCAGCACCTAAGATAGGATTGGGGACGTCAGCAAGGATAAAGATCCACATGAAATCTATGCGTAGTTGCAAGTCCAAGGATCGTGAAACTTTACCAAACGTGAGTATTGGAGAACAGTTTATGGCTTGAAAAACAACCGTCGAAGTCAGAGGCTTTTCTTGGAAAAAGCTTAGAGGCCATATGCTACATGCTACTGTCGACTAACAAATGATACTGAGAAATGTAATATTTCACGTAGAACACATGACCGATGGGTAGCTTATGAGGGGGAAAGTGTCGTTCTCACCTCTTTCTTTCTATCGTTTCTCTGATCACGAGCTCCCTAGTAAAGTTGTCGATAGCCTTTTGCATGGCTGTATAAGGCAGGTCAGGCGTTGGTTTTGCAGACATTGCCGAGATGTCTGTCACCGAGTTAGCACTCGCCGCACCAGGGGTCCTTCCAGTATAACAATAACTTTGTCAGCTAAGGAAGCAAGTTGTTCCACCATATCGTCTCCATCATTAGGGGTGATGATAGCCTATATGGTAGATGGCAAACGAGATATGAATAACTGTCTCAATAATCCCGTCTGCTGGGGAATTTTCAGCCGATTCACGCATACGTCGAAGTAACTGTGTTGGCAGAATGATCCCCCAGCAATTCGTTGTTTACCAGTGTTTGAAAACGATGAAGTACAATGAAGTATCTCATTGGATGCACCAGGTTAAGGATCTGTAATTAAATCCTTCACTGTAGCTATCAGTGACGCAAGAAATGCACTGAGTAGTAAGTTTAGCTGTTTCGATTCCGACGCTATCCCGTGGGAAGCGAAATGTTCTTCAATTTGTGAAAACCACGCACGAACATTGCCTGAATGTGCCGGGATTGAATTGAAGCTCATCGTAAAACAGAAGAGAAAAGAAAATTGCAGTTGTAAGAAATAAGACAGAGTCAATGGCTGGTGGATATCCTATTTAAGCGCTCGATTGGAACTTGATCATCAATAAACTAATATTAAGGACAGATTCTTCCTACGAAGAAATGATGTAAGGAGGAATTTTGAAGAATATATGAAAATATAGTGCCCTAACTTCCAATAGACGGCAAAAATAATGTGAACGGAACATATGTTGAGACAAGAAGCAATGAGTGAAACTAGTATAAGAAAAAAATACCGTATTAATCAAATTACGAAAAATGGCGCGCGTTTAATGCAGCAAGCGGACAGTTGAAAATAGCCAAATTGAAGATGCGATACATATTTGGTAAAAAATATGTGAAAAAACGTTAATGCGCAACAGCAATTCTAACAACACAAGTCTACACCATAAAGGATGACTTGCAATTTTAGTAATTTAATAATTAACTTGGATGTGATATAGCCATTAGCACAACTCCTGAAATCATCCACGAACGGCCGTCGAACACCACGTGGTGATTATTTAAAAATTGAGCGGGAAAGCGGAAGAAAGAGAAAATATGTTATATTATTACAATTTCAAAAATCGCAACAAATTTTAATTTAATCGTAAATTAATAGCAATGGAAAATGTATTTTATTACTAAATCAACAAGTTTTAATCGCTATTCCCTATTATTTCTCTGCCTGAAAATGCTAATTTGCTAGATAACCAGAATACACTGCTTTCAGAATACTTTGCTCGTTGTTCTCAACATGATTGATTGACCTTCAGTCACCACCTTTTAGTATCTATTTCGGGAGCAAAATAAAAATAAAAAGGAGAAATAAGGTTTTTAGAATCAGATTGAATAATATGGTTGGGGATGAACTTATAAATACTAGAGCATGACGTGACCAGCCGATTGATCGGATTTGGCTCCCTCTACCGCGCTAGTAAACTCCTCACACCTGACATTATCCTGTATCTCTACAAAGCCACCATCCGCCCATGCATGGAGTATTGTTGCCACATCTGGGCTGGTGCATTATCTACTACTCTCTCCCTCCTTGACAAGGTCCAAAAAAGAGTCGCCAACCTAATAGGTTCCTCACTGTCAACCAAGCTCCAGTCCCTGTCCCATCGCCGCAATGTAGCATCCTTGTGCTTGTTTTACAAATACTTCAATGGATTGTGCTCCGATGAATTGGCTGCTATGGTGCCCTCTCGACGTAAGTTCACTAGACCAACTCGACAATCGACTAAATCCCATCCATTCACTGTGGAGGTCCCCAGATGCCGGAGAGCTTTCTACTCAAATAGCTTCTTTCCTCGTGCTGCTGGCCTCTGGAACTCCCTCCCTACCCCCTGTTTCCCCGACGGTACTGACATGCAGAAGTTTAAAACTAATGTAAACAGACATCTTGCTGCGCAGATCCCAATTTGGGTTGACCCGCCCAACCTTCTCCCTTTTCGTTCTTCTCAGTAGCCCCTTACGTCTACAGTGGCGGCCTGCCTTGTCTGGGGTGAACTATGTTAAAAAAAAAAAAATGTAATGGCCGAAGTGGAAGAATGCCTAGCCACCAGGATCCTGTCCTATGGCATCACAGGTCGCCACCCACAGGCAACAGGTGACCCCATTTTCAGGCGGGGTGGGTGGTGGATTACCCCTCTGCATGGGGTTTCAGTCGGTGAATTTGTGGCCATGCCAACAGGGCGATGGGAGAATTGTGAGCAGTGGCTAGCAAGAATGATCACAGCATGCATTCTGACTAAGTCTGCACAACGAAATTCGTTGATATGCTGAAAAAAGGGGGGGGGGGGCAAAATCCGGGTAAGATAATGTGGACTTTGGCGAGAGATAGGCGTCAGAGTGATGACTGTGAAAAAAGGGCTGAACGAGAATCTTCACTACTTCTCATACAAAAGTGACAAGGGCTAACTACTCACCGCCAAGGCCCAAGAACTCCTCGGGGATGTTTTGGTTCTTCTCAAGTTTGGTTGTTTTGTTTTACAGCATATCAACCCATTTTCGTGTTATTTAATGCCGAATACGGTCATTTTAGTAAAAGTTTTTTATGCTTCAAGTTCTTTAAATCTTCAAATATTTATTCATAGTACTTGGTTTGGTTGTTTTGTTTTATGGCATATCAACCCTTTTCAGGTTATTTAATACCGAATCTGATCATTTTGGTAAAAGTTTTTATGCTTCAAGTTCTTTATATCTTCAAATATTTATTCATGGTGTTTTGTTTGGTTGTTTTTAGAGGAAAATTGTTCGTGTTTTTAGCTTTGCAGAACATGATTGAGTTATGCAAAGGGAAAGAAAAAAAATTACATCAATGTTTGGTGCATTTTAAGTCAGGAAGCCGATATCTTCAGACAGTCTGATCTGGTAGCACCAGAGGTTCTTCTCAGGACAAGTGGCACAACATGTAGAAGAACAGGTGTTACGTCTACAGTTCGCACAAAGTCCTGCGTGCCACGAAGACCAAGTTTCTTCAAACTGAGGTTCTTTCAGCGTGTTTCCAGCGAAGGCCACATCCTGTTGTCTCACATCTTCAAAAAGGGACTCAGACTCTATTCATATGGTTATATTGAGTTGCTGTGCACTGTTGTCAGGCGCTGTGTGGAGAGAGTGGCTGCGGGAAAGCTGCACATGTGGCAGCAGGACTTTGTGTCGCAGTTCCGAGAAAACACAGAACTGGCTGTCTGAGAACTTCCAGAACATTACCAGCCCTAACATGCCCCCCCCCCCCCACTTGTGGGGGGGGGGTGCAGTTGAAAAAGACACCAGACGTATCGCCTACAACACCATGGGCAAGCTGATTTCCAGGATCAAACTGATGTTCAGACATCTCTGAATAGGCCCTATGAAGGTTCAGATTCTGCCTGGAGGCCGTGGTGGAGGTCCAGAGTGGCTTCTGTGAGTGATCTATATTTAGCAAAAGATCATCTAACAGATGAACTTTGAATTTTGAGAATACGTCAATTATTGGCCAAGATATGACGTTTTTTTTCTTTCCTTTCCAAAAAGCATCAGATTTGTCTCAAACACGCTATGAGAAAAAAAGCGCCTGGTGCAATGCTTCTTAATAGGGTACTGCACTCTAGGGAACGCGAGCAATTTCCAATTCGCAGGGGAGGCGCAGACCTAAAGGAACAAAAGTAATAATTTTCAATTCTTTTAACAAGTATGGATCTAGGTTACAGCAGGCATCTCAAGTCACTTTTGTTTTTATACCGTTTTTTTTTTAAATGTCTAGTTCACTCTGTAGAAGTGCAGCATCAGTGAATGTTGTTTTTACACATCGACTCTCGATTGGACAAAAGCTCAAATAAGCAGTTTCTTTCAACCAATCACAGCACAAGTTATGTTCATTTCTAAATTTCGCATATACTATAAAAACCCAAACAGTTTTTCTCTCTTTTTTCCACTATTTTTCTTCCACAGACAACAAACACACTTTCATACGATACATACCTAAGTTTTTTTGCACACAATAGCACACCTATGACAACAGATACATACGAACTACGAAACATAGTGATAGCACATACACACTGCTAACCGAACTCTGCCGCACACAAGTTTGTACATACTCTCTTACCGACAAAATAGGCACGCTAATACGCACGCATCTACATACCTATTCAATCTACACACACTGTAACATGCAAATTCAAACAGCGACAGCTGAAATGAAAACGTTTGGACACTTTGAACTCTCATTTTTACAAACTCTTTATCTTTCGTTGTCTTAGCAAAGTTGTCAATAAAAATAAATTATTTTGCATGGATTGACCGTTATTCTTCCTTTTGATATTTCCTCTCCCCTCTACACATTTGTAAACTAACAATTCAATTTGTATAAATGCACACGTACGAACTAGCTGAACCTCTGTAAATTACATGATATTTGAAATTATTTTATATAAGATTACGCTTAGGCATTTAATGTTTGTACCAACGTTATCATTTTTTACACACAGTAAAAAAAAAATAAAAAGATCGTCCGACTAGCAAAGATCGTCATTAATCAGATCTCGCTAAAGTAAACACTTACAACTTTACCAATTTTCAAATGAATTGTTCCCAAAATACAAATTATGTCGTCCCAATGAGAAAATACATTTTAAAAAGTGAAATTCGTTTTATTGATTTAACCCTATTACTGCAGCTGTCGCAAAATTGCGACAAGTCTACCACGTCTAATAGGACTAGGGGACGGGGCAAAGAAGGGACGCTTGTGCTAGAGAAAGGGCTAGGGATCCCCAGAACGCTTTCAGAACCATATGCAAAGGGGATGTCCAAGGCTTAGATGAAGGCACAAATTGACTAATATATGCATGAGAAAATGACAAGTTTTCATGAGCGGATGGTCAACCTCATTATAAAGTCAAGAATGCCGCCATCACAATATGCAAGTTAGTCAAATTTTACAATTTATTTTGATAGTCCTACTTATATACTATAAACGTCATTTAAATTGCTTGGCCATACAATGAAAGGTTGATCTTAAAGTCATTTTAAAATCAGGTGTAAAAAATCATTTTTCTACAAAAAAAAAAAAAATTCAGTGTTCAGAAGATTAAAGAATATTTAGTTGATAATTATTTTTCAGATAAGAAGACAGAATATTTAAAAAGAATTAAATTGCTACAATTTTAAATAAATTTTTTAAAAATATTCATTTATTTAAAGAAATGACAATTATTTTTATGGAAAAATCAAAAAAAGTCTTTTTCTTTAAAAATAGTATTGACTGACAGACATTTATTATTTCAAAAGGAATATTATTATTAACAGTAAATTATACAGATTGATGCAGAAAGTACCATGGGTCTCCGCTACTTTTAAATAATTTAAAAAAAGCCAAGGCTTTTTCAGTCAAATCAAATTGACAATCACAGTATCCGGGATTTGCTAATGTTACGTAAATTTCATAATTTAATGATAATATTAATATTGCCGCCATAAAATAAATGTGAGCTAAAAATTATTTTCGACAAAATGAAAATTCCTGTAATACAATTAAGAAAATTGTTGATTAGATGACATTGCATGTTTTAATAATTTAATTGAAGGGACATATTTGTTCGTTGTTAAATTGTTAATAATAAGACCTTGTGTTTATTAGTCAAAATATTCACGAGCAGTCATTCCTTCCCTTTTTTTCTTTTACTCGCTTCCTCTGTTATCTTTTTGCCTCGTTCCACTGCCACCGTCTTCTTCATACGAAGACCCCTCCCCCTACCTACTGACTCCTAACCGGAAGTGTTTCCACCAGCTTCCTCTTCTTCATACCAAGTCCCCTAACTCCTGTTACCAATAAAAGATGTGGTACAGTAAAGGGGAGGGCAGGGGAGGTTGTTACTTTTTAACCACGAAAACCAAGCTGCTCTCCTTTCACTGACAACGCTTGGATCCTTGTTTTTGTCCCCAGGCAAAATGAATGGCTTTTTTCTTTGATAAAAGCCCCTAGAATTGACCTTCACTCCAGATCTAAAATGGAAGACTTACATCCAATCTGTTGCTAAAATTGCTCGAGAAATGGTTTGGATCATTCTATCGCTCCAGAAAGTACATCACTTCTGATGCAATCCTCGGTACTTGTTCGTCTTTTACCATAGTCCGTTTTTCACAACTTTTTACTCACCATTTTTTTTGTTCCTTTTTCGGTGTACACTTACCTATGATAGGTAATCGTAAGCAGAAGAAGAATTTAAAAAAATTGAGATGGTCACAAAGAGGGGGATCAGTCTACGTTGAATTTACATTGAAAACTGATCCCCCGATTTAAAATCTAAAATTTTTTGAATTTTTTTTCCAAAAACCCCGGAATTCTCTATCGACATGATAGGTAATTGTACACCGAAATATTTTTTAAAAATTGTGATGGTCAAAAACAGGGGCATCAGTCTACGCTGAATTTACATTGGAAAATGTAAAATTTACATTGGAAAATGTAAAATATTTGAAAAAATTTCAAAAAATCCCGGAATTCTCTAGCAACCTTATAGGTAAGTGTACACTGAAAAAAGAACAAAAAATGGTCAGTAAAAAGTTGTGAAAAACGGACTATGGTAAAAGACGAACAAGTACCCAATCCTCTACCTATATAAGAGTCAGATACGCCGTAAAATGGAATACTGCTACCACATCTGGGGAGGCGATGTTCAGCACTTTCAATTTCCTAGACAGAGTTCAAAATCGGCTTCGGAATTTAGTGGTGGATGTTCTCTTCTTTTCCCTACACCCTCTTGCTCACAGAAGAGCCGTTGCTAGACTCTCTCTACTCTATTGCTATTTCTATGGATCTCTTTCGTTCCTTACAGCCCTGAAAGCATAGAAGTCAAAATCAGTTATCACTCTTTCCCTTGGTTTTAATAAAATTCCATGAAAAATGCCAGTGTATGACTACATATCAACCAAACAATTTCATTATCACATCACTACAGTATAAATCTCTATGCATGAGTGGATGAAGTGTGTGAGGTGCGCTGAAGAAACATTCCTACCAGTAAAATACATAGCCCTGTTGTGCTCGCATACCCTTAATGACAATAAAAGTGTAAAAATTTGGGAATTTCCTTGCTTTTGTACATTTAGTGTATATGAATTTTCATCTTTAACCCTATTAAGGGCATATGATTTCAGTATACTGGCATTTTTCATGGAATATCACTACTTTTGTAAAGGCTATGCCTCAATACAATGCCTTCTCATAACTGATATAGTTGGTAGTTTGACTTATCAAGGTATATGGTAAACTGAAATTAAAATGCCATTGACTAGACACTAGAACCTCTATCTTTGCCAAAAATCAGCTGAATCCATCAAATGGTCGATAAGATATTAAATAAAGTGTATGAATACTGGTCATTTTTAAGGTTTTTTGGAATTTTCTGGAAAACTAAGGTATATGGCAAACTGAAATTAAAATGCCATCAACTAAACCCTAGAACCTCTATCTCTGCCAAAAATCAGCTGAATCCATCAAATCGTTGATGAGATACAGGGTGGCACACACGTACGTACGTACGTACGTACACACAGATAACATGATTTCATGATTGAACTTTCTGGATCTCTGGGTTGCCTTGACTAATGATGCTGAAATTCTACACACTTATAGAACCTATCAAATAAAAATTTTGTGCCAAGTTTCAACTAATTTGGTTTATTGGTTTTTGAGTTATGATTGATCAAAGAAATGAGATTTCCAGCATAGGCCATTCATGAAGTCTATTAAGGGATATTAGAGTAAAAAGCCTTCCAGCATATGGAGACTTTCGCAGTGAGGATGTTGCTGATTGTCGGGGATATTCACGTCAAGGGAGCACCAGTGCAACAAGTTTGTCGGTTCACATTTCATCGAAGAACTTGTAAAATAAACACAGTTATGAATCAGAAATCATTTCCCGACAGGGATATTGTGGCTTCTTAACTGACAGATCTGAAAGACACAAAACTCTGTGCTCGCCTCAAAACCCCGATGTGATAGCCTGAGTATAATAAAGACCACTGCTTGTCTTTATCTCTCTCTCTGTGAGCCTGGTGAATATTTTTATACATGTCTCTCTCTTGAATTTCTGTAATTGTCTTATAACATGTTCCTCATGTGAATAAATCCTCCATCAAAAAAGAGACCTGTGTGTTCATGTTAATAAATAGAGAACACAGATGAGACGACTTGTTGGTCAGAACTGCAAGGGTGTATGAAGGTTAAACACACATGAAGAGACAAGATAATATAACATGAGGAGAGGTGACCTCATATATTTCCTACAGGAATCAGTGGTTCAATATGCAATCGGATGAGAGAATTGCGAACTTGTGTTTGCGTGCATTTACTGGATAGCTCATGATCATCTGCTTGTTGTCTTCGTCCAAATTCAGTGCTTGAGTTCAAAACCACATTTCTTAAGATGATGCTGCGCTCTTCAACTTGTCCATATTTCTTAATATGATGCTGCGCTCTTCAACTTGTCAACGTTTCTTAACATGATGCTGCACTCTTCAACTTGTCCATATTTCTTAAGATGATGCTGCGCTCTTCAACTTGTCAACATTTCTTAACATGATGCTGCACTCTTCAACTTGTCCACATTTCTTAAGATGATGCTGCGCTCTTCAACTTGTCCACGTTTCTTAACATGATGCTGCGCTCTTCAACTTGTCCATATTTCTTAATATGATGCTGCACTCTTCAACTTGTCCACGTTTCTTAACATGATGCTGCGCTCTTCAACTTGTCCATATTTCTTAATATGATGCTGCGCTCTTCAACTTGTCCACGTTTCTTAACATGATGCTGCACTCTTCAACTTGTCCACGTTTCTTAACATGATGCTGCGCTCTTCAACTTGTCCACGTTTCTTAACATGATGCTGCACTCTTCAATGTGGTTGCGGTCACTGCTGTAACAAAAGGATTTTCCTTCTTAACAAAATCGCAACTCAAGTCTAAGACAAGTAACAATGTCGTATTTTGAGAAGTTAAAATGCTACTTGGTTTCTCTACCGAATAACAGACTTACCATCATAACAAACATTTCTTCCAATCGAACACAAACAGTCCGCACCGCGAGAATATTTCAGATTTATCAGCTGTTAATCTATAGACATAAAAATTTACTCACCAGAGTGTCTATTATCTGGAGGGACATAACATTTGTAGAGTCTCAAGTGACTCGCAATCTGCGCACGTGCCTCTGCTTTTACGAGCCGATTACTTTTCTATGTAGAGAAACAAAATTCTGGGTGGTCAAACCATGAGTCAGATATCTTTCTCCATCATAGCTATGTTGTTTGTAATATGCATGTATTGAACCATTGCTAAATATAACATGCATCACAATGAACTACACGTGCTAGGAAAAAATGTTCAAAGGTAGAAAAGACAGAAGACGACACTGAAAATATAAAGTTTAATTTTATTTCAAATTTTGATGGGAACCCGAAGGTCAAACGATCCTGTACCGCTTCTGATATGCTTTCCTGCTACAATGCAAGCGGAGGGTGATTTCAGACTGTCCGACATGCTGTTTAGAGTTGCCATATTTAAACATTTACAAGCAGATTCAAATGTTATCTGCTGGAGAAGGGATGCGCATGATGCCATGTGCATCCGGTCAAAAGCCTGGATCTTTCCAGCTAGGGTCATGTAATCAGCGACAAGGGACAAATGGCGGTAGTCAACTTTGATACCGTACACTCCAAAGACGGACTGGATTTCCTTTAAAGAGAAAAATGAAATCTTACATTTATAACTTTAGGCAACACGAAAGCAAGCAACTTTATTTAAATTGATTTATATAAATTGGTTTATTTATATAAATTAATTTATATTAATAAATCAATTTATACAAATCAATTTATATAAATTGATTTATATAAATCAATTTATATTAATAAATCAATTTATACAAATAAATTTATATAAACTGATTTATTTATATAAATTGATTTATATAATCCATTTATATAAATTGATTTATTTATATAAATCGATAAATTGATTTATATAAATCAATTTATCTATATAAATCGATTTATATAAATCAATTTATATAAATCGATTTATTTATATAAATCGATTTATTTATATGAATCGATTTATATAAATCGATTTATTTATATAAATCGATTTATATATATAAATCGATTTATTTATATAAATCGATTTATATAAATTGATTTATTTATATAAATCAATAAATTGATTTATATAAATTGATTTATTAATATAAATCGATTTATATAAATCAATTTATGGGTTGATACAGAGGGGGTGAACGTTTATATATAAACTGTTCATCCCATCTGTGTCGTTGTATACCCGTTCTGGCCTCTGCAATCCTCATGGGTGGATATGTTGTCGCCGCTGTTGTGTCGTTGGCCATAATGGTGACAGCAATCGATGATCTTCGGCATTAATCTCTACTCCCCACGCTGTGATTTTTTTTTTTTAGGAAAATCGCTCCAGACAAGGTATGAAGCCACTTGATGTAAGGAGCTAACAAGAACAAATATGATTATCGCAAAGATAGTAGATGCCTATTGGCCTTAGTCTTGAAAAGACAAAGGTTATAGGTAGGAGGAAAACAGTCAGCAGGAAGAGAGTTCCACAAGTCTGCTGTTTGTGGGAAGGAGATACTGGAATAGGAAGTTGTATTACAATGAGGTATCAAAACAGCGAATTAATGGAGACCACTAGACCAATAAGTCAAACGAGCTGGAACAAAAGAAGCAGGGAATAGATCACATAATTCTGAAGAACACATGCCATATTATTATTTATAGAAAAGACTGAGACTAGCAACATCACATCTGTGAGAGAGAGAGTGCAGAGAAGAAAGGGTAGGGCCAATCAAATTACAGACACGTTTCTACACCTTATCAAGAACCCTCAAATGGGACAGAGATTCACCAGCCCAAATATGACAACAGTACTCCACACATAGTCTGATTGTAGATCTAAAGAGATAGAGAATAGCATTGGGTGTGAGAAAGTGTTTGGAGGGGTAGAGAGAACTGACTTTACGAGAAGCAGAAAGAGCAATGGATCTAATGTATGAACGCTAAGAAAGATTTGATGAGAAAGAAAGACCAAGAAGTTTCAAAGTCGATTTCTCCTCAAGAGCAGAGCCATCCATGAGAATCTAAGGAAAAAAAGGACATGCCTACGATTGAAAGACACAAGCTGAGTCTTAACGGGATTAAATTAAACAAGCTATTTCGTACCCCAATCCAAAACTAAACCCAGGTCAACTTCTAGATCAGCTGCATATTTCGACTAATCCGAGGGAGATAGGCGAGAAGCAACACCAGAATAGAGAGTGGTATCGTCAGCATAGAAGATAATTTTCTGAACAATATTCTCTGGAAGATCATTTATATAGAGAAGAAACAGTTTTGGGCCTAGAATAGAGCCCTGAGGAACACCAGCATTGAGAGGAAAAGAGAATGAAGAGACACCGTCCAAAGATTTGTCTAGTAGTGAAGTATATCTTGCAGCTTTCCCAGAAAGCACCGATAGGATGGGGTGGTTTATAAGTAAAAAATAAAAACAAAACCATACATAAAATTCAGCAAAGCCCACTCAACGTCATCAAACACGCAAGGCTCTTGTATTTCTGGTAAAATTATATTATTGTATTTACAAGAAGCTTGAATGAGGGGTAATGTCTATAATTTTGGATGCTAGGCACAAATCTTCAATTAGCTCAATTTGCCACTCTTTCTTCTGCAGTGGGAGTTAGCAACATGACAGTCAGCCGTTTCAGTTATAGACTGTAACATGCAAAGAGAAAGAGGGGAGCTTGGCTGACTGTCTCTTAGTTCACTACCTAATAATTTCTGAGCTGCATGTGCCAGGAGGAGAGGAAAGTCCATAGTATCACTTACTTGTATTAGGTAGTCACAAAAATAATGGCCGCCTGAAGTGCTGGGGTTTAAAAAGTAATTTCAACACAGAATTTGTAGTTTATTTCCGGTAAATTTTAACATATATAATAATTAATGTGTTCTCAATAATAATTTGAAACTTTTTTCAGACAGAAAGTATTTTTGAAGCATAGAAGACCCTCAATGATGAATATGCCAAAATATGACCTTCATCTTATGTTTGATGAGTTCAAACTTGGGCACAATGTCTCCGAAACTTCTGCCAATATCAATAGAGCATGGGATAAATGATCCACAAATGATCGGACAGTACGAAGGTGGTTCCAGAAATTCTGTAGTAGAGGTGAGAGCCTTGAAGATGAAGAAGGTAGAGGACGGCCGTGTAATCTTGACAATGAGCAATTGCAAGAACTTGTTGAGCAAAATCCACGTCAAAGTGTCAAAGAAATGTCTCAGACACTTCCTGTCAGCACTGCAACAGTTTCACACCATTTACAGAGTATTTCAAAGGTGAAAAAACTTTCATGAATGAAAATTGGTTAATATTTTTGTAACAAACTAATACTTCCAATGGCTTCACTAAGGTTGAGTAAGCCGGTTTCTTCCCTGACCTGCACCACGTTTGAATGATACGATGGATGTGTAATCTGAGTCTTAAAGACAGGATTAGTTCTGATGACCTCAGACGTAAATTAAATCTGGACAGTATAGAGAGACATGTGCAGAAGAGTAGACTTCGATGGTACTGCCATGTAGAAAGAATGGATGAGAGTTCTTGGGTTAGTAAATGTAGAACAGTTGAGGTAGCAGGTTCAGTTCACAGCAGAAGGCCAAGGAAAACATGGGAGGAAGTGATCAAAATGGACCCGAGGGAAAGAGGAATAAATAAAGAGCTGGCCAGAGATAGGTTATTTTGGAAGACAATTTCTTAAAGCCGTCGAACGCATGCTCGTATGTAAAACAGACTTAAACCAAATATGATGATACGTTCCGAAACAATTTCACCAATTTTGTCATAACGATAAAAGGCAGGTGTGTAAAAATAGGATTAGTATGGTAATTTTTATCGTAAGTTTAAAAATTAGGTAGATTGAAATTTTCCAATTAGAATTCGAGTCAGCCTATGTGTTCCGTGAGTGACATCATACAGATAGGAAGCGTCCAGTCTTATGTAGTGAATGAGCAGGAGAGATCTTCCTCTTTCTACTGAACCATCAGAGAGAGCAGACAGGCTTGTGGATGGGGGAGGGCGTTGGGTGTTTAATGCATATACATGTATACTATGAAGAAAGAATAAAACCCCAAAGAGATTTTTTTAAACCGATTTGATTTGTCGATGTTTCTTGATAATGTTTGTGAAAGTTGTTATTGAGATGAAGACAACGACAGAAAGAAACAAAGATGGAAATACGACCAGCCAATTATGCTGACAAAGCAAACGCATTGTAGGGATTGAAGAACACTCCAGCTATGCTACAGAACACTGTCAAACTTAATTTAAAACATACTTATTATTGTTTGAAAGAGGATAAAAATTGAAATCAAAAACTACTTTTTTGTAATAATTTCATTGAATTTCTAGTCAAGTTGACCACCTAATTCTATGAAAAAGCAGACCCATGTCTATCTCAGGGATGTGAATGGCTAATGGCAAAAAAAAAATCTGAAATCGAGATGAATTTCTCAACCTGGGGCCCATGACACCTCACCAATTTCCCAACCTAGGGGGCTAGAGTGTTCATTCTATAATCATCTAAAAAAAAATAAAATCTCATATTTTTTTAGGATTATTTAGCAAAGGGTGTTAATCTACGATACCTTTTTTTTTCATACTAAAAGTATCGACTGATGTGTTTGAAAGGAGTCACGAAGATATTCATTGATAAAGCAAAAGTCCCCTACCCATGAATCCTTTGAAGTATAGCAAAATTAACCTTTTCAGAGAGGAAAAAAAGGCGAAGCAAGGCAGGACAAAACCTGACAGGAAGAAGAACAGAGAAAAACAGGAAAAGAGAAAGAAAGATAAAGCAAAAGAGAAATAAAATTGAGCAAAATGGGGAAAAAATAAGGACCAAAAACTCTAGTGATTTGACTTTTTCGGAATTACAAAACAGTGGAATTCCACTAAAATGCAAAAAACTCACATCTCCGTCATCCACATATGTGCTACGAAAATAGTCTTTAATTTGAATAATTTTTTCATCCTCCCAAGTTCAAATGCGACTATCAAATCAAATTTATGTGCAACAAGTCATGTAAATGGAATGGACAGTATAGGGAGATGTGTGCAGAACAGGCGACTTCAATTATATGGTCACGTTGAAAGAATGGATGAGAGTTCTTGGATTAGTAGATGTAGAACAGTTGAGGCAGCAGATTCAGTTCACAAGGGATGGTCAAGGAAAACATGGGAGGAAGTGATAAGGATGGTCTTGAGAGAAAGAGGGATAAATAAAGACCTGCCAGAGATAAGTTAATTTGGCAATTTCTAAAAGCTGTCAAACACATGTCAGCATTAAAGTTGCATTTTTACTTTGGAAGGATGAAGAAAAATTATTCAATCATTTTCGTAAATTTTAAATCTTTTTTAAATTACAATTTTCCCCGGCAAAAAATGTTCTTTCCTTTTTCTCTCTGATTAGTAAGAAACATAAATAAAACAAGACGAAAGAGAAAGATAATTTCTTTAATTTATCATAGTTGATCACAAGTTGATTTTTTCTTTTTAGCTAATTGTTATTTTATCAACTTAGATGAAAAGAGCTGCACAAAAAAGCCCCAAACCGTTTGAATTTTGCAAATACCATCAGTGGTTCAAAAGTTATAAGAATTTAAAGTTCCAGAATTTTGTGTTTTTCATTGGACATCCTTCTTTAATAATCCTTTTAAAAAAGTGGGCCAGAATATGAACCTCATCATTTCAAGAAATTGGGTAATTTTTCCACCATTTATTTATTTTTCAAACAAATCTCATAAGACTTGGTACTCTTATGTAAAATTATGTGCTTTTTCTGATTATGGAGTCAAATTTTATGCATGTCTTTACATTAAGCCATGAATTAGAAATTTAAATGTGTAAATTTCAAAGTTTTTTAAACTGGCAGATTGTATCATACGAATTGTAAGTCTATTCATGAACCTATTATATTATTCACTTGGTTGAAGACACTGGGAAAATCCTTTATGGTGTCATCCATTAAAATAGATGATCGACAACCTGAAAGTTCCTGTTCCATATCCAACAATTCATGACACGAAGGATATCAGGGAACAGGAACCTCATTTAAAGAAATATTTTTCAAAATAAAAGTGAAACAAAATTCTTTTAAACATCGAAAAGCTAGCAACATTTTTTTTTGAAGAGAATACGGTAGTTTTGTTTTACGGCATATCAACCCTTTTTGGGTTATTTAATGCCGAATCTGGTCATTATAGTAAAAGTTTTTATGCTTCAAGTTCTTTATATCTTCAAATGTTTAATCATCGTTTTTGGTTTGGTAGTTTTGTTTTACGGCATATCAACCCTTTTTGGGTTATTTAATGCCGAATCTGGTCATTATAGTAAAAGATTTATGCTTCAAGTTCTAAAAATAAAATAAAAAAGGGGAGGGAGAAAGGGAGAGGGGCTGTTGTTTTTGTTTTTGGTTTTGTAGAACATAATTAAGTTTTACAAAAAAAAAAAAAAGAAGAAAAACAAAAAACGTCAATGTAGGTGAATTTCGTCTCAGGGAGCCACAGGGCAGCCTGATCTGGTATCACCAGGAAGAGAATACATTTTTTTATTTAATAATTTAATAAAAAAAATAAATAAAAAAATTATATTGTTTTAGACAATGACATCATTTGAACCCCTCACAAGAGAGAAGAAAAGTTTTTTTAGTTTTCAGAATATTGTTAATATTTATTCCAAAAGGCAAAGAGAAGAGAGAAAAGGGCAAAGAGAGAAAAGGAAAAAAAAGAGAAAAGATGAAAGAGAGAGAGAGAAAAGATGAAAGAGAGAGAGAGAGAGAGAGAGAGAGAGAAAAGATGAAACAGAGAGAGAGAGAGAGAGAAAAGATGAAACAGAGAGAGAGAGAAAAGATGAAACAGAGAGAGAGAGAAAAGATGAAACAGAGAGAGAGAGAAGAGAGGAAAGAGAGAGAGGAAAGAGAGAGAGAGAGGAAAGAGAGAGAGAGAGGAAAGAGAGAGAGGAAAGAGAGAGAGAGGAAAGAGAGAGAGATGAGGAAAGAGAGAGAGAGATGAAAGAGAGAGAGATGAAAGAGAGAGAGATGAAAGAGAGAGAGAGAGAGAGAGAGAGGAAAGATGAAAGAGAGAGGAAAGATGAAAGAGAGAGAGAGAGAGAGAGAGGAAAGATGAAAGAGAGAGAGAGAGGAAAGATGAAAAAGAGAGAGAGGGGAAAGATGAAAGAGAGAGAGAGAGAGGAAAGATGAAACAGAGAGAGAAAAGATGAAAGAGAGAAAAGATGAGAGAGAGAAAAGATGAGAGAGAGAAAAAATGAGAGAGAGAAAAGATGAGAGAGAGAAAAGATGAGAGAGAGAAAATAAACACAGCAATACTAAAATGTCGCCGTTGCTTGCTGCTGCTGTTATTATTACTACTACTACTACTACACGGTATGTTTACATTTTTAGCGCTTATTATTAACGTTTTCAAGAAAAATTTGCGCAATTAAAAATGATCAAATATTTACATATACATAAAAATAATTCTGAAACTATTATCTATATTAAACTTAATAATATATGTCGATATACCTTATCAATTTTGAAATATTCTTTGTTAACTTTGCTTAGTCGTAACTTGTTATAGAAATACGAATCAAATTCCAGTAGAACAAGTCATCTAAGTTTAAACACGCCATGAAATTTCAGCAAGATTCAACCAAATTTGACCTCGTGCATTTTAATCAAAATGCAAGGTATCAAATTTAAAATTTCAGCAAGATTCCACCAAGTTTGAACCCGTGCATTTTAATTGAAATGTAAGGTATCAAATTTAAAATTACAGCAAGATTCAACCAAATTTGAACCCATGCATTTTAATCAAAATGTAAGGTATCAAATTTAAAATTACAGCAAGATTCAACCAAATTTGAACCCATGCATTTTAATCAAAATGTAAGTTATCAAATTTAAAATTTCATCAAGATTCAACCAAATTTGACTCGTGCATTATAATCAAAACGTAAGGTATCAAATTTAAAATTTCAGCAAGATTACACCAAATTTGAACCCGTGCATTTTAATCAAAATGTAAGTTATCAAATTTAAAATTACAGCAAGATTCAACCAAATTTGAACCCATGCATTTTAATCAAAATGTAAGGTATCAAATTTAAAATTACAGCATGATTCAACCAAATTTGAACCCATGCATTTTAATCAAAATGTAAGTTATCAAATTTAAAATTTCATCAAGATTCAACCAAATTTGACTCGTGCATTATAATCAAAACGTAAGGTATCAAATTTAAAATTTCAGCAAAATTACACCAAATTTGAACCCGTGCATTTTAATTGAAATGTAAGTTATCAAATTTAAAATTTCAGCAAGATTACACTAAATTTTACCCCATGCATTTTAATGGAAATGTAAGGTATCAAATTTAAAATTTCAGCAAGATTACACCAAATTTGAACCCGCGTGTTTTAATCAGAATGTAAGGTATCAAATTTAAAATTTCAGCAAAATTCAACCAAATTTGACCCCGTGCATTTTAATGGAAATGTAAGGTATCAAATTTAAAATTTCAGCAAGATTCCACCAAATTTGAACCCGTGCATTTTAATGGAAATGTAACGTATCAAATTAAAAAAACGAGTTTCCTTTTCTGTTGTTGTCAGTTTTAAACTTTTTTCATTTTTAAATTTGAGTATAAAAATATTAAACGTATAAAGGCACATGAAAATAACTACACTGGAATGCTTATTTTATTCTCTTTCCATTTATATCATAATTTTCCCTTTGTTCATATAATAATTCATATTAATTTAAAAATTGGCCCAAAAACAAGAGAGCTATGGTGTGAACTTTTGCCGATGTTTGACAAAAAGCGGCTATCAGCTTGTGATTCTAATCATCGAAGTATGATACAAATCAGTTTGAGAGCGGCTTCGTTGCTGTTGGATTGAATTATGTTTCTGTTCAGTCCTAGGTGGTCCACCCTCCCAGGCTTTACTTTCTCTCTGAGAAGGGTGTTACTTTATTGCTAATTGCCTGAGGCACCTCTACCAAGGAATGCCTATAGGCCTGCTCAGGCATTTTTTGTAGGCCAGAGTGCGCTGGATACTCAAAACCACACCTGACCTTGTGTCTTATTTCCACGCAAGGAGGTAAATATGTTTTTGTAAATTTTTTTTAGACATTAGTTATTCTCATTCTGCCAATGAATTTGAATGGTTTAACCCTTAAATACTTTTTCTTTCAAATACGACACATTTCAACAAAATGCCTATTTAATATAATATTCAACGAAAATGTGTCAAACTGCAACTTGTTTCACATCTGCAACAAGCCTGCTGGCAAGTGTGAGTAGGTATTAGTATGATGTTGCATCAGTACACCTGCTAAATAGGTAATCAGTATAGTGATGTCACGGGTGAGTGTCATCGGTGTGTTATTTGCCTAATTCAAGAGGCTAAACTTTTAAATCTGGTCATTATAATGGTATAAAAATTATTTTATGATTATTTGGATGCATATATTGTAGTGTTTTGTTATATATGTAAAATTTTATGCCATTTGTTGCACATTTACAACATCATTTACTTTTGTTCAATAAATATTTTTTTTTCCCAAAAATCATTTATACTACTTTATATTACCCCTATGAAACGTTTTTCACTTTTTTCGAACCAATATAAAAAATAAAGCATTTAAGGGTTAATATGATTGATAACATAGTAGAAATGAAGTTGGATGTTAACTTTAATAGTAAATCAATAAAAAAAAAAATTTAAAAACCTCAAATTTTGACCATGTAAAAATAGACAGAAATGAAGTTGGATGTTAACTTTAATAGTAAATCAATAAAAAAAAAAAATTAAAAACCTCAAATTTTGACCATGTAAAAATAGACAGAAACAAAGTTTGATAATAGGGCAAATTCATTAAAGTTTTCAATTAGAATTTATTTTGTGAAAAACAACTGTAATTCCTATATTAAGCCCACCATATTGACGAGTGGCCCCTTTTTTAAGGTGGGACTGTTTTTTTAGACACACAATATTGTGCATTAAGTTGAAAAAGACCCACATTAAGAAATAAATTTCCCATCACTGAAAATAGTAATCTAATCTGAAGAGACATATTTTTTAATTTTTTAGACATTAGTACTTTTCATTCTGACAATCAATTTGAATGGTTTAATATAGTTGCAACATAAGATCAGCCAAGTCTAACCAATTGATGTCTGTTATAGATTAGTGAGCAATCAGAATTAAGAAATAAAAAAAAAAACAGAATTAATGAAACAATGAAAAGAATCTACTCACCTTAATTATGATTCTGAGGCCGGCATCAATACCAAACCACTGAGCCATTACGCTGGGGTTGTTACAGTAAAGCCTTGATAGATCCAGAATGTTGCCATACATCAGAATCAACTGGAAACAGAAAATGAAATGTCAATTTGATTCATCTGTCTGAGCGCACATCAAATCAACCCTTTTTGGGTTACTTTAATGTCGAAAATGAGGGTTAAAGACAGGTTTTGCATGGAGAGAAATGATACGAGAATGATATGATGGATGTGTGATGTGAGTCTGAAAGACAGGCTTAGATCAGATGACCTCAGAGGAAGATTAAATCTGAGAAATCTAGGGAGATGTGTGCAGAACAGGAGACTTCGGTGGTCTGGCCACGTTGAAAGAATGGATATGAGTTCTTTAATGTAGCAGATTCAGTTCACAGGGGAAGGCCAAGGAAAACATGGGAGAAAGTGATAAAAATGGACTTGCGAGAAAGAGGGATCAATAAAAACCTTGCAGAGATAGGGTAGTTTGGAACTCAATTTCTTAAAGCGGTCAAACACATGCCACCATGTAAAACGGACGTTAAACTGAACATTATTAAGAGTGTGATGAAACAATACCACAGAACACGGTTACGATACATAGGTTTTGGGGCATCTGTTCCTACTGTATCGGCATCATAACGTTTAAAAAAAAAACCTATTGTCTAAATAAATATAACTTTGTTACTGATCTCACAGAAAAGACGTTGCTAGTCTTTCTCTACTCTATCGTTATTTTCAGGGTAGCTGCTCGACTGAGCTCCACTCCCCTGTTCCCCACTGTTAAACGTTCACAACAAGAACTCATCTAGCTACCACCAATGCAAAGGATTTTCCTTTCTTCATCTGTGTATACTAAAACCAAACGGAATTTCCATGAACAGAGTTTCTTTCCAAGAACTTCACATCTGTGGAACAATACCACAGGACTACTTCCCTGCTGATTACAACAGCCATCTTCAATTCCAATGTTAACAAATACTTGTTGAGCCGTCCTATTATGTAAACAAATCCTGCACTTTTCACCCATTGTTTTCAATCCTCTCATAGTATTGTTTATCATCCAATTGACAATCTCATTAACCATTATTATCGAGTGACTTTTAGCCTTTGTAAGTGGTGACTCATTAGTATAAAAATACATATGTACATAATCTTTGCACCGAATCTGAAGATTGGAAACTAGACTATAGACTTTTGTGCTCATTATAGATTTAATACTTTCTTAAGTATAATAGAACAGGAACATAAGTGAGTCCTGAGACTGCATACTTCCGCCTGACAATGTAAGGATAGGCCAAAGTTTTATCTGAGCTTTATTTCTTCATATTGTATGAAGTATTCGTGGATAACTTCAACACTATTGATCTGATAAGGCTGAACTTTTGCATGGTGGTTACAGTAACCAAAGAGAATCAGCTCCATAAATCAAATTTGTAAAAATCGAAAGTGGAAATTCCGTCAAAACTTTGACCATGACCAAACTTTCCAAGGTCATGTAAGATGCGGGACTTCATTGACTACAGTATAGGTCAAGTAGCGAGTTTCTAAAATCAATAGAACGGAACATATTGCCAAAAGTGTGACTTTCATTTTTTCTTTGACCTTAATGTCGCCTGCCATCAAGCATCTGAAATGTTCCAAAGTGTGTCCCACATCAACGTCGATGACCCAAAGCCACGTGGTGGGCCGCTTAAGACATGGACGGGATCAGTTGATGCCGACCTGATCCTGACGGGTGACACAAGCGAAATGGCAACAGACAGGAAAAGTTGAAAGTCATTTACGAAACGTCTAACGTCAAGCTTAAGACAAGACGACGAAAAATAAAGAATAAATAAAAAATATAACGTTCGACCTAGATATCCCAAAATTAAACAAGTACTAAGTTATATCATGACCGATATTTTGTGCAAGTTTGGTAACAATTGATCAAGCCATGTGTATTCTAAACTGTACACAAACAACTGAATATAGTTACAAACTCGACCGAAAACATAATCTTGTTGCAGGTAATAAATTTTCAATGAAAATTAAAGGCTAAATTGTGGGAGGGGGGGGGGGGAATCAAAAGTAGACATTTTGAGAAAATTTTACTAGACTTAAAAAAAACCTAAACAAACAAGTCTGTATTCAAGAGAGAAAACAGAGCATCGAAACATGAAACACAGGATGTTGCAACAAAATATGACGCCGAGAGTCACCGCCGGGATCTAACAGAAAGTGCTGAAGAGTATGGTGAAGCCCTGAATAGACGCGATCACTGCCAGATGCCGCTATGTCTTCACGCAGGACTCCCCTCCTGCATAAAAGGCCAAGACGATCCAGGCGTAATTGCTCAACAATGTTTCCCATCACTGGACGCTGGTCACCCGAGTGCAACTCCCTTGACTATTTCTTCTGGGGCATAATCGAAGCCAACATCAACAAGTAGACTCACAACACGGTCAATTCTCTGAAGGCTGCCATCATAGAGGAGTTCGCCACTACAGACAAGGACATGGTCACCAAAGCGTATGACTCATTTCACGCTCACCTTGAGATGGTTGTCTCTGCCGGCAGTGGTTATATTGAAAAATAACGTAGTATGTAACTTTAACTGTTGCTAAATAAATAAACTGTCGGTTTTTCTCTACTACAGGTTGTTGTAGCGAAATCCAACACTTGACAAAAAGTCAACAAAATAGACAATAAAAACAAAAGTTAACAAACCGCGCATGCGTGGTCCCCCTCTGTATGTGACTCGATGTGGTGAGTGTAAAATGCAATAAATTTGGGTCATTTGGGGCATTTTTGACCCCCATTGTACTCCCTGGGGGCACGAACCAGAATGTTTCTGAGGTCAAGGATGCTCATTTTATATCCAGAACAATTGCCTCTACATTTTGGCCAAGTTTCAGAAAAATTGAATATATAGATCAAACGTTATGGGAGAGAAGGGTCATTTTTTGCCATTTTGGGGGCTTTTGACCCCCTGGGGGCGCGAACCAGAATTTTTCTGAGGTCAAGGATGCTTATTTTATATCCAGAACAATTGCCTCTACATTTTGGCCATGTTTAAGAGAAATTGAATGGATGGATGAAAAGTTTTGGGGCCTTTTGACCCCCTGGGGGGGATAACCAGATTTTTTTTCAAAAATCGGAGAATGTCACTTTCTAACCTGACAAAAGTTACAACTTCATGTAAAATTTCAGAGAAATTCAATGGATGGTTGCGGAGAAGAATCCGGACGGACGGATGGAAATGCCTCAAAACATAGGTCTCCCGATTTTATAAATCGGGAGACCAAATATGCAGAGGCATATACAACTTTTGTTTTGTTGCCTATTTTGTTGACTTTTTGTTGACTTTTTGTCAAGTGTCGGATTTTTCTACAACAACCTGTGGTAGAGAAAAAATCTAAAACAAAAAACTTAATGATGTCTGCAAGAAACGGTTATCAGCTACTCGTGTTAAACATTGATCGTGTAAATTTTTGTTAGTTGAGAATAAAATGGAAATAGGGTTCAGTCGGGGTCAACTAGTGTACTCGGATATCAGCTCGACCTCCTGTATACCAAAAGCAGACATAATGTCACGTAGCTAAAAGATGAGGGGGGTTGTTTGTTTTACGACATATCAACCATCTATGGCTTATTTAATGGCAAATAAAGTTGTCAAATATAATTCTATAGGTAGGATACTTATTTATATTCCTAGAATACATTGCTCCTTGAAAGCATTATTCTTTGAAAATGCCTCCACCCAAGCTTGGAAAAGACTCCGACAATCTCCCAAACCACAGACCGATAACATTAGTTTTGTGTGGTTTGGTTTGTTTTATGGCATATCAACCATCTATGTGATTTAATGCCGAATAAAGTTATCAAATATAATTCTATAATCAGGATAATTATACATAATCCTAGAATACAAGAATAAACGGCTCTCAGAATACATTGCTCTTTGAAAACATCACTCTTTGTGAATACCCACACCAAGCAGGCAAGGACTAAAATTCTATACGTAGGATAATTATTTATATTGCTAGAATACATTGCTCTTAAACAACCAGAATACATCGCTCTTTGCTCACATGATTGACCCTCAGCCACCACCTTCAAGTATCTATTCAGGGAGAAAACTTAAACTAAAAAAAAAATGTCACATAGCTAAAAGGAAGGGGGGAGTGAAAAGAGGATTGAGCAGTCAGTTGGAAGTCTTGGAGCTGACAGCACAGGTAAAGAATGACATAAGATCGACGATAAACTCAGGAGCAAAGAGACTACAAATATCAGTAGCTCGGAATGCCCACTACACCACTGGCAGAAGAGAAAGCAACGACAACATCTCAATAGAGGATCCTTTCTTAAAAATTGATGATTTTTTTTTCGTTTCTTCATGCTGGTGTGAAACATTAATTTCCAGTGCCCCGGTCATGGGAGGAGTCGGCCAACGAGGTAGGATTTAATTTTGCTGTTATGCTTCGTGATTACATCGATAAAAACCCATGTATTTTATTTGGTCTTGCGAGACATTTAGAGCTCCCCTTTGAAGGGAGGTATATGTAAAACTCACCTCAATGTTGATTCCTTCAGTTTTAAGATGACATTCCATTCCATATTTGGTTTTCACCTGGGTGAGCAAGCAACGGCTAATACTGGGCACAGTATGGATGCAGCTTTTGGTCACACTTGACTTAACCAAACTGAGAAGATCAACCCTCGTCAGCTTCACGTTCAACTGAAAAAAAAAAAAACAAGAACAAATTAACATTTTCACAGTGAAACAACAAATCAAGTAAAAAGCCTTAAACTTCAATGTTTTATATGAGTGTGGCTAAAAAGAAAAAAAGATAACGAAGCTCCTTTGAATCCAATTATTGCTGTTTATTTGCTGTAAAATACTTTATTTAACTGTGATATGGCCCAGATATATAGAGGGTTTAGCTTGGTTTGGTTGTTGTGTTTTATGGCATATTAACTCTTTTTGGGTTATTTAATGTTGAACTCGGTCATTCTGGTAAAAGTTTTTATGCTTCAAGTTCTTTATATCTTCAAATATTTATTTATAGATTTTTGTTTTGTTGTTTTGTTTCACGGCATATTAACCATTTTCTGGGTATTTAATGCCGATTCTGGTCATTCTGGTAAAAGTTTTTATGCTTTAAGTTCTTTATATCTTCAAATATTTATTCATAGATTTTTGTTTTGTTGTTTTGTTTCACGGCATATTAACCATTTTCTGGGTATTTAATGCCGATTCTGGTCATTCTGGTAAAAGTTTTTATGCTTTAAGTTCTTTATATCTTCAAATATTTATTCATAGATTTTTGTTTTGTTGTTTTGTTTCACGGCATATTAACCATTTTCTGGGTATTTAATGCCGATTCTGGTCATTCTGGTAAAAGTTTTTATGCTTTAAGTTCTTTATATCTTCAAATATTTATTTATAGATTTTTGTTTTGTTGTTTTGTTTCACGGCATATTAACCATTTTCTGGGTATTTAATGCCGATTCTGGTCATTCTGGTAAAAGTTTTTATGCTTTAAGTTCTTTATATCTTCAAATATTTATTCATAGATTTTTGTTTTGTTGTTTTGTTTCACGGCTTATTAACCATTTTCTGGGTATTTAATGCCGATTCTGGTCATTCTGGTAAAAGTTTTTATGCTTTAAGTTCTTTATATCTTCAAATATTTATTCATAGATTTTTGTTTTGTTGTTTTGTTTCACGGCATATTAACCATTTTCTGGGTATTTAATGCCGATTCTGGTCATTCTGGTAAAAGTTTTTATGCTTTAAGTTCTTTATATCTTCAAATATTTATTCATAGATTTTTGTTTTGTTGTTTTGTTTCACGGCATATTAACCATTTTCTGGGTATTTAATGCCGATTCTGGTCATTCTGGTAAAAGTTTTTATGCTTTAAGTTCTTTATATCTTCAAATATTTATTCATAGATTTTTGTTTTGTTGTTTTGTTTCACGGCATATTAACCATTTTCTGGGTATTTAATGCCGATTCTGGTCATTCTGGTAAAAGTTTTTATGCTTTAAGTTCTTTATATCTTCAAATATTTATTCATAGATTTTTGTTTTGTTGTTTTGTTTCACGGCATATTAACCATTTTCTGGGTATTTAATGCCGATTCTGGTCATTCTGGTAAAAGTTTTTATGCTTTAAGTTCTTTATATCTTCAAATATTTATTCATAGATTTTTGTTTTGTTGTTTTGTTTCACGGCATATTAACCATTTTCTGGGTATTTAATGCCGATTCTGGTCATTCTGGTAAAAGTTTTTATGCTTCAAGTTCTTTATATCTTCAAATATTTATTTATAGATTTTTGTTTTGTTGTTTTGTTTCACGGCATATTAACCATTTTCTGGGTATTTAATGCCGATTCTGTTCATTCTGGTAAAAGTTTTTATGCTTTAAGTTCTTTATATCTTCAAATATTTATTCATAGATTTTTGTTTTGTTGTTTTGTTTCACGGCATATTAACCATTTTCTGGGTATTTAATGCCGATTCTGGTCATTCTGGTAAAAGTTTTTATGCTTTAAGTTCTTTATATCTTCAAATATTTATTCATAGATTTTTGTTTTGTTGTTTTGTTTCACGGCATATTAACCATTTTCTGGGTATTTAGTGCCGATTCTGGTCATTCTGGTAAAAGTTTTTATGCTTTAAGTTCTTTATATCTTCAAATATTTATTTATAGATTTTTGTTTTGTTGTTTTGTTTCACGGCATATTAACCATTTTCTGGGTATTTAATGCCGATTCTGGTCATTCTGGTAAAAGTTTTTATGCTTTAAGTTCTTTATATCTTCAAATATTTATTCATAGATTTTTGTTTTGTTGTTTTGTTTCACGGCATATTAACCATTTTCTGGGTATTTAGTGCCGATTCTGGTCATTCTGGTAAAAGTTTTTATGCTTTAAGTTCTTTATATCTTCAAATATTTATTTATAGATTTTTGTTTTGTTGTTTTGTTTCACGGCATATTAACCATTTTCTGGGTATTTAATGCCGATTCTGGTCATTCTGGTAAAAGTTTTTATGCTTTAAGTTCTTTATATCTTCAAATATTTATTCATAGATTTTTGTTTTGTTGTTTTGTTTCACGGCATATTAACCATTTTCTGGGTATTTAATGCCGATTCTGGTCATTCTGGTAAAAGTTTTTATGCTTTAAGTTCTTTATATCTTCAAATATTTATTCATAGATTTTTGTTTTGTTGTTTTGTTTCACGGCATATTAACCATTTTCTGGGTATTTAGTGCCGATTCTGGTCATTCTGGTAAAAGTTTTTATGCTTTAAGTTCTTTATATCTTCAAATATTTATTCATAGATTTTTGTTTTGTTGTTTTGTTTCACGGCATATTAACCATTTTCTGGGTATTTAATGCCGATTCTGGTCATTCTGGTAAAAGTTTTTATGCTTTAAGTTCTTTATATCTTCAAATATTTATTCATAGATTTTTGTTTTGTTGTTTTGTTTCACGGCATATTAACCATTTTCTGGGTATTTAATGCCGATTCTGGTCATTCTGGTAAAAGTTTTTATGCTTTAAGTTCTTTATATCTTCAAATATTTATTCATAGATTTTTGTTTTGTTGTTTTGTTTCACGGCATATTAACCATTTTCTGGGTATTTAATGCCGATTCTGGTCATTCTGGTAAAAGTTTTTATGCTTTAAGTTCTTTATATCTTCAAATATTTATTTATAGATTTTTGTTTTGTTGTTTTGTTTCACGGCATATTAACCATTTTCTGGGTATTTAATGCCGATTCTGGTCATTCTGGTAAAAGTTTTTATGCTTTAAGTTCTTTATATCTTCAAATATTTATTCATAGATTTTTGTTTTGTTGTTTTGTTTCACGGCATATTAACCATTTTCTGGGTATTTAATGCCGATTCTGGTCATTCTGGTAAAAGTTTTTATGCTTTAAGTTCTTTATATCTTCAAATATTTATTCATAGATTTTTGTTTTGTTGTTTTGTTTCACGGCATATTAACCATTTTCTGGGTATTTAATGCCGATTCTGGTCATTCTGGTAAAAGTTTTATGCTTTAAGTTCTTTATATCTTCAAATATTTATTTATAGATTTTTGTTTTGTTGTTTTGTTTCACGGCATATTAACCATTTTCTGGGTATTTAATGCCGATTCTGGTCATTCTGGTAAAAGTTTTTATGCTTTAAGTTCTTTATATCTTCAAATATTTATTCATAGATTTTTGTTTTGTTGTTTTGTTTCACGGCATATTAACCATTTTCTGGGTATTTAATGCCGATTCTGGTCATTCTGGTAAAAGTTTTTATGCTTTAAGTTCTTTATATCTTCAAATATTTATTCATAGATTTTTGTTTTGTTGTTTTGTTTCACGGCATATTAACCATTTTCTGGGTATTTAATGCCGATTCTGGTCATTCTGGTAAAAGTTTTTATGCTTTAAGTTCTTTATATCTTCAAATATTTATTTATAGTGTTTGGTTTGGTTTTGGTTGTTTTGTTTTACGGCATATCAACCCTTTTCGGGTTATTTAATGCTGAATCAAGTCAGTTTGGTAAAAGTTTTTATGCTTCAAGTTCTTTATACCTTCAAATATTTATTCATGGCGTTTGGTTTGGTTGTTTTGTAGAGGAAAATCGTTTTTGTTTTTAGCTTTGCAGAACAAGATTCAGTTTTGCAAAGGGAAAGGAAAAAAAAACAATAACATCAATGTTTGGTGCATTTTTGGTCAGCAAGCCAGTACACAGAGGGGCAACCTGAGTGGGGAGTTGGGCAGCAAGATATTTGTTAACATTACATTTAAATTTCTGCATACGGTCAAGGAAATAAGAAGTAGGAAGGGAATTCCAAAGGCAACCGGTCCGAGGGAAAAAGCTGAGTAGAAAATCTTCCACCATCTAGGAACCTCTACAGTGAAAGGGTGGGATTTTGCTGCTAGTCGGGGTTAGGGTTGAGGTTATTTTCTTTAAGATCGTACAAGTGCAGAAAGTTCATCGGAGCACATTCCTCGGAAGTATTTTGGGAATAAAGATGCATGCGTTCATGTCTTTATGGGAATCTTGGTAAAAGCACAAAACACAAAAGATAAAAGAAACAAATGCACAATAGCAATTCAATGTTAATAATATTTAAAAAAGTAAATTAAAAAAAATATGATATAAAATGGATTCTTTTTTTCTACTTGTTCTTTTTTCAATACACTGGTATAAATTCCTGTAACTTCTGAATCTTTTATAAAATCTCATCTCAACACTCCCAGTACTGATCATGAATCCAATATTCACATCATCATTGCTGGCATGTGTTGGATCACTTTTACAAATTTACTTCAAAACTAACCTATCTCTGGCCAGGTCTTTATTCAAACTAAATAACCTGAAATGCCACAAATTTTCTTCGGAAGTCATTTCCTTAGTTTCGGCAAGAGTTTTTATAGACTGGATGTCCTTCCTAACGCCAACCCAGTGAGGTGATGGGGACCAGTGCTTTTATCGAGACACCATCTCTAGGTGATTGCCTACCAAGGCTAAAAAGCGTTTCACTTGTCCTAAATAATCACATAATCGGTTAATCATTATTATATTCAGTTAAACATGTTTTACACGCTGGCATGTGTTGGACCGCTTTTAGAAATAGCCTTCCAAACTAACCCTTCAATAATAATATTAATAAACTATTTACACAAGATATGTATTTGATATGTTTGGCAACTGGCTTCAGTAATAAATTATTCTCACGTTAAAGAAATCTTGATGTTTATTAATTTTTTTTTAAAGGAAATCGTTCCAGACAAGGCATGAAGCCACTTGATGTAAGGAGCTAAAAAAAAAAATACTGCTTCAAGGTCAAAAACTAGCCAACGATAACTGTTAGGTGGATAGATTCCAACTCAGAAAACGGTAATTCTTCCCCCTTTGTCAGAATCTTCGCTCATGGATTGTGAAGACTACAGGACAAAATAAGGGAAACAAAAGTTACGAGGCTGCCGAAAGTAACCCCAAGCTTCACTTTTTACTCTCCTTTTAATTGTAATTTCTTTAAATTTATAAAAAAGATCAGCTAAAAAAAAAAACAAAACATTTAGATTTACGTGAGATTCAAACCCGATGGTATTGACATAAAATACTACTAATGTATACTCTGCCTATTTCTTTGTTATAAACCACTTACATGTTTCGCTTTGCATATGAACAGACAAAGTTTGAATTACCTACTAGACACTATCCTCGAGTGTCTTTGGTCTCTGTAAAAGGGTTTGTCAGGAAAACCTGACATGAGGATACTTCACCGTACAAGTAAACCCTGACCAAATATTCAAAATAACAGTATTCAAAGCCCAAATAAGATACCCTCGGTATGGCTACACACCTATACGAGGAATGGTGGACCTTCTTTTAGTGATGTTACCTCAAGTAACAGTACTTAGCAGGATACTCCACCAAACCTGATGAATTTGTGTCCTGGAATCCGGTAAGACCTATTATTGCAATCTGGCCCGCAGACCTCCCAATAAAACTCATATCATTTTGTGACAGACGTAAAAGTAGGTTTCAATTACGATTTACAGTGAGATAAAAATGTATAAATATCAGCGAGCGATGATGCATGTATATTTCATTTTTCTTTAACTATTAATTTCAAATCCTTGAACTGAGATAAAAAAAGAGAAAGAGAGAGGCAAAGAGGAAACGAGAGACGAGGAAAGGGCATGAAACACAGAACTTATGTGAGGTGTGTCAAAACGAATGCTGGATCAACTTGCTACTTCCCCCGTCATTATTTTTTATGATTCCAAAATGACTCTTTGTCGGCGCCTTTTATAACATCACATACAGAAGTCTCTTGAGAAAAAATATCAGATTTGTAGAGTGTTCAATGCAATTTTTCTACAATTTATTCATGTAAACAAAATATAGTAATTCTGAGATTTCGTTTTTCACTCCGGCCTGTGATCTCCTTCCAAAAGTCTCATCTGACCTTCACTCTGAAAAGGTTGGCCGCCCCTGCTCTAACATAATCAAATGGTCAATCGGGGAGAGGAAATTTAATGTTCTTAACTTCTTTACAAACTCAACGCTTAACAATCGAATATCTATGTATCTCATATAGAGATCAAGGGTTAGCCCTAGGAAGAGGCCCCCTTGATTTCTGAGAACTTCAACCGAAGTAAAATGAAATAAAAACACCCTAACTTTTTAATAGCAGATAGACAATACACTTACTTTAAATGTAATCTGACACCATAACTGTTCATCTTCATCAAAAATGTAATCATGGATGGCCTTGTCAAATGATTTCAGCATCTGTAAAAGTTAAAATGAAGAAAAAATAAAAAATAGTAAATAGAAATCTTTTTTTTTACAGAAATCAAGGGAGGCGCGAGAGCGCTCTATCTCTTAATAGACTCCACGAATGGCCTATGCTGGAAATCTCATTTCTTTGATCAATCATAACTCAAAAACCAATAAACCAAATTAGTTAAAACTTTGCACAAAATGTTTATTCGATAGGTTCTATAAGTGTGTAGAATTTCAGCATCATTAGTCAAGGCAACCCAGAGATTCAGAAAGGGCAGGCATGATTTTGTGTTATCCGTGTTACGTACGTATGTGACACCCTGTATCTCATCAACTATTTGATGGATTCAGCTGATTTTTGACAGAGATAGAGGTTCTAGGGTCTAGTTGATGGCATTTTAATTTCAGTTTACCATATACCTTAATTTTCCAGAAAATTCCAAAAAACCTTATGAGAAAGCATTGTATTGAGGCATAGCCTTTACAAAAGTAGTGACATTCCATGAAAAATGCCAGTATACTGAAATCATATGCCCTTAATAGGGTTAAGATGAAAATTCATATACACTAAATGTACAAAAGCAAGGAAATTCCCAAATTTTTACACTTTTATTGTCATTAAGGGTATGACTACATATCAACCAAACCATTTCATTATCACATCACTACAGTATAAATCTCTATGCGTGAGTGGATGAAGTGTGTGAGGTGCGCTGAAGAAAAATTCCTACCAATAAAATACATAGTCCTGTTGTGCTCACATACCCTTAATGACAATAAAAGTGTAAAAATTTGGGAATTTCCTTGCTTTTGTACATTTAGTGTATATGAATTTTCATCTTAACCCTATTAAGGGCATATGATTTCAGTATACTGGCATTTTTCATGGAATTCTAATAGCTAATTATTATACTAAATATTCCAAACCAAAATTTTTTTTTCATTATATCTAAAAACTTTTAATCTGGGTACACAGATCTTTGCAAAGCAACCAACTTATTTTGGTCGCAGAATTTAGGACTCTTCAAAGTCTTGGAACATAGAATATTTGCTATATTGTGTACTACTTGTCCAGAAATAAATTTTCGCAGTGCCTAACTAAAAATGGTGGCTTCAAACAAGTGAAAAATCCTCACAAATGTTATGTCATCTTGTGATAAATGAAAATTAATAATAATTGAAACAATTATTAGATCAAGACAGCCTAAACATTGAAAAAGTTTTATTACCTCTTGGAAAAAAAAACGTACAAAAATGAAATCATGACAAAATTTGTGTGCGCAAGTGTAAAGCTTTTTAAATGATGAACTGGAATAATTTGTTAAAAGTAGTGAGGAAAAAAAAAGAAAAATGATAAATAAAATCGAAGTAAACCTTTTTAAGTCTCAGATTTTATAATAAATAATTTTATTCATTTAAAACAAACAAACAAAAAACAAAACAAATTTCTTTAAATATTAGAAAGAAATTATATTTTTAACCTCGTCCCTTTGTTTTGTTTTTTTTAATTAAAAAAAAACATTGACCGTCAGAAATTAGCTTCCTGCACTGAAGATTGTGTTAGCATGAAACATGTCTGTAGGTAATAAATAATTAATATTTATTTATAAATATTATTATAAGCCCCCTTCACTAAAGGCCGGGCACTCTGAGTGAGTTTAATAACAAGCAGTACAAATAGCTTCATGCAAAAATCCAAACACAAGTTTGTTGATTACTTTCCCTGCTTGTGTAAATTAGCCGCCGACTCACTATTTACAAAGTTAAATTCCTCTTTAATTATTAGCTAATTCCCCACGGTCGAGGGGTTAACGCTCTTGACTGCAAATCAGTGGCGATTTGTGATCGGAGTTCGCGCCCGCCGACCGTTGAGAATTAGCTTCCTGCACTGAAGATTACGTTAGCATGAAACATCGATGTCTGTAGGTAATAAATAATTAATATTTATATATATATATATATATATATATATATATATATAGAGAGAGAGAGAGAGAGAGAGATAGATAGATAGAGAGGGAGAGAGAGAAATGAAGGAGAAAAAATAAAATAAAAAATTAAGTTGTCTTATTTGTAATTATGCCCCAAACTGTTCATTTAAATTTCTCACAGCATTAGTTTTGTTAAGCGAAATTTTAACTTCAAATGAAATCATTTATATTCATAAAAAAAAAAAATAATTATTGTTTTCTCAGTATCCGTTACAATTTGGAATTTTGAACACAATCGATAAAAAAAATAGTAAAAAAGTATTCTTTTTTATTTTGAAAACAGTAACTAAAACAAACGACAACTGTTATATAAAAAAAAATAGTGACTTGTATTTAGAAATAAACACAAGAAAAACAGAGCGAAACTAAAAGTACTTGAGACTCATAGAAAACAGGTAATTATCTGCCAACGAAGCATCTTGGGTCAGTGAATTTAGTTTCAGTGATAGAATGCAAATACTCGGGATTGTAAAAAATTTTCAGAATGTCTATCCCACGAATATTTGAGATAATAAGGGAAAAGGTTAAACAGGTACTCACTTTCCGTCTTTTTGAAGCCTTGAGAGATGAAAAGTCTTTCTGTTTCTGTTTCCAGGGTCTCTCGGATTCTGCTGCGATTTTCTCTTCAGAATTTTCCATAGCTTCAAACTCTTCACCTAAAAAGTAAGTAAAAAAATAAATATTTAGCAACAGCCTTGAACTATTATGTGTTGTGTATATATTTACATGGCGTCCGTAACCCTGTTAAATGTAAAAAAGAAAAAAATTATTCTCAGACTTGTTAAATCAAGTTCAAGCCATACTTCCAACAACTATGAATAAGGATTCTAGACATAGGTTTAGTAGTATTATATCTTGATTTTCATATTTGTAAGGGGACATAAAAGTGGTGCAAAACTGTTCTGTTCAGAGAATTAATTTTACTCGTCCTGGGACAGGTATTGTTCTAATATATATATATATATATATATATGATGATGATGATGATGATGACAGTTATGAAATTAATAATCCAACGTAATGAAAAATGAAAAATCTTTATATGTTCATCGACATTTCGTCTTTATTGTTCAAAGACTTTCTCAGGATGACTGATTTGAAAAAACTTAAATTTAGATCCAGGCCAGCTATTTTCAAACCATACTTTGTGCATAACATCGAAATTAAAAGAAATTGAATTAAAAGCAGTAATTTCACTCCGTAGACACATCACATGATCTTAATTTCTATGCTTTTTTTCAAAAAAAAAGAAACAAAACAAGAAAAACAGTCATTTGACTTTATAGACAAACCACATATTTTGAATTATGTCTATGCTTTTTTCGAAAAAAAGAAAAACATTTTTCCACGTCATAGATGCACCACATATTTCAAATTTTAACTTCTATGTTTTTCTTCGAATCAGTCTTCGTGAGAAAGTCTTTGAACAATAAAGACGAAAATCGATAAACATATAAACATTTTTAGTTTTCATACATATTTCAAACATCGTTAATAGCGACTGTTGCTGCTGCTGTTATTGCCGTTGTGGTACTACTGCTACAAATACACCACGCCCCCACGAGGGTCTAGTAGAATGAAGAATATCTGGGTTCTCCGGAATTCTGACACAATTAAACGACGTGATGCTTCTACAATTTATTTCCTTTAAACAGCAAAATAACACTAAACAAACAAAACTGTAATTTAGATCCCGGCTTGATTTTTTTTACCACATTTCCGAAAGAAAATGTGTATATAGCATCGATATTAAAAAAAACATGCATTCAACTTCATAGACGCATCACATATTTCGAATTTTAACATCTATTATTTTTTTTTGGGGGGGGGGGGGGATAAAAACATTTATTCTATGTCATAGACGCACTACGTCTTTCAAATTTTCTGTTTTTCTTCAAATCAGTCTTCTTGAGAAAGTCTCTGAACAAAAAGACGAAACTTCTATGAACATATAAACAATTTTCAGTTTTCATACATATAAATTTATGTGCATTCTTTTTTAAAGAATTGTTGAATTTTGAAATAAGGCTTTTAAAATTATGATTTATAGATTTTAGTTTTACTGATAGTTTAAAAAACAATAAATATTTATCATTAGCACCAGCAATGGAAACTTAAGTTTAAAAAAAAAAAATATTAAAAGAATCAGGAATTAGGCTAAAATTTTTCTGATTCCCCAAAAAGTTCTGATTTTTCTGATTGCTGATTAAGCGTCCCAACACTAATATATATATATATAATATACAATCTGCTTTGAACAAAATCTATCTCAGAGTGTACACAAATAGTAACAACAGTATAAACTTTAAAATATAAGAAAATCTTTGGAAAATGCCGTTGAGAAATGTAATTTTGATTACAGACACCAAATCTCCATTATAGTAATATTCTAAAAGATATATTTTTCTTCTGAAACAAGAATTAACACATCATTCAATAAGTCCCAGGACTGATATATAAGTGCTACCACTAATAAAAAGATGCATATGATTTTTATAAAGTACTAACCTTCAAGTTGCACATGTCAAAATTTGAGCCCAATCGGATTATTAGTTTACAAATTACAGTTATTTAAGTGAAGCTATTGTTGCAAATTTTGAAAACAATGAAAAAAATCTGAATTTGGTGTGTTGATAAAGCATTGCTTTCTGATGGGGAAAAATACTGTTCAAGCAAAGCAATGGCTTGATAAATGTTATTCGGTCGCTGCCCTGTGGGAAAACAACGATTAAGGTGTTTATGCTGACTTTAAATGCAGTCGTACAGACACAAATAATGCTGAACACGAGAGAAGCGTCAGAGTCGGTGTCCTTCTAGGGTGATACACTATGTTGATGAACAAAGTGAAATTATGCCTAAAAGTTGTGTTTTTTATGAGTTAGGCCCGGGACTTATTGAGTGGTGTGTTATAGTCCTGCGAGAAAAAAAAAAAAAAAAAAAAAAATGCAACAGTAAGAGAGAAAATATCCCGAACACTCACCATCACTGCCAGAATCTTGTGATCCGTTATCTTCCCCACTTTCGCTTTCATCAGCATCATCGTAATCCTGCTCATCACCATCGGCCTTTTTTGATTTAGTTGCAACATCATCTTCTGATAGATCATCATCATCATTATCGTCGTCGTCGTCATCATCATTTTTATTAGCACTTTTATCCTTCAAGACACCATCACCATCATCATCACTTTTGTCTTTCATACCATCATCATCAGCGTCATCATCATCATCATCACCACCACCACCACCACCAATATCCATATCATCTGCAATTTCTTCCCCATCTTCTGCCTCCTGTTCGTCGTCGTCGCCGCCGTCATCGTCACCATCATTCTTTTTACTTACAGATTTCGCCAAAGATTGACGGACTATTTTTCCGGGAAGTTTAAGACTGCAGCATAAAAGTAAAAAGAGAAAGAAAAGTAAGCGAAACATATTTTTATATTATTTATTAAATGAATAATGAATATTAAATATCGTATTTGCAAATATAAGAATGGTTACAAAAACAGACAAATTGTTATTATTTCTAGTAAAAAATAAATATTTGAATGCAACGAGGGATGAAAAATGCGAGCATCAATGAAAATTAAATTAGATAAATACAACAAGGGATTTAGAAATAGAAGACACTTCCTTGACATAACTGCCTCATTTGACATAATGGTGAGTGTTCGTTAATGGTCCGTGAGACCAGAGTTCAATCCTCAATTGAGTTATAACAAAGTTTGGTTTAGTCGTTTTGTTTTATGGCATATCAACTCTTTTCGGATTATTTAATGCCGAATTCAGTCATTTTGGTAAAGTTTTTATGTCTCAAGTTCTATATATTTTCAAATATTTATTCATGATGTTTGGTTTGGTTGTTTTGTTCTATGGCATATCAATCCTTTTAGCATTAGTTAATACCGAATCTGGTAATTTTGGTAAAAGTTTTTATGCTTCAAGTTCTATATATGTGGTTGTTCTATAGAGGAAAATTGTTGTTTTTGGCTTTGCAGAAAATGATTAAGTTTTGCAAAGGGAAAGGAGAAAAACAATAATATCAGTGTTTGGTGCATTTGTGGTCAGGAAGCCAGTATCTTCAGACAGCCTGATCTGGTAGCACCAGCAGAGAAGGTACTTTACACCTCCTTGCTTAACACTCAACATTATAAGGTTAGGATCAAGGGTAAGTAGAGTAATCCCGGGAAAGAAGTGGCGCTCTCCCCTACGTCTTATCTACATTCACGACACCTCGGTGTTGTAGCGAATGGAAAAGGTTATTTTGGGTTACTCTTGACATGACAATCACTACAAAATGCAAATAAGATTCTGTAATACGCCAAGCTTTTACCTTCAACGTAAATGACAAAGAATCGCCTGTGCCGTACATAAAAGCCTCAAACAAAAAAGTGAGATGCTGTGATGCGGATTTGAACTGTCAAACTAAAGCTTCCAAATGATCTGCCATATAAGGTGGACGATTCGCCCGTTCGGCAGAACAAACTTAGAACGCCTCTAGCATCCAGTCTATTTGCGTGAAAGAGAGATTTAGAGATAACAGGTGTTTTATTCGAGACGGTGTCGCTTGGAGATTTGCAGATTTTGGTCAATGGATAAATAAACATATTTCATTTGGGTAGTGTAATGTAATCTCAACACTTATTTTTATAAAAAAAAGGATATCACCGAGCAAGAATATATAGTAAAATTTTTTTATTTTTATTAGGGGTGGGACGTAAGGGGTGAAAATTTCAGATTCATGCGAGTAGTATTTTTTTGTGTTCGTTTATACATAAATAACACTAAACAATCAAACATTTTGAAAATTTTGCACAGACACACTTGGCAACCCAGATAGGCAGACATTTTGTAAAAATTTATTTGGTATCACAGCCAGTTTATTTACATTATGTGCTGTGCTGGGTTTTTGTGCATCTTCAGTTGACTCAGTTTATGTTTTGCAAAAATCTATACGCCCACATTAAAAGTTTACTCAAGATTGCTTTCTGATGGGGAAAAATACTGTTCAAACAAAGCAATGGCTTGATAAGGGTACATTTTTAAATTAAATTAATTTCAGATTTTTTTGTTCATTACAAAAATCCCAGAGCATTTATTTGGTATCAGAAACCATCCAGTTTACTGACAGTCAGAATCACCCAACACATTGTCATTTCTACAACAATCCAAAATGGATCCGTTTTCTCTGATCAGTCTAGAATAGTAATCGTTGACGGTGTATCCAAAGAATCCGTTCTTGGCCAAACCCTCTTCATTCTAACTCATATTCTGAGATCATTCGTTAACATCTACGCAGATGAGACAACCATCTATGGCAGCACTTCCAAGAGCATTGGTAACCAAGATCTTGCTGATTTTCTTTCTTAACCTGAAGATTAATACGTCCAGTCAATATCCGAAGTCTTATAACGTCACTAGAAAATAAAATTTTGTTTTGGGATACCTACTTGTAGTGAGACCTTCGTATCATAGAATGCTTATAAACACAAAGAATATTTCAATACTTACACTATGTCCTGTGTTTGGTTTATGTGCGTCTTTAGTCGACTCAGAAGAAGAGGCAAATATTCTTTTTCCATGTGCTTTAGGATCTTGGTAGGATTTGTTGGGAGTTTGCTTTCATAGGCGGAAGGTGGCAAGAAATTGAATTTCACAATATAGAAACGGTGATGCAAACTGGAAAAAAAAAAAAAGGAAAAGGTTTTATTTTTACATATCAGTACTTTAGATTATTTGAACTACTGTTGTACAGAGTTGCCCGACACCTGGAAAATTAAATTAATCCTGGAAAACTCTGGAATTAAGAGGAAAAACGATATTGGTTCATGAGCCATGCTAAACTGACTTTTCGTCTGCATCTTCCATCTGTTTACGTAAACTGACAAAGCCTTAGCCAATCAGATTGCGAGACAGCAGGCGACAATTTTCAATTGGGTAAATTGTAAACTTTGTCTGCGTTAACTCCAACAAAAAATATTCAAAATTTTGGAAAATGAAAAAAAATTTTTCTTTGAAACCCTAACCCTAAAAAGAAAAAAAAGTAACATACTGTTTTTTTTTTTTCACCCTAACCATAGTCGGTCTTGTTCAAAAGCTGTACCAGTACAAAAAAAACAAAAAACAATAAATCGAAAAAAAAAAAAAAAATTGCCGTAGAAGAATTAAAAAATTATAGCAGTTATTTCATCATATTTTCTTAGTCAAAATAAATATTTTTTCATAAAATTTTACATACGTTGACTTTAAATGTGCTTTCATTTTTTTTTAGTCAAAATAAATATTTTTTCATAAAATTTTACATACGTTGACTTTAAATGTGGTTTCATTTTTTTTTCTTAGTCAAAATAAATATTTTTTCATAAAATTTTACATACGTTGACTTTAAATGTGGTTTCATTATTTTTTCTTAGTCAAAATAAATATTTTTTCATATTTATGTAAACAGCCAGAAGATAACGACGAAAAGTCGGTTTTGGCATGGGTCACAAACATTTAACTATCCTGGAATTGAAATGATTTAATTGTAAAAAAAAAAAAAGAAGATTTTTTTTTTCTTTTACAATTCAGTTAATGATTGTTACACGGCCATTCCCATCTGACTGAATTTATAATTTCTCAATGTAAGTCCAACGTCATTGGATATGTTTTATATGTTTTGTGTAACACTTCTGATAAGCCAACACGATGAGCTTGGCGCAGTATGTAGATGCAGAGAGGGGAGCGACCAATAAGAAACTGCCAGTTATCGGTGCAGAGACTCCTTGGATTTCCAACATACTTGCCGTAGATTCTCCGCAGACGCAGGGGCATAAGCAACCAGAAGCAGTCGGATTCCAAAGCCGACACTTCTTGGATTTCTGCTTGGAATATGGATTCGTATCGCCAACCGCAGTGGTTAAGCGGTGGGTTTAGCCTTTACCGTTCCAGAGAAAACTTACAAGACAGCAGTTACTTAACGTGGGACGCAGTGAACTCGTTTGAAGGCGGCTCAACGCAGCCTAGGTGAACGTAAGAATTTACAGGGGGGGGGGGGGGTAAAAAAATTTTTTTTTTAAAGGAAAAATACATTCACAGACATATATGAAAATAAATTACATATTTACAATTTTTAAATAAATGGTGTTAGAAATTACAAAGGGGGAGTAAAATATTTTTATTTAGGAAAAATACATTCACAGACGTATATGAAAATAAATTACATATTTACAATTTTTAAATAAATGTTAGAAATTACAGAGGTGGTAAAATATTTTTTTTTAGGAAAAATACATTCACAGACGTATATGAAAATAAATGACATATTTACAATTTTTAAATAAATGTTGTTAGAAATTACAGAGGGGGGGATAAAATATTTTTTTAAAGGAAAAATACATTCACAGACGTCTATGAAAATAAATTACATATTTACAATTTTTAAATAAATGGTGTTAGAAATTACAAAGGGGGAGTAAAATATTTTTATTTAGGAAAAATACATTCACAGACGTATATGAAAATAAATGACATATCTACAATTTTTAAATAAATGTTGTTAGAAATTACAGAGGTGGGGGGGGGAAATATTTTTTTTTAGGAAAAATACATTCACAGACGTCTATGAAAATAAATGACATATTTACAATTTTTAAATAAATGAAGTCACTTACTTGTCTTGCATTTCAATTTTATCAGTAATTTCAACTTTAGCAAGAACCTGTGAAAAGAAAAGAAAACTTTAATGGAAGGTTTTAATTATAAAGAAGCACAAGCTGATTTTGCCGGCCAAGTAATCCATTCGAAAATCTCCGAGTAAAGACTGAAACAAATATGTAAGGAGTCATAGAATGCTATCGCAATGCAAGAAGTGGAAAGATGCTAGTGTTGAGAAGGAGGACACATATAAAGATGCATGAGTACGTTCACTGCACTGATTGTGATCAACCCGCTCATGCGCCTGGTGCAAGGTTGCCGTTCGACTCAGTCAGTACTGCAACAAAGAATTCTCATGCCAAGGAAAACCACGAGTCCAGTTTATAAACAATTAACAGATGTTTATTTTTTCGGAGATTACAAATGGTACTCGTTTTATTTTAGGTTGAATAGCAGACTTGCAAAATGAGATCTTTTATCCTGGCCAACTAAAATATAATTCCAATCAACACAATCCTTTAGCTAAGAGCCCTGAGAGCCCACCCTGCTTGGAGAGGCACATTGGCCCAACTGACCACCAAAAAAACCAACTGCCTGTGTCAAGCCCAGAGGACAGCTCTGACTGCTCCCTTTCCAATCTCCTGGAATATTTTCACTCCTGACTGGATTCTGAACTCTCTCAGTGGCCACCATTTGACCAACCAGCGGCTGACCACTGGAGATAACGGCCAGACAGTGTCCATTCAAAAGGGTTTATCTGCAGACAATCTAGGAACATTACTTTTCTCAAGTGGGTCGGTCTCAGCATGATTTCCTGTTTAATGAGGCACTTATTTTATTTTAAACAAAAAGACAATTTTTTTTTTTTTAACATAGTTCACCCCAGACAAGGCAGGCCGCCACTGTAGACGTAAGGGGCTACTGAGAAGAAAGAAAAGGGAGAAGGTTGGGGGATCAACCTAAATTGGGATCTGCGCAGCGAGATGTCTGTTTACATTAATTTTAAATTTCTGCATGTCAGTACTGTCGGGGAAACAGGGGGCAGGGAGGGAGTTCCAGAGGCCAGCAGCACGAGGAAAGAAGCTATTTGAGTAGAAAGCTCTCCGGCATCTGGGGACCTCCACAGTGAATGGATGGGATTTAGTCGATTGTCGAGTTGGTCTAGTAAACTTAGATTGAATCGGCACCAGAGCTGTCAATCCATCAGAGCATAATCCATGGAAGTATTTGTAAAACAAGCAAAGGATACTACATTGCGGCGATGGGACAGGGACTGGAGCTTGGTTGACAGTGAGGGACCTATTAGGTTGGCGACTCTTTTTCGGACCTTGTCAAGGAGGGAGAGACTAGTAGATGATGCACCGGCCCAGATGTGACAACAATACTCCATGCATGGGCGGATGGTGGTTTTGTAGAGATACAGGATAATGTGAGGTGTGGGGAGTTTACTAGCACAGTAGAGGGAGCCAACCTTCTTTGCGGCAGCCTTGGCAATGTCTTCAATGTATTTGTTCCAATTCATGTTACCTGTGAAGATTAGGCCGAGGAGTTTGAATGATGAACTCTTGTTATTTGCCATGACAATCGGTGGTTGGAGCGGTTTCTTTTAGTTATTGAAGGAAAGGAGCTTTATCTTTGCGGCATTAAAAGTTTCCAACCATTTATGACCCCAATCCACTACAGCCTGGAGGTCATTTTCTAAGGATTCAGCCATTGCCTCGGATATGATTGCGTCCGTTTTGCCAACATGGCGAGAGTAAAGCGTAGTGTCGTCAGCAAATAAACCAATCTCAGACTCTATGTCATCAGGGAGATCGTTTATATAGATCAGGAACAATAAAGGTCCAAGGATAGATCCTTGGGGTACACCAGCATTTATGTCGTGTTGCTTAGATGAATGGCCCGTGTGGTCTAACTCACAATCAGAGATATTTTCAATTTCTTCTGTGACCCCCCCCCTTTCCTTTGGCTTAACATCTATCACCTGCAACGTCTGCCATTCGCATGCACCACTAAAACATGCAGACGGGTGCATATTTACACGCAAAGTGATTTTAAAAAATTATTTTAAATGAAATCTTACTTGATTTAGTCACAGCTTCTACGCAGTGATCTAATGTGAATAACAATGTTCTATAATATATTTCAAGGTAAGACCTCTTTATCAAATATGGTGAGATAAAAAAAAAGGTAAACAACTTACCATGTCAAGAGTTACTCTTGTCAGTTGTTTTTGTAGTTGTTCAGCTCTTTCAAGTGACACCGAGGGCAGCACAGGAATGTCCATCGTAGGCGTCTTGATTCTGCCAGTGGAGCTCATAAGGATTTCACGTAAACGGGGAATACCAAGGGTTACGTTCATTTCTCCGTATCCAGCAAAGTGGAAAGTGTTCAAGGTCATCTGTGTTGAGGGTTCTCCAATAGACTGCAGAGAGATCAGAGTCAAACATTAGAAAAAAAATACACATGAGCATCGTTGGTTTTTGGTGGTATGGTAGTTTTGTTTTACGGCATATCAACCCTTTTTGGGTTATTTAATGCCGAATCTGGTCATTATAGTAAAAGATTTATGCTTCAAGTTCTAAAAATAAAATAAAAAAGGGGAGGGAGAAAGGGAGAGGGGCTGTTGTTTTTGTTTTTGGTTTTGTAGAACATAATTAAGTTTTACAAAAAAAAAAAAAAAAAAAAAAAAAAAAAAAAAAACGTCAATGTAGGTGAATTTCGTCTCAGGGAGCCACAGGGCAGCCTGATCTGGTATCACCAGCGTTGGTTTTTAATTTATTTCTCTTGGTGCAAGTCCATAACTTTGCCGCCATGAAAATAAATTAAGAAAAAGCTTTATGATGTACGTACACGCGACGGAAAACATATATCGTACACCAAAAATCACATAAATTGATCAAATATTTTTTTTTTATAAAAGAAATCAAATTTTATGAGTAAACAACGATCGTCAATCTATCGCCACTGTGTTGGAAATTGTGGTTTTAGAGTTATCTCCCTTGTCCGGCAACCACAATTTGCAACATGGCGTCGATATATCGACGATTGGCGTTTACTCATAAAATTTGATTTTCTTTTGTAAAAAATACTTGATCAATTCCCGTGATTATTAGTGTACGATATATACTTTCTGTCACGTGTATGTATATCAAAGTTTATCCTAATTTTTTTTTCATGTCGGCAGAGTTATGGACTTGCGCCTTTCTTTTTCCTTATTCATAATTTTTTTTCCAGTTTCATCTATTTAAGTGCTGTAAAATTTCTAAGCATACATTCTTCAGCATCTCTACATAGTTTTTATTTATAATTTCTCCTCGTAGTGTTGTTATGAGTATTTCGATTAAGACGTTTCGGCACGGTCGAAATACCTATTGTCACGTCAAACATGTTTTGCTTATCTTTTTTTATCCAGACTGTTTCTTTGTCGAATAGTAAAAACTTTCGGAAGTGTTTAATTATAAATCAGCAACAGTTGTTTCCCTTGCCAGCTCTAAAATCGTTAATAAAATTCACAATACTAGTATATATGATATTTGCTGAGTAATCTTGTAGCTACCTGCGTAAATAGGAAATCTTTACAATTGAATTTCATGGTCCTACATCTAATATCTTAAAAGTAAGTACTGGACACACCACGTCTCTCACATAGTTCATATTACTTTGCTGAGCAGAATTGTATCTCTTCTCTATATTTAGAAGTTAGGTATCATTATGAATTTTGGAATATATATTCTAAAAAAATATGGTAACACGGGTACATTATTTTTTTTTTTTAAGAGGGTGCATATAAAGTTGTTTTTTTTATGAACAGATCATTATGAATTTTGGAATAGATATTCTAAAAAATATGGTAACACGAGCACATTATTTTTTTTTAAGAGGGTGCATATAAAGTTGTTTTTTTATGAACAGATCATTATGAATTTTGGAATAGATATTCTAAAAAATATGGTAACACGGGTACATTATTTTTTTTTTTTAAGAGGGTGCATATAAAGTTGTTTTTTTATGAACAGATCATTATGAATTTTGGAATATATATTCTAAAAAAATATGGTAACATGGGCACATTATTTTTTTTTAAGAGGGTGCATATAAAGTTGTTTTTTTTTATGAACAGATCATTATGAATTTTGGAATATATATTCTAAAAAATATGGTAACACTGGCACATTATTTTTTTTTAAGAGGGTGCATATAAAGTTGTTTTTTTATGAACAGATCATTATGAATTTTGGAATATATATTCTAAAAAATATGGTAACACGGGCACATTATTTTTTTTTAAGAGGGTGCATATAAAGTTGTTTTTTTTATGAACAGATCATTATGAATTTTGGAATATATATTCTAAAAAATATGGTAACACGGGCACATTATTTTTTTTTAAGAGGGTGCATATAAAGTTGTTTTTTTTATGAACAGATCATTATGAATTTTGGAATATATATTCTAAAAAATATGGTAACACGGGCACATTATTTTTTTTAAGAGGGTGCATATAAAGTTGTTTTTTTTATGAACAGATCATTATGAATTTTGGAATATATATTCTCGGCAATCCAGTCAGTAACACAGGAAAATTATTTTTTGTAAAGTTTACCATTTAAGGAATGCCACCGAAAGTGTTCAATACCTTCCCAAAGAAAAATAAACATTAAAATTTAAACTTAATGCTTAATCTTTTGCTTATACCCATCCTGAGATGTGTAGATAGGTGTAAAGGATTGTAATGTGGCCTATAGTTAGTTTAATTTTATACCCATCCTGGGACGTCTTCTACTAATTATAAACAAGTATATGTTTACAGAAACTTATACTCAGCTAAAAATATGCAAGATTACAAATACCCTCAGTTAGCACCAGGGTTGTACAATCGAAGGTTTTGGAAGAAGTTGGAGTCGGACTCATTAGAATGTGAAGAGTAGGAGTCAGGATATTTTAATCAGACTCCAGTTATTACTGAGTATCTAAGCTTATTATAATGGAGTATTGTTGCGTAGATGCCCACCTAGGTTGCACCTTAGAAATCTGGCCCATGATGCATCAGTGGCAATATGCCTTGTTTGGGGTGCAGAAAAGTAAAAAAAAAAACAAAAAAACAAATTACTATAAACAAGGGTGCTTATACATCTAAGGACACAGATGAAAATCGCATTTCCAAATAAAAACTCTTTGATATACTTACGTATCAGGCAAAATAAGTATTCTCGCCAAAAATTAGAAAAAAATTGAGTAGAATTTTAGGTAATCGAATATGAACCAGTTTCCGTAGAACTTTGCATCGGCAGCATTTCGCATGTCACGTAAACACCCGAGAGATGATGAGGCGAATAGTGGCAGATGATAACTTTGATACATTGCTGTGTCTTATTTTTTTTCAGTTTTATTTTCAAGAAAATAACGTGCCATTTCTTACGAAATTCCAAGCTCTACATTTAGTGTTTCTACACCTCCATGAATACTTATCCGTTATTCCTTTTCTTTCTATCAACCGGCACATGTAATAACATTTGTGACATGTTTTTCTTTTTGCCAACAGCTTTCTTTCCTGGCAGAAAAAAAAATGACTCCTTTGAGAAATTCGACACTACTATACAGCTCTTAGTAATTCATATTTTTTTTTTGAGGGGGGAGGGGGGGATTTAACAGGAAATAAGCATGCACTGGCTTTGATCAATTGCTTCTGGCTTTAATCAATTTCAATACTGGTTAGAAAATTGTTGTCTGGTAGCTGACAGCTGATTGGCTAATCGCTCGGCTGTTGGGTGTTTACGTAACATGCCTGAACACTCACGGAAACTTTCACGGAAACTTGTTCATATTTTATATAAGTACTGAATTTTAATTAAAAATCAGTTTTATCGTATTTTGTGATCAGCCATTCATTATTACTTGGTTAAATAACAGACTGACTTATCTCCTCCTCTTTTACGGCATTTCCGCTCTTATCAATGGCGGATTGGAAAAATACGATAAAACTGATTTATGTTTTAAATTAAAATTCTACTCGATAATTTTCCCTAATTTTGGTGTAGTAACTACTTTTGCCTGATACATAAGTATATCAAAGAGTATTTCGGTTAATTTAGTTGGAACTGCGATTTTCACCTGTGTAACTGCGTTTTTCATATGTGCCCTCATCTATATAAGCACCACACATTGTTACTTGCTTTAAACTTGTGTTGTTGTTTGGAAGGAAAATGCTTTCGTCACAGCAGTGATCGAGACCACATTATTGACACTATAGCCAGTGTCAAAATCAAGCACCGAATTTGGACGAAGACAAGGAGCGAACGATCACGGCTTGTGCAGTGACTGCACACAAACGCAAGTTCACATCGGCATTGCTGTGATACGAACATGTATTATACACAAGGATGAATTCACGCTTTTAGTTTCAGAAATGCAAATTTAATTAAGGGAGGCGCGAGAGCGCTCTATCCCTTAATAGACTTCAAAAACGGTCTATGCTGGAAATCTCATTTCGTCGAGCAATCATAACTCAAAACCAATAAACCAAATTAGTTAAAACTTTGCACAAAATTTTTATTTGATAGGTTCTATAAGTGTGTAGAATTTCAGCATCATTAGTCAAGGCAACCCAGAGATCCAGAAAGTTCAGTCATGAAATCATGTTATGTGCGTGGACGTATGTGTCACCCTGTATCTCATCAACTATTTGATGGATTCAGCTGATTTTTGGCAGAGATAGAGGTTCTAGGGTCTAGTTGATGGCATTTTAATTTCAGTTTACCATATACCTTAGTTTTCCAGAAAATTCCAAAAAACCTTAAAAATGACCATTGTATTGAGACATAGCCTTTACAAAAGTAGTGACATTCCATGATAAATGCCAGTATACTGAAATCATATGCTCTTAATAGGGTTAAGATGAAAATTCATATACACTAAATGTACAAAAGCAAGGAAATTCTCAAATTTTTACACTTTTATTGTCATTAAGGGTATGCGAGCACAACAGGGCTATGTATTTTACTGGTAGCAATTTTTCTTCAGCGCACCTCACACACTTCATCCACTCATGCATAGAGATTTATACTGTAGTGATGTGATAATGAAATGGTTTGGTTGATATGTAGTCATACCCTTAATGACAATAAAAGTGTAAACATTTGGGAATTTCCTTGCTTTTGTACATTTAGTGTATATGAATGTTCATCTTAACCCTATTAAGGGCATATGATTTCAGTATACTGGCATTTTTCATGGAATTATACTAGAGTTATATTATACAGAAAAATATACAGTATTCTTTAAAAGTTTAATTTCTATTTTATGAAAGGTGCAAAAATTATTTCCGTTATTATACGGCTTTCATCTTTGTCTCATCTGGAAGAAAACCTCTCTAATATGCTCCAAGTGGATTTTGACATTACCTGTGATGTAAGGACGCCAACTGATTCTCCTGGCTGGACAAGAGACTTAAGTGCCTTGCAAGTGATCAAATCATTAAAATCATCTGTTGTTATTTTTAGACTGGCAGGAATGTATTTTTCATCCAACTGAAATTAAAATTATATAATCATAAAATAAGGAATTAACACACAAGAAACATAATAATGCATGAGAGAAAATTCTATGCTAAATCATCCGGGCCTGAAACAACCCCTTTCAGATCTTTTGAATTTTAACGCTATTTCATCTTCAGCTAAAACCTACAAGAAATGAGCAATATCAGAACCATTGGACTACTACTTCCAAGTATAAGTTTTGGAATCCTTGCCCTAAATCAAAAAAATTTTATGAAATTTTCAAAGCAGTTCATTAAGTTTTGCCTTAAAAATTACAGATTTTGTAAACAACCGTAGTCAGATTTTGGGTGCCATTTGGCTCCAAAAAATGAGATTTGGTCTAATTTATATTGACTTAGAAAATAGGATAATTCGACTAGTCCAATTGTGCTGATATTACACATTTCTCTTGTTGTTAGATGAAGATAAAATAGTGTTAAAATCCAAAAATAAGATTTGGTCCAATTTATATTGGCCTAGAAAATAGGATAATTCGACTAGTCCAATTGTGCTGATATTGCACATTTCTCTTAGTTGTTAGAAGATGAAATAGTGTTCAAATCCAAAAAATGAGATTTGGCCTAATTTACATTGGCCTAGAAAATAGGATAATTCAACTAGTCCAATTGTGCTGATATTACACATTTCTCTTGTTAGATGAAGATAAAATAGTGTTAAAATCCAAAAAATGAGATTTGGTCTAATTTACATTGGCCTAGAAAATAGGATAATTCGACTAGTCCAATTGTGCTGATATTACACATTTCTCTTGTTAGATGAAAATGAAACAGTGTTAAAATCCAAAAAATGAGATTTGGTCTAATTTACATTGGCCTAGAAAATAGGATAATTCGACTAGTCCAATTGTACTGATATTACACATTTCTCTTAGTTGTTAGAACATGAAATAGTGTTAAAATCCAAAAAATGAGATTTGGTCTAATTTACATTGGCCTAGAAAATAGGATAATTTGACTAGTCCAATTGCGCTGATATTACACATTTCTCTTAGTTGTTAGATGAATATGAAATAGTGTTAAAATAAAAAAAATCTGGATTATTTGGTATGGAATTTCCTTTAAAACTTTAGTTATTTTGATTTGATAAAAGCAAACGTTGATAGACTTTATACAAGTCGTTCCTGTCTGTTCTTTATTTTTTTAACTCCTCCTCGGGTTTTGAAGATAAACTATTTTTTTTTTACTTTTATTCGTCTCAAACAAGGCAGATGGTCACTGAAGCCTAAGGAGCTACCGTTGCCAGGTTTTGCACTAATATTCATATAAAATCATCGAATTACGTCAGTAATTTTTCATATATAAATTATTATTATTTCTAATGACCGAAAAGAAAACACCCACCATTAACTGATATAAAGTAGAAGATTTATTACTGAATTAATTTCAAGCGTTCGCTTCCCCTCACCATTTGAAATGGTTTGGTCTAGAAAAAAGCACTTTTATTTTTTTACTCGCTAACTTTTGTGTGACTGAATAGATTTATATTTATACAAATAAATACATATTGGTCTTTATTATAGAGTGGAGGATTCCGATCAGAGTCCTTTTTCTCATATATATATTACTGGACTTGTGGGATTTGACACCTTACTTCTTTTTATAGTTGCACGACTAATATTTTTAACTTTATCGGTAGAAATTCATTTAGTGAGAACAGATATTCTTAAGATGTGTTCATTCAATGTAGCAAGGAAAATGTTATTTAAAACTTCTTGTGACTAATAACAGGTTTATTAAAGTGTGGGATTTGGCCAGTGACCTTATCTAAGTGTCACGTATGCTATGGTTTTGATGTTTTAGCTTTTTTGCATCGTTAGACATTCATTTAGCGAGAAAAGATGTGACCATTCAACGTAACAGTGAAAAAGCTATTTCAAACTGAAGTGTTACAGACCGATCAATATTTAAAGATGTGTGGAGCATCTAAAAATAATTCAGGAACTGGTTCTGCAACCTTTTGGAATTTCAGAAATCATTTTGCTACAAACCTGTGCATCCAGTTTGGTCTCGTAACATTTCATTGCTTTATAAAGTTCTTCAGAAATGGCATATTTATCCTTATATGGCAACTTTTGCGACATAACTGGCTCTGGAATAATTCTTCTCTTTTTCTTGTATCTGGAATAAATAATTTAAAAAAAAAAATTTTTTTTTTTTTAGATGTTATAAATCTATGACAAATTATGGGTCACAAGGCAACCTTTTCAAGAAAAGTTAAAACAACAAAAGTATTCATACCGTTTTTATTCTTTTTTCTTTTCTTTCTAATTTCTATAATCGAATTATAAATCAAAAAGTAAAACGCTGTCTTTTTTGTTCATGGATGTCCGCAGTGAACGCAGATCCCACAAAAGTCTTTTAAAAACTCCTAATACAAAATTAACACCACAATTTGATTCCTCATAAAGAATTCTACTCAAGAAAAGTTTTTTAACCTTGGTATAGAACTTTATTTTCAATTGCATCCACAGACAAGCAGAAAAATAGATATTCTTACATTTTCTCAATCTGAAATTCCTTATTTCAATTTGAAGTTGAAAAAGACTTTGAAAAGTAAAAATATACAACAAAATCTAAGTTGTTTGAGTCATGGACATTATATGCATATAAAAAAAATTACTGTTATCATATAATGTTAAGTAATAAGATGTGGAGTGGGTTGTATAAGGACTAGCTATCAGGGTTGCAGAGTCAGAGGTTTTGGAAGGAATAGAACTCGTGAGAATGTTAGGAGTTGGAGTTAGATTCTTAAAATATAGAATAGGGAGATGTATGCAGAACAGGAAACTTTGTTGGTTTGGTCATATTGAAAAAGAAAAATGGATGAGAATGCCTGGGCTAGTAGATGTAAAACAGTTGAGGTAGCAGGGTCAGTTGACAGAGGAAGACTAAAGAAAACATGGGAGGAAGTGATAAGGACGGATTGGCCAAAGATAGATTAGTTTGAAAATCATTTATTTTTCACAAGACGCTCGAGATTGAATAACATAATTTTAGTTTTAAATGTTTTTTGATTGCACATTTTTTAATTAAGAAGGAAAATAAAATTTATTTTTAATTATTTCAATAATTATTTCAATAAAATTTGTATTAGAATAAAAAAAAATACACAGAAACACACTGGTCACATAATGTTAATATAAAGGTGAGATAAATCTTTACAGGTAAAAATATGAGTTATCTCACTTTCATTTATTATTTAAAATTGTCACTAGCATAAAAATCTTCCTAGAAAATCATGAGTTATTTCCCTTGCATTGAGTCATTGTTTAAAATTATTGCCATTGTTCCAATCTTCATAAACGGAATTTTTCTTTTCAAACAAATTGAAGTGTAAATTAAAAATAAAGACAAAATTAAATAGTGATGTGTCAAATGCAATGCTATTTAAGTCTAAATTCTAACATCCGGCTGACATAGTTTTATATATTAGACTAGCTGGCTTTGTCGGCTCACTATCACTTTGCAAAGTTTACTATTTGAAATATTAATTTAAAATGATAAACATTTCATTCATAATTTGAAACTAAATCTTTCTTATTTATTCATATACTATTAACATTTTGGTAATTTCCATACAAATTTATCTTTTAAATGTGACCATAAAGCGGCTGATCTCAAGCAGGCGGGACTAGGACCACTATGTACAGCGAAACAACTTCATTGCCTACGACAACTTGCGCATGACAAGGCCAGATGGGACTAGCATGGAGGACTGATTGCAGCTACGGGATGTCATTTGACTACCGTAGCCGCAGAACACAGTTTTAATAAATAAATAAATAAATAAAAAAAAAAAGGAAAAAAAGTAATTTGGCCTTTTCACTTGCAATTTAGAAATAGATCGCAACGTGTTGAAAATCAAGTCCCTCTAAAGAAAAGAACATTTGAACACATGCTAAATATTTGTCCAAGAAATAAAACAATATTGCGAAATAAAACTATGTTATATCAAAATCAAAACCATCATTCAATTAAAAAACAATAACAAATAATAGTTAATTAATAAGATGTCCTTTTTCAAAAACAATATGCAAATTAGTTAACCTTGTGACTGACATCGCATATACATAAGCAGGATATAAAAAAATATGGTGTGACTATTGAGTAAAGTTGAAGTAATTTGAAATTGGCCATTCTGACTTCACTGTTAGTGTGAGAAATAGGCTGAACTTTCAGATGTATTCATTTAGATGGAGATATCAAATTGTTTATTAGAACAGTTGATCAGAGTAACTCTATTCACGCAGAATGATATAATTTTTTTTTTTTTTGCAATTCCGACGATATTCGAGTTTATGACTTGTAAAAACGATAAAATACTGACTTTTCTCTCTTGCGTTGGCTGAGATTAAACCATGCCCGGGTTAATGCGGCTGCTTCTACAGTTCGACCAGGAATGTTTTTTACACCGGGTTCAAAATTCAAAGAATTTTTCTTCTTCTTGCAGAATTTCAGGAAAGGCGTCGTGCTGTTGCTGAATCTGCCAGCTTCCTTTGACTGATATTCATGGGTAGAAAAAAAGATCTGTAAAAGAAAGGGTCGACATCATTACTATCCCCTCTATACAAATTTCAGATTCTCAATTTATATCATCCTCATCATCATTGCTGTAAAGGAGACGCCATGTTGGAAATTGTGGTTGCCGAACAAGGGAGATGACTACAAAACCACAATTTCCAACATGGTATTGATAGATTGACAATTGTCGTTTACCCATATAATTTCATGTTCTTTTGTCAAAAAAAAAAAATATACTTGATCAATTTACGTGATTTTTGGAGTACGATATATGCTTTCTGTTGCGGGTACGCACATCATAAAGTTTTTCCGTAATTTTTTTATTTTCATGTCGGCAGCAAAATTTCTCTTTTTTTTATTTACACATGATTAGTCAATCATTATTGCTTTACGTTTCAGAAAGTTTATAGACAATGTCCAGTTTACAAAGATATATACAGGATGTTCGAGATAAATTTGATAATTTTCTGATATTCTTTCATTTCAGAACCATTTAGGTATTCAATAGCAATAAAGTGCAACGGATATCCTTTTCTGTGTACTATTAGACACTGGACAGCAGCAGAATATTGAAAGAAAGTGACCGACATCATGCTAATCGCGTCAAATTAAAAAAATTCTGAAATTATCGCTGCAATTCTGTGTTCCTTGAATATCTTGAAGGCCGTGAGATGTGAGCTGGAGAATTCGGACAGCGATGTGGAAGCAGTGGCTAGCAGGAAAGATCATAAAATGGATTCTGACTGTGCCTGCACGATGTAATTCACCGAGAAGCCGTCCGGAGAAAAAGCTGCATTAAAATCCATGCAAACCTCGGGGTGAGAGATGGGTATTGCGAGTGGCGACTATGTAGAAAGTGCTGAAGAAGTACACTCCACCAAGGCCCAAGAGAACCGCCTTATGAAAGCCAAGAAAATCCTCAACAAAATTAAACACCCAGTCAAGCTGGGAACGATTGGGCGTCATACCTAAGGTAAATACATTCCAAAGGATGTAATTTTTATTTAGATAAATTTTCCGCAGGAATGTATTTGCCTAAATACATTCTCAGATGAGAAAAACTTCTGCCAGGAACAGTTACACAGCTCGTAGAACCACAAGTGGCTGGCTAGTCCATACAAAGTCTTGCATATCATGAAGATCAAGTTCTTCGGGTGTTTCCAGCAAAGGCCACATCATGTCACCCTACATCTCCGAAAAGAGTTCAGATGGCTATATTCAATTGCTGTCTACTGCTGTCAAGTGCTGAGTATTAATTTACTCCTCTCCAGGAGTTAGGCACAAGGCCAGTTTTTATCTTACTCCCACAAGTAAGATGTGACCCAAGGTCGGGTCGGGAAAGTGGGGTTTAAAAATTGCCTGGGCAGCCCCGTCGGCATTCTCCGGTAGTGGCGCCTCAGGCAGTAAGCAATAAACTTACTCCTCCCCAAAGAGGGGAGGCAAAGCCTAGGAAGGTGGACCTCCCAGAACTGCACAGGACAGATCCATTGACCGGCGTAAATCAAGACCCGAAGGCTAAGACAACACCAGTATGGGATGCAGTATCCATCGGAACAGATACTACACTTTGATCTTAGCCAAAAGGCCAAGAAGGTCGGTCCTGTGCAGGTCTAGGAGGTCCACCCTCCCAGGCTTTGCTCCCCAGTCTTTGGGGAGGAGTAAGTTTATTGCTTACTGCCTGTCAAGTGCTGAGTAGAGAGAGTAGTTGCGAGACTATCACATGTGGCAGCAGGACTCATCTCCGTGTCACAACCCCAGGAAAACCCAGAAGTGTCTGTCTGTGAACTTCCATGACTTCATTAGTCCCAATATCTGGCCACTCAACTTATCTGATTGCAACCTCATGGACTAGTATGTGTGGGACACAGTTGAGAAAAGAAATCAACCGTATCATTTGAATCACCAAGATCAAATTGGTCTTGCCTGGAGGCTGTGGTGGACGCTAAGTGCGATTTCTTCGAGTGAGTTGTATTTGGCAAAATCTCAGAGATACTTTGAACACTATTACTATAATTACCCTCTTGGAAATACTATGACTAACCCTAACCCCCTGAAAAGTAAAGGACTATTATCATTATTACCCCCTGGGGGAAGTACTATTCCTATTGTTAACACCTAGGGAAGTACTATTACCATTATTACCCCCTAAGGATGTACTATTACCATTATTACTCCCAGGGGAAGAACTATTCTCATTATTACTCTCAGGGGAAGTACTATTCCAATTTACCATTATTAAACTCTGGGAAAGTACTATTTCCATTATTACATCCTCGGAAAGTGCTATTACCATTATTACCCTCTTGGCAAGCGCTATCACCATTATTACCCCTCCGGGAAGCATTATTTCCATTATTACCCCTTCGGGAAGTACTATTACCATTATAACCATTTTATAAAAACATGCCAAATTTTAATTAATCTTCCAAAAGTCTTCATTTTTGTTTCTCAACCAATAGTGTATTTCTTACCGGAGTCACCATGTCTATACACTGAAATGGCTCATTTTGTCCAGAAATTAACTGTAAAAGACTTACACGTTCTTGTGTTTCTTTTCCTTCTTCACTCATTTGCGGCAAAGATGTATTGGAATTCAAGATTGCAGTTCGATTCTGGATCAAAAGTGGAAACCGGTTTACGTCCAGCAATTTAGTCTTCATCACATCCAAACCATCTTCACCATAATAAAACTATGGATCGATATAAAATACATTTAAAAGTAAGCACTCAAAATTCCCAAACAAATATGCATGTAACATTCCCAAATTAATTTATAGAAAAACGGAAAAAACAAACATGAACAAAACAAAAACGGTAAACGTCTACGTTAGGTAAACAACTATTATATATATTGGAAAGTGTGATGATCTATCGATTACAATCAATGCAGTTCTTGTTTGTGGTGTAATGAGATGGGTGACTGCTCGAGAATACTATATGCTGTAAGTAGACTAAACCCAAGTGTATAAATGAATAGCAGCCTTTGAAATGTGTAACATTTTTTTGCACAAGAAAAATGCATACACTCTCTTTAGATGTGTCTCAGATCTCTTTGCCTAGAAATGGTTGGTTTGTCTTATGATATATCAACCACTGAGTCAGTGAAATACTGAATAGCATATGCTCACAATAATTCCTTACTTATAAGAACTTTATATATTTAAAAAGTGAAAGTGTTATTAACCATTAATCTGTGAAATGCATGGAATGAAAAAAAGTTTAATGTCTTATATGTATGTAAAATTGCATGTACACATGTATAATATACTACAAAAAATAAAAAACGCACTGGATATTAATAGTAAAATGCCAAAGGCTCGAAGTGTCTTGCATATGCAAAACACGTTATGTCACAGAATTATGATACAAATCATTCAGACAGTGGCTTTGTTGCTGGCGGACTGCATACGTTCCGTTAAGTCCTAGGAGGTCCACCCTCCCAGGCTTTATCTTCTCCATGAAAAGAAGTTAGTTCATTGCTAACCACCTGAGGTGCCCCTACTGGGGAATGTCGACGGGGCGGTGTAGGCATTTTTTGTAGGCCAGAGTGCGCTTATTGTTAGTGTGCTGGTTTCTCAACACCACACCTAACCTTGTGTCTAACCTTCTGGCAAGGATTTGGTTTGGTTGTTTTGTTTTATGGCATATCAACCCTTTTCGGGTTATTTAATGCCGAATCCGGTCATTTTGGTAAAAGTTTTTATGCTTCAAGTTCATTATATCTTCAAATATTTATTCATGGTGTTTGGTTTGGTTGTTTTGTTTTATGGCATATCAACCCTTTTCGGGTTATTTAATGCCGAATCCGGTCATTTTGGTAAAAGTTTTTATGCTTCAAGTTCGTTATATCTTCAAATATTTATTCATGGTGTTTCATTTTGGTGTTTTGTAGAGGAAAAATTTCGTTTTTATATTCGGCTTTGCAGAACATGATTGAGTTTTGCAAAGTGAAAGGAAAAAACAATAGCATCAATGTTTGGTGCATGTTAAGTCAGGAAGCCAGTATCTCCAGACAGCCTGATCTGGTAGCACCAGTTCCTGGCAAGGAGGTAAATAATATATATGTATTTATTATATAATAAGGAAATAGAGTCAGTTTCTGATTTAAAGCACTTTTTATTTATTACATATTTTTTCTATACAATCGTTTCCACCGCATTAAATCATATATTTTATAAAACTATAAAATCAAGGTATGTTTAACCGGTTTCATTATATATCTCTATATAAAGTTGGGCATGTTTATTTGTATGAATAGAATTCACTCCAAAACTAATTAACTGATCATTATGAATTTTGGAACACAGCTGCTAGGTATAACGGACCGTAATGTGGTTTATATTTAATTTAATTTCATGCAAACGGGGTAAACAGGGGGTGGAAACTATGTGAACATTAAGATTCCTCAGATTTTTGTGAAATTTTAATAGGTATTGAATATCAATTAATAAATATTTTAAAAATTTCAGTTGCTTTGAATTATTTTAAAGGGATTTTAGGAGGCAAAATATAGACACAACCTCTGATTTGAAAATTAAAATATTTCAGATTTGCATGGAATTTGATCCATAGTCATTAGACACCAATGAAGCAAGATTTTATGAATTTCAATTGTTTCTTTAGGCCCCATAATCTTAAATTTTAGACATTTCCTAGAATCAAAATGTGGTCATGGATTTTGATCACAATTGGAATAAGGATTCTAGATATGAGGTTTAGCATTATTATATCTTGCTAAGGAGACATGAAAGTGGTACAAAACTGTTATGTTCAGATAATTAATTTTACCCGTACAGGGATGGGTATTCTTCTAGTATGTATGTATGATATTTTACCAAAACGGTGAAAAAGGTCCTAGACATTAATTTGGATTTGATAAATATGAAAACAGAAATGAAACGTGCGTTTAAAATGAAAAAGATAACGCAATGTGAATCTTATGTTTGTTGGATATTTTTGTAGATCTGGTAGTTATCCTCTCTCTGTGATGGGTATTTTGAGGTTCCATGCATATGTAAGCAAAGACAGTTTTAACACGGATGTGAGTATTTATTTACCTCCTCTCCAAGAGGTTAGGCACAAGGCCAGTTTTATCTTACTCCCACAAGGTCAGGTCGGGAAAGTGGGGTTTGAAAAGCCAGAGCCCGAGAAAGTGAGCACTCTGGCCATTAAAAATTGCCTGGGCAGTCCCGTCGCCATTCCCGGTAGAGGCACCTCAGGCAGTAAGCAATAAACTTACTTCTCCCCAAAGACTGGGGGGCAAAGCCTGGGAGGGTGGACCTCCTAGACCTGCACAGGACCGACCTATAGACCGGCGTAAATCAAGCCCCGAAAGCCAAGACAATACCAATTTATGGGGTGTAGTATCCATCGGAACAGATACTACACTTTGATCTTAGCCAAAAGGCCAAGATGTGAGTAGCTAATAGCAAAAAAGCAGAAACCGAGAAGAATTTCATAACTGTGTGTGTGTGTGTGTGTGTATGGAGAGGGAAGCTTTGGGGTTTCGCTTTCCTAAACAACTCCGATTAGTTTCAACTAAGACAGTAAAAATAAAGTGGGGTGGCAAGTAAATAGGAACACCAAGTGCGCATGTGGGGCGAAGGAGAGAGGAAGTCACTCGTTGGTGAAACAAAAGTCATCTAACTCCCCTACCCCATCATGAATCGTTTGAAGTTTTAGTCTTCACAGCAAAATTAACATTTTCAGTTTTCAGAGAGAACTGTCATGAGAGGAAAAAAGGAAGGCAAAGCAAGACCAGATGGAGAGAGGAAGAGAGAAAAAATTTGGAAAGAAAGAAAAATAAAACGAGAGAGGAAAAGAGAGAAAGAGAAATAAAATCCAGCCAAATAGTGAAGAAAAAATAAGGAGGTAAGGCTCTAGCGATTTGGCAGAAATCAGCCTTTTTTATTTAGAAAAGAAAATGATTTCGACCAAAAAGGAGAGGAACTCATATCCATGAGAGGCTCTAGCGATTTAAGCAGAAATCCGTTTTTTTATGGATAAAAAAAACCTGGAATTCCGCTAAAACGCGGAGAACTCACATCTTTGTTTTTAAGAAAATAAAATATCAATAATAGAAATACATACCTGAACAACTGAATTATCGCTGTCTCTCACAGTTAAGTCATAACCAACAACCAATCCTTCCAGATGTTTAACGAGACATCGTTGTAAGTAGCCCGAACGACTCGTCTTTACAGCTGTATCGACAAGACCCTGAAAGAGAGATTCAGATAATAACGACCATATACACTTGTGTCAGGAACAGAAACTTTTTTAAACCAACTAAATGTACCTGTAATTTTAGTTTAATGTTTTTGCACATTTTTAAAGTTAGAGATAACATTTTAGTTTTTATTGTATTTTTATTTCAATAAATATTAGAATAATAAATTAAAAAAACAAAAATATGTAAGCTACATACAGCTGAGAAACACAGAGAAAAGCCACAAAACGATCACAATTTTATTATTATAGACAAGAGATAGAAAAAAATTATTTGTTAGATGCAATACTATTTAGATCTAAAGTTAAGAATAAGACTAATATTTCTTTACATACTAGCATGGTTACCCGGCGTAACCCGGGGGCATTGACAACGAATTAGAAGAGTTAGTGTTGTAACATCTTTCGGTGCAAGTTTAGAATTCAACAGACATGAAAAAAAATAAAAATAAATTAAGAAATATCTTTATTATGTAAGTACTGTTTGCCGGCCAAGTTGGAGTTATCTCCCTTGGCCAGCAAACACAATGTCAAATACGGTATTAATATATCGACGATCCTCGTTTACCCATAAAATTTGATTTTCTTTTGTAAAAAACAAAACAAAACTATTTTATCAATTTAGGTGATTTTTGGTATATGATATATGCTTTCCATCACGGGTACATATGTAATAAAGATATTTCTTTCTTTTTTTATGTCGGTTTAATTCTAAACTTGCCCCCATCTTTCTAATAAGAATAAATTTTGTGTCCATTATTTTGTCTATTTTAATGGCTGTTATGAAATGTGTTTCTTTAGAAGTTTAAAAATAAAAGACAAAGATTAGTTTAGCTAAACAAAAAAAAAATGTAATTTTTAATTTTTTTATCTCCTATGAAGGGTCCAGTTAAAAAAAAATAAGTAAATAAAAAAGACAAAGACTAGTTTAACAAAAAAAATAAATAAAATTTTTAAAAAATGAAAAAATTTTTTTTTTATTAAATTAATTTAAGATAATTTGAAGTATCAGAAAAAAATGTTCAATTTTTCTTTTAATTGTTAAATTTTTCGATAGAATAAAAAACAATCATCATTAGTTCAACTAAAAAACATGAAAACTAATTTTTTCTTCTTCAATTTACAAGCATAATCTCGCTAAATCAATGAAGTTAAGCAACATTGGGCCTAGTCAGTACCAGATGGGTGGTAATTTGGAAATACCAGGGCTATATGCGGCAAGACAGTGACACATACCTACAAAAAACAACGTTGTCTTCTCCTTGATATACATGTGACTGGGGACTACTTGTGTTTTTAATATTCCCTAGAAACTTCCTCCTTCAGAGGAATCTGGCTAAATCCACCCAGGGTAAATGCAATACCAGGTACCAAGATGGTGGTTTAGGGGGGGGGGCAGATGGGGCAAATTTTGACTGTCTAAAACATCAGATATTCAGACCTGACCTGTTTAGCACAAAATCATGCAATATTTGACAGATAAACTGATTAAATTTATCATCATCATCATCATCATCATCATAATACTCTGTTTAATGTCCGTTTTACATGCTGGCATGTGTTGGACGGTTTTTAGAAAGTGACCTCTAAACTAACCTATCTTTGTCCAGGTCATTATTCAAACTACATAACCTGAAATGCAACAGATTTTCTTTGGAAGTCATTTCTTTAGTTGAGAAAATGTTTTTTATAGGACGGATGCTACCCAGTGCTTTTATCGAGACATCATCTTAAGATGTAGAAAAACATTCCTTTCTCAACTATAATTGGATACAGTATTTTGGGTCGGCTGTGGCCCTATGTAAGAAGGAAAGAAAAAGAAGAAAAAAGAAAACGAAACACAAGCTTACTTCACGTCCAGCCATACAATGGACAAAATATTCCTGCGGTGAAATTCCGGTCAAGAAACGCCCGGTGACAAATCCTCCGGCTTCTGGAGAAATATCATAACGGGTAAAAGAAGGTAAGAAACGTCCACTGAACATCATTGGAGGCCGACGACCTTCCAATTCAATTTGGCCAAGAAGGCAAGACATCTGCATAGTATTGACCTGAAAGAACAAGCAAGACGAAAAGATATTAAGTTCAAGAATAGTTGCGTAAAAGGCCGACTATTCAAAACACACCAAAATACATCAATCCAAGACAAACTTATATCAAGTCATTTTCACATTCAACTCACAAATTTTAGAGGAAAAGAATTTTTGATTTTATATTAATAATAAAAATATGAAACATAGAATCAATCGATGCAAATAAAACAGCCTCGCGGTTTTGTATTCGACAGATGGGAAGTTCTTGGAAAGAAACTGTTCATGGAAGTTCTGTTTGGTTTTAGGTATAATAGTCAATTTTTTTTGTTGCTTTAAATTGTTTTCGGTGTCAAAAATATTTAGATTTGCCATCTCAACTTATTTGTGTATAAGTTGGATATGAAAAGAAATTAATTAAAAAAAAAAGACAAATTTCTTTATATCAAAAGTAAGAATTAGAAATCTAAACAAGTAGGCACAATCTTAGATCATATGATAGTTAAAAATTGCTTAATGTGGAAACTAGAGAGCTGAATGATAATGAAGCTAAAAACTTACATGACGTCAAAACACCTTTTCCATAATATAGATTTACAAAAGTAGATGACGCTAAAAGCACTTTGATCTCACACATGTTAACATTAAACCACAAATTTAATCAACACAAATCTTCAATAATCAAACAAGCACATGATACTAAACTGAGACGGCTCATAAAATCTAGCCGCATATACCAATTATAAAAAACACTGAAGAGTTAATGTTTCTTTTCAAATCTCACAAGTCAGCTAAAAATATCATAAAAAATATAATATATTAATTTCGCTATTGAGTAAGACTCTAATTCTTCTATTTCACATTGAACATAAATTTACACATCTCTTACATCACTCCAAAAACTCCTTCCTCCCACTTTGAACTTCCCACAACACCTATGCATTCTACTGCTTTTTTTTTCCACCATCCTGCACTCCACAAACTATCCTACCATTCGCCATAACATTCTACATTACTTCCTTTTTCTTCATCCTCTAATATGCATCCCCTTTTTCTATACACATACTCACCATCAAAACCACTGCCACCAACCAATCATTTGTAAATACACTCAACCTTTAGCCTACTGTCAACTGTACTCCCTCTCACCCTAACACTATTGCTTACTTTACCCAGTCCATCTTTGGACCTTTCTTTCTTCTACCACTACTTCAAACTTTATATATATGTGTGTGTGTGAGAGAAAATATATGTGCATATACTTTTTATTTTTTATAGTCCAAACTTTTCAAGGTAAAAGCTCGATAATTGCTAACATTTAACAAGAGAGCATATAAAAATAAACAAAATTAAGCTAAATTCCAGTGACCAAGTTTTTATCCATTCTTCTGATCATTTTTTTCCAAATCTAAAAACTTTGGAATATTTTGACAAACCGTTTCGCCCATAGACGAACAACCAATATTATATATCTGCCTGACTCTGTTCAATAAAACATTTTTCTTGACAAAGTTTCTTAAATGAAATATTGAAATAGAATCAGCATGAGCTTGTGTTAATTCCTTTTGTTCTATGTAATTCAGGCTTTGCACACTGACTTTTGTCCTGCATATACCTATACACACGCACAAAATAACAGCATATTTTTCTTTCTTCTTGAACATGAGACCTGAAACTATGAGACTCATAGCAATCATGACATCTGCTACTATCGGCTAAACTTTAATGAAGTTCACATGTCACACCTAATGAGATTTTCAGGAGCTTTTTTTCTATACAGAGCCATAAGATTCATTTTAATAGTTTGTTACTTACAGATGTTCCCTTGGCTCCTGCATTTACCATCAATTGCAGGTTATTGTCTGGAAACTGGCTCAGAAGACCATTCGGCATTGTGGCCCTGAAAAATATGAGGTGGTATAATAAATTAAAAAAGAAAAAAAAAAGCAATGATCATATTTTAGATATGAGATTTACCAAGTAGGTTATATTTGACTAGCAGGAATACCCAGAATTGCACATCTTTTTTTATATTCCTTGTTTGAATTGAATGATGATCAAATAAATATTGTATTTTATCCAATTTTTATGTTCACTATTGATTTTATATATATATATATATATATATATATATATATATATATGTGTGACCGGTGTTGAATAGTCGTACTTCTATGTTGATGAGTCTTGATTGAAAAGAGACGAAACGTATACGTCCATAGATAAATAAATAAACAATAACAAATATTTATATTTGAAGCTCCTCGTTAAAAAGTAGAGCACTGTAAATGGTAGTAATAACACAGCGTGACGTCACTTGCTTTATATGCATAATTCCTTCACTTATAGAAGTTGAATGCCTGTACATTTCGCCGCCTCTGAAAGTGTTAAAATTATCATTGTTTATAAGCTGTTCAGAACTGGCCTATCGGTTAGCGACGTTGGATTGGGGTTGAAAAATACTTGTAATCCAGGGTTTCGAATCGTGTGACCGGTGGTGAATAGTCGTACTTCTATGCTGATGAGTCTTGATTGAAAAGAGACAAAACGTATACGTCCATAGATAAATAAATAAACAATAACAAATATTATATATATATATATATATATACATACATATGAAAAAGACAAAAGGATAAACAAATTAAACACAGGAAGAAGTCATCAAAAGGAGAGATTTATCGGTATGGTTCTAATCAACAAACGTTTTGGATTTCTTCCTGTGTTTAATTTGTTTTTCCTTTTGTCTTTTTCATACATGCTGTCTCCATGGCATTTCATCCTTATATAAGTTGTAGTTCTGTTTGCGAACAAACTCCTGTTTTTGAGATAGAGTCCAATAACCATATATATTTAAAAATCTACAGTATCCAAAGTTCTTGGATAAGTATATTTTCTTTTGATCATAGGGTTACAATAATAACATGAAGTCTGTGTTCACACTGAACATCTGTATCAAGGAAATACAACTGTATAACTTGAAAATTATAGTAGGGGTGGGACGTAATGGATGAAAATTTCAGATTCATGCAAGTAGTATTTTTTTGTGTTCACTTATACATCGATAACACTAAAAAATCAAACATTTTGAAAATTTTGCAAAATTCAGAAGGTGCAGGCCAAAAATAGCCATTAGGGCTCCACGGGACTCAAAATCCATCATTTTTCGGTGAAAAAGTGGTTTCATGCGACATTGCAGGTCCTAAAACATCCTCAAAAGCTATGAATGGATATAGATGGTTAAATCTGATATAGTACTTTAATTTAGGACCATTTTCAGGCTGTGAAAGGGTTTTCATGAATGTAAAATAGTCAAAAACTAGTGGCCTGCACCTTCTGAATTTTGCAAAATTTTCAAAATGTTTGATTGTTTAGTGTTATTTATGTATAAATGAACACAAAAAAGTACTACTCGCATGAATCGGAAATTTTCACCCATTACGTCCCACCCCTAATTATAGAAATAAATAAATAAATAATAGAAATGATATGTGGTTCAGGGCTCGGAGCAGAATTACACAAAATCATACTTGGGAAATGATGGGTGTATCTTAAATGGATAAAATTAATGCGAAAGACTTGGAATGACAGTCAAAGATAACCTCAAGCAATGGCACATCAAAACCAAGATAAATGATAGAAACGCCATGGCCAACGTGCAACAGACATGATGCAGAGGAGACACGTCAAACAAAGGAGATGTATTATATTTAAAATTGCATCAGCAATATACAAATCCAGAAGCAAGATCTCCAAAATAGTGTCCTTTTGTCTTCCGTAACTTTTAAAATGCTGAAATGACGGAGTTATATTTAGCTTATTTCTAATCTTATTGGATACTTTTTACTTTCGTTTGCAAACACCTTCCTTTTACAGAGATAGTCTTCAACACAACTTTGCTGCAATCGTGCCGAATAGGTTCTTGGTTCTACATATTCTATTTACATTATTCGGACTACTATTCTAATCTTGGACGTTATGTTCACAACGTTTCAGCCGATGTAACCTCTGATCTTCTTCAGGTGCATCTACCCGGTCATGGCCGACGGACCAAGAGCAAGCTATCCCCATGGATTCTCGCCCTTTTGGCTAAGATCAAAGTGTAGTATCTGTTCCGATGGATACTGCACGCTTGTCCTGTGCAGTTCTAGGAGGTGCACCCTCCCAGGCTTCGCCTCCCCTCTTTGGGGAGGAGTAAGTTTATTGCTTACTGTCTGAGGCGCCCCTACCGGGGAATGCCGACGGGGCTGCCCAGGCAATTTTTAAATGGCCAGAGTGCTCACCTCTCGAGCGCTGGCTTTTAACCCCACTTGCTCGACCCGATCTTGGGTCACATCTTACTTGTGGGAGTAAGATAAAACTGGCCTTGTGCCTAACTCCTAGCGAAGGAGTAAATAAATATCCCCATGGATTAAATTCTGTACAGATTCTCTGCATTCAACAAAATGAAGAAGGCCGGAGGTTACATATGTCGAAACGTTGTGAGAATAACATCCAAGATAAGAACAGTAGTCCGAATAATCGTAATAATACAAGATCGTTCAATATGAATAAAGAATAAACATGGGTATCAACTAAGAAAGAAATTTTAAATCCTGCTACGTAACCAGATACTCCCCTTCCCTGAATTTGTCATGTAATCAGCACACATCTCTCTATTGGCCTGCCTGTTGATTCGGCACCTCTAACTCTTAATTTATTTGTAAATTTAAGAATTAAAAATTTTTTATTTTTAAATCGAAAATAGTTATGTGATTTAAAAGGATAAAAAGTTAAACAAAAATCCCAGTAAAAAGGCTCCCGGACCACGCCAGGTAGATATAGCTAGGCAGCATTAAATTTTCGATTTTCTAAAATGGCGATGTCAGTAAATAAACTATTTTGGACAAACAGCAGGTCTATGAATAGTAGTAACTGATTAATGTTCCCAATCAAGAGTGCCCCTTTTTGAGGAGCTGGATTTGTCCTACATGTAAAACTGACCTTGTGTCTAACTCTGCCCTCATGGGGAGACAAATAAATAGAGACTGTTTAGCGTAAGGATACTTTAATATATGTGCATGGGAGGGGAACATATCTTTAATTTTTTTTAGAAGCGACACAAAAATAAAATATACAAACATGCATGCATACAGAAAAATTTTTTTTAGCAAGTGTTGATTTCTTCGTGTGTGAGGACCTAAGAGGTCGATCATGTTAGATACTTACTTGAGAATATTATTTTGTATATCATTTGTAAACATTTTAATTTGATGATTCAACTCCAATATCGGACGATCATCTTTAGCAAAGATTACATCCTTTATATTTTTCTCTATTGATTTTTCTTTCTCGGATGATTTGAGCTGCAAGGCATTCCGCACATCAGCCTCCGTAAATTCTTTCACTCTTTGGATGTAAGCTTGGCGTTTTTTATTAGCCTGAGAAAAAAGAAAGGAAAAAAAGATTTTTTTCAACATTAAAATCAAAAAGTAGACTTTGGCTAAGATCAAAGTGTAGTATCTGTTCCGATGGATACTACACCCCATAAACTGGTATTATCTTGGCCTTCAGGACTTGATTTACGCCGGTCTATTGGTCTGTCCTGTGCAGTTCTAGGAGGTCCACCCTCCCAGGCTTCACCTTCCCTCTTTGGGGAGTAGTAAGTTTATTGCTTACTGCCTGAGGCGCCCCTACCGGGGAATGCTGACGGGGCTGCCCAGGCAATTTTTAATGGCCAGAGTGCTCACCTCTCGGGCGCTTGCTTTTCAAACCCCACTTTCCCGACCCGACCTTGGGTCACATCTTACTTGTGGGAGTAAGATAAAAACTGGCCTTGTGCCTAACTCCTGGAGAGGAGTAAATCAATACAAAGCTAGTACATAACAACCTTTGTGTCCTACCCCCCCCAAGGTTGTCTGCATAAATTTTTAGAAAACTGTTAAATTATTAATTTTGTTAATGCTTCATACAAAAACGTGAACGAAAAATCGCAAGGTGAAGTTATCATATTCCTCTACAACTCAAGTGATACTGTTTTTGGAATTTTTAAGATGAATATTGATAGCTTGTATTATTTGAATTATTCAGACTTCTGTCCTCATATTGAATGTTATTCTCACGTTTCCTCTGATGTAACCTCCGACCTTCTTCAGGTGCATCTCGTCGAACTCGGGAATCTTTCTGTCAAACTCGAGAATCCGTACAGAATTTTAAATGGAACCCTTTATTTTATCCTTTATTTAGTCCGCAAGAACCTGTGGCATAACTTCTGGTGGTTGAAGGTTCAATCCTCACTGCAGATGATACTAAGAATATAATTACGAATTATATAAGACTTCTATCTGGTCACGGCTAAGGGAAAGAGAGCAAGCTACCAACCATGGATTAAATAAAGGATTACGTTCAAAATTCCGTACAAATTCATAAATTCAATAAAAAGATTCCAGAGTTCAACAAGGTGCACCTGAAGAAGGTTGGAGGTTACATCGGCCGAAACGTTGAATAATCCAAGTGATACCTCCCTCCAACTGCAGGAAGATGTGACACAAGGTCGAAAGGTGGGGATTGAAAAGTCAACGTACAACAGGATTGTGCACTCTGGCCCACTAAAAATGCTTGAGCAGCCCTGTTGTCATTTCACGCCTTTATTCGTTCTAAGTGACAGTCTTCTGGAGGTCGTAAGTTCAATCCTCAGTACAGGCAATACTAAGAATATAATTATGAATTACTTGACTTCTATTCAGTCATGGCTGACGGAATGAGAACAATCTACCGTTCTTGATCAAATAAGGGGCTTAGTTTGAAATTTTGTACAGTCTAGAGTTAGACAATAAGTAGTCCAAGACATCTCGCTGCACAGATCCCAGTTTAGGTTGAACCCCCACCCCCCCAAAACCTTCTCAGTAGCCCCTTAAGTCTACAGTGGCAGCTTGCCTTGTTTGGGGTGCAGCGAGATGCTTGTTCATTCATTAGTTTTAAATGTCTGCATGTCGGTAAAGTCGAAGAAACAAGGAGGGAGTTCCAAAGTAGTCCATATAATACAGGTTAATGTAAAGCAGTATATAACAAAACGGCTTTCGTGTTTTTACGAGCAAAAAAGAAATTGGTCAAAATTATCCTCCACTCTATAATAAAAAGTAATGTGTATTTATATACAGGGTGTCTCAAAAAAATGTACTCACTCTTAGAATGACGAGAAAACCTTTATTTACCTTGGTGCGCGTTATCAGCTTTGTTTGAACAATAATGGTCATCAGTTTGAACATTTGCGAACATGATTCTTCAATTACATCTGTCTCATGTATTCGATGCTATTTCATTTCACTCTATGTTCATAAATAAAAGTGTTCCCGTCATTCTACGAGTGAGTACATTTTTTTGAGACACCCTGTATATATATATATATATATATATATGTCCCGTCACAGAAAAAATAGTGAATAAAAAAAAAACTGTTCACGTATTTAGGAGAATTGCGAAAGCAAATAGTAAGTCAGACAACCCCTCCGCCTTCAATTTATTTCCATTATGAGATTTTGTTTTTACTTCTTTCTATACTGATTTAAAAATGTTCTTTCCTTTTTTTAACTTTCCAGTTTGAGACGTTGTCTTGCTATGTTTGTTATTTCCTTTTCATTTCACTGATTCGGGCACTATTTTATATAAATATGAATATTAGTGCGAACACTGGCAAAGGATAAATTTTTCTTCTTTCCATCATTTTTGAAGGAGGGTGTACACTCGTAAATACATCAAGATATACACAATAGGTATCTTCATTATAATGGAGATTTGGTGTTTGTTTCAAAATCGAAAATTTATTTGTAATCATTTTTAACTTATCTATGAAAAAAGTTTCTATAAAATCTGTGATAAAAAAATGGAAATAAATGTAAGAGTACAAAAAATAGCATAAATTTATTTTATTGTCGTCTTGTGAAAATTTTAATTCAAAAGTAAATGAAGGAATTTAGAATTATTTTAGATATTTCTGTGGTTCAAAAAGGTTTGTAAAAATTGTTGCACTTGCTTAAATTTAAAAAAAAAACTTAAGCATTTAGATATTAGAATAAGCATCCTAATTATTTTATCGAATATCTTTTTATGTTAAGACTATCACACCTTTGCATCCAGAGTGCACATATTTGATAGTTATTATATGAATCGTTGAACACTGTTATGGCAGCCAAATAAAATATGCCCACTTGTATAGACATAAATATGCTTTAATTCTCCTTTTGGCTGCCTGGTAGATGTTCAGACTGGAAAGTTAAAGTTGACTTTGGTCTGGAGTTCGAATCGTGCGACCGGTAAAACAATCATCCTCCACACTGATGATTACCGAAAAAGAATGAAGCACATGTGTATGTGAATAAGAATTAAATAAAAATATTTATCATAATATTGTATAAAATTAATTATCCAAACAGAACAGTTTCGCACCACTTTTATATCTCCTTATGAAGATTAAAATAAAGATATAATGCTATTAAACCTCATGGCTAGAATCCTTGTTCCAATTTTAATCAAAATCCATTACATGATTTTGATTCTAGAAAATGTCTAATATTTCAGACTTTAGCTTAAGGAGTCTTAAGAAGAAATTGAAATTCAGAGAATCTTGCTAAATTGGTATCTGATGATTATAGATCAAATTTAATGTATATCTGAAATATTTTAGTTTACATTGTGGATTACAAAACTCAACATCGCTTAACTTCAGTGATCTAACAAAAATTGGTGTGTAAACACGATTATACCCTATAATTAAATAATATGGTCTCTTTTTTTTTTTATTAGAAGGCTATGGTTAGATAACCCAGCACAGCTAATTTTTGAATAAGTTATTGTCCTTTATTGTACAATTTGATTTTGGGTTCACTAAATTTAAATGAAATCATTTAATACGTACACATAAAGGGAGGTAACTCTGTATTTGATTACTCATATTTTGTTATTTAATTGGTGCAAGTATAGAATTGGGATGTCATGAAAACAACAAAATTAAGACATATTTTCATGATGTACGTACCCGTGACGGAACGCATTTATCGTATACCAAAAAATCAAGTAAATTGATCGAGTAGTTTTTATTATATAAAACAAAATCAAATTTTATCGATAAAATTCCAGACTATTTATCTAGTTTGCAAAAGTTTGACTTACCTCCCTTGATCATGTCCAATATGGCGACGATACATCAATGATACTCGTTTACCGATAAAATTTGATTTACTTTTATAGAATTAAAAAAATACTTGATCAATTTACATGATTTTTGGTATACGATATATGCATTTCGTCACTGGTACGTACATCATAAAGATATTTCTTAGTTTTTTTATTATTTCTTATTTTTCCACGACGTCCCAATTCTAAACTTGCACCATTTAATTTTTTTTGTGTTGTCTGTGGAGAGGGCAGCACAGTGCAAAAGAATAAGACGTTGAGTACACAGGGGGAAGGAGACAATAAGTCATCTTTTGATCAAACAGAAGTCATCTAACTCCTTCAGGAACAGTTTGAAGTCTTAACCTTATTCATATCAAAGAAAGGGCAGGCAAGGAGAGAGGAAGAAAGAAAAAAAAAAAAACAAGAAAATAGAAAGATAAAGCGAGAGAGGAAAAAAAGAGAAATAAAATCCAGAAAAATAGCGATGAAAAAATAAGGTAGGCTCTAGTGATTTGGAACAAAACAACTTTTTCTTATTTAAAAAAAAAAAAAGAAAAAAAAAAGCAGATTTTGACCAAAAATCTGAGAACTCACATCCGGAAATCAGCTTTTTCTGGATTACTAATAAGCTGAGAAATCACATCCTTGGATACTTTTATCAGGTTGTGCTATTTTTGTATGATGCATTTACAAGGGTCATAATATGTTACGTATGTCTAACCGTGATAGTGTTCTTAGTTGCATCTATATACACTTCTTCATTGTTAATGTTATTGTATGTTATAGCTTTATATACCACATTGTCTGCCAACACTTATTAATCAGAGGACAGTTATCTCTGACTCTGCAGTTGCATAAGTTAGTTTTATCATTGGCGGTGTTATTGCTGGTGCTTCATTAATTTTACATTAAGCTTTAAAAAACTTTTTTTTTTTTACATTAAAGGTCACCGCTTATCAAGGCCCAAAGGCAACTCGAGGATAAAAGTTAAAGAGTTTGACTCGAGGATAAAAGTTAAAGAGTTTGACTCGAGGATAAAAGTTAAAGAGTTTGACTGGTGGATGGTGAGACAATATCGTGTTCACCGGAACGATGGTTGTAGCAGGGCAGAAATTGATTATTTACGGGGGACGGTTCAACAAGAACTTGTTTACATTGGACTTGAAGACAACCACATTGTAGTCGGCAGGGAAGCAGGCTTGTTGCACTGTATTCCACAGACGGCCAGTTGTAAGAAAGAACCTCTGCCCATGGAAGTTTCGTTTCGTCTCGGGCACGCAGAGGGAGAAAAGGAAATCGTTGACATTGGTAGCAGCTAGGCAGGTTCTTATTGTGAATGTTTTACAAGGGGGGGGGGCATAGATCTGAGCTCAATCGAGCACCTACCATGAAAATAATGGTAGAGCAAAGAAAGACTATCAACATCTATTCTATGAGGGAAGAGAAGCGAACATCCCCCACAAGATTTCGACCTATATAGGAAATTGAAAAATATAACACGTTTTTCAATTTCTTAAAAGTTTTATATATAATCTGAATATTTGGAGCTTAATCGATAATCAAAAAGGAAGATTAAGAAAATCTTTATACGTGCGCGCGTGTGTGGTGGGGGAAGTGACATATTCAAATCAAATTTATTGGCAAAAATATCGTTATAAGTCTTTAAAGAACATACATGGATATTTGATGTAATAAAAAAATAAATAAATAAAAATATACTCACACTGTCTAACATGAGAATATCTTTGATTCCTAGGGTGAATCCAACCATTTGCAGAAAATTAGTAAAGAGTCTTCCCAAGCAGGTGAGGAGTGCTGTTGACACTTCACCTCCATAAAGCTGAAAAAAAGAAAGAGATTTATTCTTTGAAAGGTTTCACAGGATCAGGTTTTTAATCGGCCTCTTTTTTCAATGATACATTAGAGATTAGAAAGGGGAGGAGGTTACGGCATATCAACCATCAATGGGTTATTTATTGCCTTTGGTGGATAGAATCCTATAGTGGGGATAATTATTTATTTTATTTTTTTAAGATAGTTTAAGTTAAATTTTATTGTAGAGTCTTATTTCTTTAATGAAGTTTAAGATGTGTCTTAGTTTGTTTTTTTTTCAAAATTCAGTCATTAACAAATTTTTTTTTTTTTTTCTTTTCAGTTTTTATTTTCAAATATTTCTTCATTAAGTTTTGCTTTTATTATTTATTTAGGATGAAACTTATATTGCTGATCACCGTTTTGTGTTATTCTTTGAACAGATTCTATTTAATCCATTTATTTTGAATCAAAGAATCAGAAGAATTCTGTCAAAACCTCAAATCTTTTGAATGAAAGAAGAAAATGTGCAAATTCTTTACAATCACAGCTCAAGGATAAAAAGCAGTTTATTATTCTTTTGTTTTAAAGAGATGAATTCTGCAGTTGAGTACTTCAAGAGCAATCAATTCTTCCTATCTCAAGAGCACATTTTGTTTTAAATTATACTAAAAGTCACATATTATGTAACCTTCCCATACCCTGAGAAGAGGGGGGGGGAAACAGAGTTAAAAAAAAGACGCCCGAATTCAATCAGTTCCTACTAAAGAAAGATTTCACTATCTTCATCGCTATGTGTAACTTTGTACTTCCTGTCTGTGATGTCATATCCTGACACATAACCGTAATTCTAATCTTTTAATATCTAATGGAATTTTCCACCTTTTGGCTTATTCTAACCGTATGTAGAAAATACTGTTTTTTACATTATTTTTGCACATCCACGTCCAATCCTGTCACAGTATTATTATACAGATTATTTTCCTGAAATAAAATTCTGTTTTTCAAAATACATAAAAAGTGAACTTTTAGGCCAAATTTTTACTCTTTGTGGTTATTTTATTTTCGATCATTTGTTATTCATGAATTATCGACTACTAATTGTGATTGGTTATAATAAGCTGTTTAAGAGCTTTTTAGCCTTGGTAGGCAATCACGTAGAGATGGTGTTTATATAAAAATATCGGTCCTCATCACTACACTGAGTTGGTGTCAGAAAGGACATCCGGCCTATAAAAATCTTGCCTCACAAGTGCACATCTGGGGGGAAAGAGACAGGAAGTCTTAGCCTTTAAAATTTTCAGTTTTCAGAGAGAACTGTGATGAGAGGAAAAAGGAAGGCAAGACAAGATGGAGAGAGGAAGAGGTTGAAAGAAAAAGGAAGAAAAAAAAAATTTTAAGTGAGAGAGAAGAGAAATAAAATCAAGCCAAATAGAGACGAAAAAAAATAAGGAGGTAAGGCTTCAGCAATTTGCCAGAAATCAGCTTTTTTTTATTTTTAAAAAACAAAAAGGCGGATTTCAACCAAAAAAGCATAAAACTCACATCCATGGGAGGCTCTAGTGATTCAAATGGAAATTCGCCTTTTCTAGATAAAAAAAAAAGCAGAATTCCGTTAAAAATCCGATAACCCACATCTCTGTAGGATTAATAAAAGAAATAAACATTACCTCATAGCAGCAGTGAACAAGACCATAAGATGTGGCTCCATATTGTCCTTTATCAAGTACACCACATAATAATTCACTTTCATTGATTATAACATGACTTTCACCCATATCATCAGACATTTTAGGGGTTAACACGCTTTGTTTAGTGGCATGCTTTCTCCATAACTGATAAAAAAAATAAAAAAATAATGAAAAACGTTAGTTATTTGATTACCCATGTCTTATTGTTATTAATTGATTTTTTGGAAAATTAAAAGCAATTTTATTATTTTTGTTTCGTTTGAAATAGCATTTTTGGTCTGTAAGTCGATTTGTTAGGTTTAAAATAGCATTTTCGGTCTTAGTCGGTTTGTTATGTTTAAAAATTTATTTTCAGTCTGTCAGTCGGTTCGTTATGTTTGAAATAATATTTTCGGTCTGTCGGTCGGTTTGTTACGTTTAAAATAGCATTTTTGGTCTGTCAGTCCGTTTGTTACTTTTGCTTGGCTATTTGATTAACTTGTTGCCGTTTCAAGTTGTTGTTTGTGTTATTCAGTTGTGTGTTAAATTGTATTCATTTGTATGACTGTTTATGCTGTCTTTATCTGTGAATCTAGAAGTTCTAATCATGGCTGATTTCAGATGACAAAAACGGAACTTGTTCAAATGTCTACATTTTGCTATAAATTTGTTTTTGTAATTAAGTAGCTTCATTTCTTTTTTTAAGTTTGTAAGTTTTTTTTTTCCTCTCCCATAGACTTGGCTAGAGTTATACTATTTTTATAATGCATTAGATGGTTAGTATATCCAGGCTTGAAAGTGTTTTTAGTTGCACCTATATACACTTTTTTTGTATTGTACGTAGTAGCTTACAATGATTATAACATCACTTTAACCCATATCAACAGACATCTCAGAGGTTAACAGACCTTGATGAGTTGCATGATTTGTCCATAACTGATAAATAACAAAAACATAAAATAATGAAAAAACATTTGTTATAAATTGCTTTTTTTCAGCTTGACAAAGCATAGCTGTAATAGTAAATTTGTGTGGCCATGTAGTTCAACATTTTCATGATTTAGAGTAGCATGAAGGTGTTATTTTTTAATACAAATTTAAATCTGGAAAAAATTAACACCTTGCTGAAGTATCTTAGCAGTATCTCTGCTATATATGCACCCTGCATCCATGACACTAACATTTAACGCGGACACAACAAACTGTGTACCGGAGACAGCTCAATTTTCGAATCAGTTCGTTGTGTGCAATTCTGTTTTTTTTTTGTATGTACTAACAGGTCACCACTTATCAAGGCCCAAACGCCACTCGAGGATAAGGTTTAATGAATTTGTCAGGTGGTCGATGAGACAACACTGTGAGAAGTGGTAACGATTGTTGAAACTGGCCAGAATTTTATTATTTAAGAGGATGGTTCAACAAGAATTTGTTAACATTGGACTTGAAAATGGCCGTGTTGTAGTCAGTCACGTGGGTAGTTTTTGGAAAGAAACTTTGCTCATGGAAGTTCTATTTGGTTTTAGGTATAATAACCATTTTTTTTCAATATTTTTAATCCTTTCATAATATTCTTCATCATTCAAATGATAATCTATACATCTCATTAACCCTTATCTTCAAGTGACTTTTAGCCTAGATCCTATTTAAATGTCTCCCCACGAGGGCAGAGTTAGACACAAGGTCAGCTTTAATGTGACGAAAATCCAGTTCCCCCAAAAGGGGCACTTTGGATTAGAACAAAAATTAAAAAATGTCCTCAGTCTAGAAGGATTTCCTCTGCACTGGCTGAAGACAGAAAAGATTAAGTGCAACATCAGAACAGATACTACACTTTGCTCCTAGCCAAAAGCCAAGCCAACTTTTAGCCTTGATAAGTGGCGACTCATTCGTAAAAAAAAAAAAAAAAAACACTATAAAAAAGTAAAGCAATACAGCCAATAAACATTCATAGTTTGAACCAGGGTTGCGGAGTCAGAAGGTATAAGGTCCGACTTCTAGAATTCCAAAATATCTGACTCCGACTCACAGTTTCAAAATATCTCACTGACTCCTTATTTCAAAGTCTTCCGATATTCAAACTGTTTGTTGATTCTTCGGCGATTAAAAAATCCGATTGACTCCTCCCGAAACCTCTGACCCCCAACTCGCAATCCGGGTATGAACCCATTCAAGGATGTGTATTTTTCTAGTATATTTTAAAAACTCTTACCTTCTCTGCAATTTTGGAAGTGCTGTCAATAGTTAACATTGGTTTATCCTCTGGAATAATGTTCATAAGCAAAGTGGAAATCACCTGGTCGAAGAAGGAAAAAAAAAACATTGGTTTTAAAACATATTTCTCATCAAAATATCTATACCAATATGGGATGTCTATATGTTTTAACTATTTTTTAAGAGTTTAGACCTAGGTACATGAACTTTGGTAAAAATGATCTCCAGCCTATGCAGATTGTCCCAAGTGGAATCACAAACAAGGGGGAGAGGTTCACACCAGTAGAGTATCCTCTCCTTTCCATATATGAAACAAACTCCAAACCTATTATATCCATTATCAAACATCCATCTAATTTCTGCTAATTTTTGATGTAGATACCTATTTTTGCCTGACACATGAGTATATCAAAGAGTTTTCTGGTTAATTTATTTGGAACTGCGATTTTCACCTGTGTAACTGCGTTTTTGATATGTGCCCTCATCTGTATAAGTAACAAAAGTATTGCTCATATTTTAAACAAACACGTCCCACCAATCAAACTAATCACAAAAGTTATTACAAGGCAACTTATTACATTGATTAAGACAACCGCAGTAACTAATAAACATATGCCCTACATAAAACTACCGAACATAGAAGTCGTCACAGCTGGTCAATCCACCAGATTTGTCAATGGTCACACAAGGTGTTGGATTGTCGTCTTTTTCTTTGTCAGATTCATGTCGTGGTTTTTTCTTTCCCGCTGTCGTGTCGTCTTTGGTTAGGACCTGTGTTGTCGTTTCATTGTGCGATAATTTCTTCGTTGAGTTGGAGTAAAAGCAATTGAGTGAAGACATGATTTCGGAAATGGAGGTTTATTGAGAGAAAATGTTAAAAAAATCACAAGTGCAATTTACAATTAATGCTCAATTAACTGAGAGAGAGGATCGTAACCTAAGGTAACTATTGGAGAGTCAGAGAGAGAGAGAAAGAGAGAGAGAAAGAGAGAAAGAGAGAGAGAGAGAGAGAAAGAGAGAGAGAAAGAAAGAGAAAGAAAGAAAGAGAGAGAAAGAAAGAGAGAGAGAAAGAGAGAGAGAGAAAAAGAGAGAGAGGGAAAGAGAGAGAAAGAAAGAGAGAGAGAAATAAAGAGAGAGAGAAATAAAGAGAGAGAGAAAGAGAGACATCACCTGCGTGCGAGACTCAACCGTTATTGTTCCAGCGAACTGCCCGCGTTAAATCCCAAACCGATACTCCTTCAAAATCTAACCGTTCTTCCTGCCTCGGTTACAACGTGACATCACATCCGTGGGATCTCATCCACCCATCGCTCCGAGTCTTGCCCCCATCCATCAATCTCCCAACCTGGTGACAGATTATTCTCAATACACTCTTTCAACTTTCTTTGTTCTACACATAGGCAAGTGTTTCTAACAAACTATGCTAAAAATACATACTGGCAAACGTACATCTCCGTTATCCACCACAGGTACAACATCAATGTTATACAAACTTGCGTCAGATGTAGAACGATGGGGAAGAAAATGTGTGGTCATGGGGCCCAGCACAATACATCCTGCCGACTGAATAAAAATTAAACAAAAAATTTTTTTATTTTTAAAATTTTTATTCACCCTAAACAAGGCATATTGTCACTGAAGCGTACGCTGGCGTCGCTGGAAGTCATTAGTTTCGCTGTTGTGAGCAGGTACTTATGGAGAAGCTTGTGGAGAAGGTGGTCGATGAGGACCACCTTCTCCACAAGCTCGCCACAGAGACCCCTCCACGAGCTCGCCTGAAGTCACGACGCCCATTCTCGGAGCATGCCCACCAGCTCCTGCTTTCAACACACGGTGACGTCACAAAACGAATCTGGCTGAAACGTTGCTGGATGGAGGAATGGCAGGCAGCAGATAAATCAAGGTTGCACAGATTTGTGGAGGACCCGGATAACCTACCAGGCCTGGACCTCCCTCGCCGACAGTGGACAATGCTTAAACGCCTCAGGACCGGTGTTGGCCGTTTCGCCGCGACCATGAAAGGATGGGGATTAGGGACTCGGCTGTCTGCGACTGTGGTCACTCTGAACAGACAGTAGACCACATCATCGAGTCATGCCTTAAATATCGACCACCCAACGGCAAAGCCGGCATAGCTGCGTTAAACAAAACATTAACATGGCTTTTTACAACCGAGCTGGTGATCTAACAGTGAGATGCTGTGAAGCAAATGAAAGAAGAAGAAAACTGAAGCGTAAGGGGCTACTGTGATAGGGGTCAGATTTATAAGGGGGGCAACCTGGGTGGGGAGTTTAGAAACAAGATGTTTGTTCACATTAAATTTCTGCATGTTGGTACTGTTGAGAAAACAAGGAGCAGGAAGGGAATTTTAAAGGAAAGCTATCCGAGTAAAAAATCTCTTTGCATAAAAAAGATCTTCTGGTATTTAGGGACCTCTACCGTGAATGAGTGAGATTTAGCAGTTATTTGGGTGGGTTATGGGCATTTTCGTTTAGGGGGTACACGTGCAGTAAGTTCATTGAAGCCCATTCCATGGAAGTACTTATAAAACAAACACAGTGATGCAACTCTGCAGTGATGTGACAGAGGCCGGAGCTTGACAGACAGTGCGGAACCCATTAGAAGGGAAGAGTATTGAAATAAGTCTTACCTGCTTTCCTGACCAAAGTCTTTGAGGTTTGAGGATTGCTGGCTTCACAATTTTGATGCTATCCATTTTATTGACCAACGTACTATAAACCAGTTGATGGTATTGCTCCCTGAAGAAGAGAAAGAAAAAAGAAAAACAAATAAGCATTTGTTTCGGAAATCATTTTACTTCTTGAATAACTTGTCCTTTTGGCTGGGAGCAAAGTGTAGTATCTGTCCTGGTTCTGCACCTGGTCTGTTCTGTCCTCGCTCAGTGACATGGGAGAGGGGGGGGGATATATCTAGACTGAGGTAATTTTTATTTTTGTTCCAATCTAGACTGTCTTTTTAGAAAAGCTGGATTTGCCCTATATTAAAAACCGACCTTGTATTTAACTCCCCTCATGGGGAGGCAAGTAAATAGAAACAATTTATAAACAATATTAAACAGGGATGTTACAACAGCTTTTTTTCTGAACAACTTCAATCTAAGAAAGTCAAAATTAATAGAAAGACACCGAGTGCATATGTGTCTCGGACTGGGGGGGGGGGGGAACAGTAAGTTAATCTTCGATGGTACAAAAGTCATCTAACTCCCCTTAACCCCGCACAGTGGGCTATGGGGTTTTCTTTTGGTGAAAAATGAAGTTATTCAAATGGAAAACCCATTAAAATATTGCCAAACTTTATTTACTTTTTGGGGTAAAAACAGCCCCAGCAATATTTCAGCAGATCATTGACACAATGCTCACTGGCGTGGAAGGTGCAGCTGTGTACTTAGATGACATCATTGTTGTTGGGCAATCCAACCAGGAGTTGACAAAACGGATCAGCAAGGTCCTAACCAGCATCCAAAACCTTTGGTTTCCAGCTCCGGCCTGAAAAGTGGCATTTTTATTTACCCTCCATAAAATACGTAGGATTTATTTTTGATCGTCAAGGTCGTCGTCCAGATCCTGCTAATGTGGCAGCCATTCAACACATGCCACCCCCATCGGACAGTAGCAGTCTGCGCATTTCCGGAAATGATGAGTTACTACAGTAGTTTCTTGCCTTCACTCCATCAAATCAAATAACTACACAACAAACTGTAGGAGAGTTGAGGTAGCAGGGTCAGGGAAGGCAAAAGAAAACATGGGAGTATGTGATAAAGATGGATTTGAGAGAAAAAGGCATAAATAAAGACTTGGCCAGAAATAGGTTAGTTTAGAAGTCAATTTCTAAAAGCCGTCCAACACATGCCAGTATGTAAAACAGACGTTAAACCGAATATGACGATGAAAGAATGGATAGATGAGAGTGCTTGGATTAGTAGATGAAGAACAGTTGAGGTAGCAGAATGATGATTATGATTTATTTTATTTTTAGATTCAATAAATATTCATAAAATAAATAAACAGACGAATTGAATGTGTATTGAGCAAAGTTACGAGCAAGAAACACAATGTATTGTCTGATAGATATATTAATACAAAGATTTACCTGGTGAAGAAACGTCCCCGTATGGTAAGTCGTACACCAGATACAATGTGATCTTGGATGAGACCAGCCAAGGGAGTACCATCCTTAGGCACAAGGTATTGGTTGTGGGCACTGGCTGTAATGATAAAAAGGTAAGATTTTTTTTTACAATCATTTCACATAAGTAGAGTTTGTTATGTGAATTCATAAATTTATCATACTAAATGTTTTTAATTATTTCTTTTATTTTAACTACAAAAAAAAACATCAAAAACTAATCAATCATGTTAATAGCTAAATTTATGCAACAAATAAAAAAGAAAATGTATTTTGATATTATTTTATGGTGCATTGGAGAATATGTCTCTTACTAAATATTTGAACCCGGTGATTCTGGTAGCAGTAAGAGGAGTTGTGACTGAGAGAGGGTTATCATCTCCGACTCCCTCTCCATGACATCAGTTAAAAACGAAAACTTTAGATTGGGTTAAATAAAAATCAATTGAAAACAAATGTACTTTTTTAAAACATGAACCAATAGTTGCTCTATATTACTAATTGAACAGATTTTTGTATGTAGCTTTTGGTTAGAAACCAATTTCGGTCAATGATACATGGGAAAACTCAACTCTACTTAATATATAAGATATGTTTTACTATTGGGAATTTATTTTTGACCGTATTTTATGTATTATGCTACCCTTTTTGTTGATGCTAATGTTTGTGCTGGTAATATTACTAAATTAATTATTTATTTAGTCCGCGGGGCTGGATATAAACAAAGAATGCCACAAAATCAAAAATGATACTTTCACAAGTCCTCTCAACAAGTATCATTTTTCAGTTTGTGAGAAAAACAAAGCAAATTTAAAATTAAACTAAACTTTCTTCGTCTAGAATATACATAGTCAATGTCCAGATTCCTATGACTGTTTAGGTAACAGGTCGTCTATGTTTAGTGAACACTTTTTAGGGTTCTACTTTTCGGTATGATCTTTTGGGAGAGCTGGTTTCAGAGAAACATTTTTGGGAAAACAGTTTTAGGGAATACACGAGAGAAATGTTATATGATGAAAACACATAAAATAATGAGTACAAAAACATAAGTTCACAAAAGAGATATTTTATATATATATTTAAAAGTTGAAGTTTACATAGATAGGAAAACATAGAATGTTTGTTTATATTTTGAGTCTTGGCCGAAAAAGGGGATTCATTCATTAGCCGAGATATTGAGGAAGTCTGGGTCAGTAATTTAAGGGTTGTGAATTATCCACAGGTCAGAAAAGTTGTAATCAAAACTTCCCAACTCAAATACAAAAATTACATTTGATTGAAAGTTATAAAAATTAATGTTCACTTGTTTTCATTGTAGTGAGAAATATTACGAGTATTAAAATGAATATGTTTATACATTTTGTGTCAATCAGCAGATGACAATATGAAAGAGTTAAAGCATTGTGTATGTGTCAAAGTGGGTATATATATATATATATATATATATATATATATATATATATATATATATATATATATATATAATAATAATAATGGTAATAATCCAGGTGAAAAATATCCACAGGGTGGTAATCCAGAGAATTTTAACCGGGTTTATAAAAAGTGCTCAATATCAAAATAGAGCTTTATATATGATAATTTTATTTACACAGACATGTACAAAATCTGCAACACTGGCATGTCGATGTTATCGATCAACAGTTACTATAAACTGAGATCTCATCAGGAAGAGTTAGAATCCGATCTTAACCTCAGATCATATTTGGAGAGAACCTATAAAAAGAACCAGGTAAATATGATCTGAGGTTAAGATCGGATTCTAACTCTGCCTGATAAGATCTCAGTTTATAGTAACTGTTGATCGATAACATCGACATGCCAGTGTCGCAGATTTTGTACATGTCTGTGTAAATAAAATTATCATATATATATATATATATATATATATATATATGAGTGCATGTGTATGAGTTGAAAAATGAATTTAGCTTTCCCCAAGCCTGAAAGAGGGGTGATGGAAGCTGGCATAATATAGATGTTAACTAAGACATGGATTTTGGCTCAACTTTTTATTGAAGGAAAAATCTGGCCTAATATGCATTCAAGGTAGATCAAAAAGGCAAATTTGACAAATTCAGAAAGATACCTCTGATTGGCTCAAAATGTTTTTATTTGTTTTTATTAATTCAGGCGGATGTATGCTCGAAGTCATATGTGCAGAAATGATTTTGAACACTTTGATTTTGTTCACCAAAGGGTAAACTTTGCTGATACATAAGTTCCGTTTTATTCGGTGACATCATCCTTCTGTTACTAGATCATTTATGAAGTCATAAACAATCTCGCCAATGTCTTCCATCTCCTCTTTAATGTTGTACATCACAAAATGATGCCATCATCGAGTTAACGATCTTCCTGATGTCTCCCACCCGTTTTAGTGGATGACACCATCCCTATGTGACATAATCCAGTGTGACAAACAATCATACAAGACCTGGTGCTACTGTTACAATATCTCTAAAAATGATCGCCACGAAAGGTCTCTTTTACCGCGTGGGCCGATGTGGTTGTGGAGTCTCTTTCAGCAGGGAATCAATGTGTGTGAGTGGACCATGTATGCGCGCGTGCGTCTCCTAGAATACAGCCCATCGATCACACGATATCACAAACTACATGTAACTTTTTTTTTCACCCTTTCTTTTAACCGTGTGTGTACGTGGATTTCTCAAAACTCTTTTAACACAATGATTCACAATTTACTTGACCTTCTCCTTAATCTTCTTCGTTCTGCACTTCTTCGTCTGGCCGTGATCTTCGTCTTCGTGGTCATCCAGTTTCACGCTGTGGGTTTTCTTAAGAACTCCTTACTTTTTTCTTCGTCTTGTAGCTTGCTTGATCAATTGGCGTGGGCATCTGTTCTCTGGGAATCAAAACTCTTTGATACGACAAAGAAAGAATCTCAAAAGACATGTTGAGAGGGTTATGGAAAGGCTGATTATTGGTTCTTCCTGATAATGTCTGAGAGAGAGAGAGACTGTCTTTCAGTTGCATGTTTCTTAGTTTCTTTACTTAACTACTTTTCCTGAATAGATGGTGGGAGTCGCTCATTTTTCGTCCCATTTGAGATCCGAAGTTAACGTCTCAGTCCATCCGTTTCGACTACCATCTTGGACTGGCTGTCTTAACATCATCTTGCCTCGAACTGCCATGGCGGACTCATCTTTTGGACATCTTCTCGCCTCGAACTCCCATGGCAGACTCATCTTTTGGACATCTTCTCGCCTCAAACTCTCATGGCGGACTCTATTCTCGATTCTCGTTTTAAACTTAAAGTTTCCAGATCATTATTTTTGGACACCCGCTCGCCTCGAGTTCCACAGCGGTCTGATCTAAACTCTAGTTTTTGACAAAACAAGTGACGTCACAGTCCCCGTTGTTTTGTGTCACCCAATCAGATAGGTGTACTCGCTGTCACTTTTTGCCTGGCCGATGTCAGCCAAATCTTATCAATTTATTATTATTTTGACAAAATGAGTCACTCATGAGAACAAAATTTACCCTTTCCAAAACACGTCATCTCAACCTGTACTTAATTTGCGGATTCCACCTAAGTCACAATTCATACTAGCTAACTTTAGCATTCTTCAAATAATAGGGCCCCTTCATAATCCAACACTACTAGATCAGGCTGTCTGAAGAAACAGGCTTCCTGACCAAAAATGCACCAATGTTATTGTTTTTTTTCCTTTCCCTTTGCAGAACAAGATTGAGTTTTGCAAAGCCAAAAACAACAATTTTCTTCTACAAAACAACCAAACCAAACACCATGAATAAATATTTGAAGATATATAGAACTTGAAGGAGAAAAACTTTTACCAAAATGATCGGTTTCAGCATTAAATAACTCGAAAAGGGTTGATATGCCGTAAAAAAAACAAACAATTAAACCAAATCAAACAGACGCTTCCGATTAAGGAAAATGTATCGTCATAACAACACAGGCTGAGGACCTGGTTGTGCCGGGTTCAAATCCAGTTCGTTCCACAGAAACACTTACATCAAAACTCACACCTGACCTTGTGTCTAACCTCCTGGAGAGGAGGTAAATCAAATACAAGATAACAAGATCCACAAAGATTTAGTGGTATATAGATATGTAAGATCAAAGATATAGATAAACTATTACTTTTACCCGTCCCAGGATGGGTAAAATTACTTTGCTGAATAGTTTTGCACCACTTTTATGTCCTCTTACAAAGATTAAAATCAAGATATAATAATACTAGAATCCTTATTTTAATTTTGATCGAAATCCATTACATTACTTTTATTTTAGAAAATGTCTAAAATTTAATGCTTAAGTTTCAGGGATTCTAAGAAGAAATTGAAATTCAAAAAAATCTTGCTTAATTGATGTCAAATGACTATGGATCAAATTCAATGAAAATCTGAAATATCTGAATTTTCAAATGGGAGGTTATGACCATATTATACCCTCTAAAAACCCTTTAAAATACCCAAAAAGAAACTGAAATTTGTGTAATATTTATTAATTGATGTCCAATACCTATTGTTAAAATTTCACAAAAATCTGCATATCTGAATTTTCAGGAAGGGATTTCATGCACTGTTTAACCACCTGAGATAAAACTAAATACAGCCCACATTACAGTCCCTTCGCAACTGTGTTCCAAAATTCATACTTATCGGTTGATTTGTTTAGGAGTGAATCCTGTACATACAAATATACATTTACACATGCCTTATTTTACATAGCGGTAAAAACAACAAAAAACTTACTAATTTCCATTGCCTCTGCTCTTCCAGCTTCCGATTGAGGAAAATGTATCGTCATTTCATCGCCATCAAAATCAGCATTGTATGCTTTACAGTTGGCATAGTGTAACCGGAATGTTTTAATATTTGGAATAATACGAGCCTGTAAAAAGACGGATAAAAAAAATGTTTATCATACAGTTCAAGATTTGTATATGAAAAGTTTGAATGCAAAACGCGATAAATCCAATTAGTTTAAATTGTTACCTTAAACAATAAAAGGCCGAATATATTAAATGTAGACTTTCACTAAAAGCTTATTTTGATTGAAAACAAAGAGAAATTAAGGTGGTTTCATATTATGTAAAATATGACTTTGGGGTATGGTCGAGTGTTCACATGGAACACTTTTCGTAGTGATAGTTTCACCATTTTGAGAATGGCGTTTATCGCATTCTGCAGTCAAACTCTTCATATATATAAGTGTAGGTCTGTAAACCGAGGCTGTTACAGACCTACACTTATATTTACCAGCAATTCTTCAAGCAAACTACAATCTCCTTTTATATATATATTTTTTTTTTGGTACTACTCTAGATGAAGCACCTAATTTCCGTGACTGCTCGGCGGCAACGATCGAGCAGGTTGCAGAAGCGCTTGAGAGCTGCCGAGACGAAAACGAGGCTGAAGCAAAACTGAAAGTCGTAAAATGGAAGAGTGGCAGACGACAATATAAGACTAAGAATACAAAAGAAAAAAATACATATATTTGAAAAAAATGAAAAAAAAAAGAAAAAACCATAGCTAAAGAACTATAAATAAACTTTAAAAAAAAATTTTTTTCGTGGGCCAAATGAACCATTTTAATTTTTTTTTGTCTTTTTTTTTTTTTACATAAATCAAAGAAGTAAATGCTATTTCTTTTAAGATATTTAGGCAATTTTTTTTTGTCTTTTTATTTTACATAAAACAAAGAAGCATGTTATTTTTCTTAGGATACTTAGGCAAGTTTTTTTTTGTATATTTCTTTTTGGGGGAATTTCATATATTTTCTCGTCGAGGGTCAGGGTTTACGGATACGTTTGCGGCCGGTTCGAAAGGTCTTCCTACCGCTTGTTTTGATGTGCTGAGCGCAGATGATTGACAGCAACCTGATTGGTCAGCTCTGCTTCAGCCTCATTTTCGTCCCGGCAGCTCTCGGGCGCTTCCGTGACCTGCCCGATCGTTGCCGCCGAGCAGTCACAGAAATTAGGCGCTTCATCTGAAGTAGTACCTTTTTTTTACTAATGAGTCATTACTTACCAAGACTCAGGGATCAATTGAGAATAAGGGTTAAAGAGATCGTCAGTTGGACGATAATCACCTCCACAAGAGGACCAGAAATAATGTGGGATGAGTAGAAGATTACTTAAGAAGAATTTATCATCCAAGAGGATGGCTCAACAAGTATTTGTTTACATTAGACTTGAAGACGACCATCTCTAGTCAGCTGGGAAGCAGATTCGTGGTATTCTGTTCCACAAATGGGATGTTCTAGGAAATCGACTCTAAAACTTCTTGGTCTTTCTCTCTCATCAAATCTTTCTTGGAATTCATACATTAGATCCATTGCTCTTTCTGTTTCTTGTAAAGTCGGTTCTTTCTATCGCTTCAAACACTTTCTCACACCTGAGGCTATTCTCTATCTCTACAAATCTACTATCAAACCATGTATGGAGTACTGTTGTCATATTTGGGCTGGTGAATCTCCGTCTCATTTGAAGGTTCTTGATACGGTGCAGAAACGTATCTGTAATTTGATTGTTCGCAGTGCATTTAAATTTTTGCATGCCAGGGAAGCAGGAAACAGGGAGGGAATTCCAAAGTCTAACAGTTCGAGGGAAGAAACTACTCGAGTAGAAAGCTTTCTGGCATCTAGGGACCTCTATTGTGAAGGGGTGGGATTTTGCTGCTTGTTGGGTTAGTCAGTGGTATTTACATCAAGGGAGCACAAGTACTACGAGTTCGTCAGAGCACATTCCATTAAAGTACTTGTAAAATAAGCACAGGGATGCAACATTGCGGCGATGGGGCAGGGGTTGTAACTTGGTTGACAGTGCGGGACCTATTAGATTGAAGACTCTTTTTTGGACCCTGTCTAATAGAGAGAGACTAGTGGTAGATGAAGCAACCCAGATGTGGCGAATGGTGGCTTTGCAGAGATATAGGATACTGGCACGTGTGAGTAGTTTTCTAGCGCGGTAGAGGGAGCCCGCCTTCTTTGCTTGTGGAACTCTCTTCCTGCAGACTGTTTTCTCTCTACCTATGACCTTGGTCTTTTTAAGACTAAGGCCAATAAGAATCTCCTGTTTTTGCGATAATCATATTTTGTTCTTGTTAGCTCCTTACATCAAGTGGCTTCATGCCTTGTCTGGAGCGATTTTCATTAAAAAAAAAAAGAAAAAACTTTGACCATGAAAGTTATGTTTGATTTTTGGTAAAGAGTGAGAGAAAGGAAAGTTCTCTGCTGCGGTTGTAACAAGATGAGTTCTTGCTGTGAAAGTTTCACAGGTACTGGAGCTCAGTCGAGTAGAGAGAGACTAACAACATCTCTTCTGTGTGAAAGAGGCTGTAGAGACGAGAAGAGATTGAAAAGTCGATTTTGTACTTTGTCAAGGCATGAAAGAGCAAGACCTCCCCAGATATGGCAACAGTACTTCATCTTCGGACAGATCTGGCTCTTGTACAGGTAGAGGATTATGGCAGGAGTGAGGTACCTTCTGGAACGATAGAATGATCTAACCATTTTTCCAGCAACCTTAGCTACAGATTTGAGGTAAGTTTTTCAGATCAAATCTGGGGTTAAAGTCAGTCCTAGAAGTTTATCAAAGAAGGGGGCTTCCTCGAGGAGAGAACCATTCTTTTAGACTGGGGAGATGTGAAGATCCGAGCGTTGGTGGTTAAAAGAGAGAAGCTTGGTTTTAGAAGCATTAAAAGTAACAAACCACTTTTTTCCCCCATTGCACCATGTGCTCAAAGTCGGAAGAGAGAGAGAGAGAGAGCCAGAAAGACCTTGATCATCGATGCTCTCCAAAGTAATAAATGGTTGTGTCATCTGTATAGATGGCAACGAATAATCTTAGAATATAATTTGGAAGATCAGGAAGAGAGTTGCACTCAGAATGAATCTGAGGCAAGGACATCAAAACAAAACAAACTTGTTCACAGCCTGTGATACAAGCAAAAATGGCAAAACCGGAGAAGGAAGAAGTCATTCACAAAACGTCTAACTCGGCATGAGATAAAAAAAAAGAAAAAATGAAAATTATAATAATCCTCCACTCTATAACAATGACCAATGTGTATTTTTTTTTGTATATAAATAAATATGAATCCATCCTGTCACACAAAAGTTAGCAAGTCTTTTTCTAGCACCCCCCCCCAAAAAAAAAATTTCAAGTGGTGAGGGGAAGTGAGAAAGCAAATGGCAAATCAGACAACCCCCACTATCTGAAATAAATGTGAAATAAAAATTTAAGTGTTTTTTTTCTTTAGATGAGAAATGATAATCATTTATACTATCACTTCTGATAACCGGTGATACCATGAAATTGCAGTAAAATGGTAAATCTAAGTGCATTTTTATTATTATTTATTATAGCAAAAATATGCCCCCTCCAGACATATGTTTTTGCTAATATATATAATGTAAGTGTTGAGTTTGCTAATGAACAGCCGATTGCGACAATTTCTTGTTGACGTATGCTACCCCCTCTCTCCAAAGGAGAATGTAGAAAAGCCAGGGAGAATGGTATCATGATCACAGAACAGATACTACACCCCCTCCTTCTAAGGAAGAGGTAAGGCCTGGAAGGATGGCCTCATAACAACAGAACATAGTACAGTAAACTGAATTCAGCATCTAAAGATAGTATAATAAGACAATTAATAGAAGTAATAGTATAGTTTCGGCTTCAGACAGGCAGATACAAAATCTCCATTGGTAATAGATATGAAAGACTTAATTACTGACGTAATTCTATGATTTTATTTAATACTGACTGACTTTGCCAGCTTGCTATCGTTTCGCAAAGTTCACTACTTGAAACCAAAATTTTAAATGGACATTTCATAAGTTTTTTGTAAACACCGGAAAAAATCTTTCGCATTTATTTATATAAAACGATAAACATTAACAAGCAATATCCATGAAAAAATTGCTTAAAATATCTCAATAATGGCTTGATTATCTAAGAAAGAATCATTTTTAATTTTTTAAATCCGACTAAAAATAAGGAAGTTATGACTATTTTTGTGCCTTGCACGATTGGAGATTTTTCCCTCTTTAAGACCATATGCGTTTCGTCACATTTTTTACACTAATTTTCAGTAAAAATGTTATATCGTTGTTAAAACACAAGATTAAACAATGAAATTTGCCATATAAGTGTATTTTTGTACAAGGAATTAGAATATGCCACTGAAAATCTCCAGAAGTTAATGGTTTCCAAGTAATCTGCAGTAAATTCACATAAATATGCTGCAATACCTTAAAAATACCATGTATCTATTTAAAAAAAGAAGTTAGAGAACTCGAAGTTGAATTGTAATACATTTTATGTACAATAAACTGAAATCTAATATTAGGACTGTTTAAAAATGAATATATTGAAAGATTTCTTTGGTATTATTGTAGATTAACAGCTTCCGTTAAATCGCCCCCTTGCCTCTCAAAAATATGAGATTCTACCTTTTTTTAGGCAATTACATGTTAACACCCTGAAAAACTTGGTAGAAAGAAAGAAACAACAAAAAAACAAAAACAATTATTTTAGAATTTAGAGTGGGGATCAGTTTCACATAAATGTAATGTAAAATAATTCACCATTTCGAGCCATTCCAGTGTTTTAGGGCAGTTAATCAATTTTTTTTACTATGGGAAATAAATCCTGTGCATTTTTCTTTATGAGCGTCTGCTTTTTAAAAATTTTGATGTACATTATACTTACATAACAGAAATTACTTTTAACATAATGACTCAGTAATAGTTTTGTCACATCTTAAGGATTCTTTAAACTCTGAATAGAAAAAAAAAAAAATTACTTACGCGATGCGCTTGCATACTGGATTTGTGTAGAGTAGGTTGACGATTGACCAAAACATGATCCCCAGGAATCAGGTGGCGATTCACCTTTGAAAAATGTTAAAAAAAAAAAAAAAAATGAAAAAAACTTAACTTCAAACCAGGGTTGCATAATTGGAAGGAGTCAGAGTCATATGAATGTTAGGAATTAAAGTTGGAGTCAGAGTCAGTTATTTTGGAATTTTAGCAGTCAGTATTTTTGGAATCGTTGGAGCCAGAGATAGACCTTATACCTTCTCACTCCACAACTCTTATTCAAACTATGAAAATGAACCTTACGACCAGAATGGTGAAGTTGATGGTGCAGGAATAGATGTTTGGGCAACGGGCACAAACAGAGGGGCTTTTAGGTCAATTATAACAGTGTATGTGTCCAGAAGTGCCCGATTTAGCCTGTCAAGAGAAACCGTTTCTCTGAACACCTTTACATCCACAGGAAAGTGTTTAGCAGAATGTGCTAAAACACGTTAGGATCAAAAGTAAGGTTGCGTTAAAAGGAATTTTCACAGTATCCTCAATCAAAAAGACGTGTGTCAATACGGCTACAGCATGCCGGGGTCACCAGTTTAGAAGGTTGCTATGATGTGTTGGGGAAAGGGAAAATAGCAGTTTTGGATGCTTCTATAGGATAGATCTGCCAAAATATAATGAAGAGGGTCTTCTGACTTGAATTATTGTCAGTAGTTTAAAATGCCGCCCTTCAGGTCTTGTTGCTGACTTTCCCTTAGGCCGTGCCGATGCTTTATACTACGTAATGTTTAAAAAAAAAAACAACGAACATGAGAGTGATTCTATTATAAATAAGGAACCCTTGCTATTATCCTGACCAGTTATGCTAACATATATTTTCATCTAACACGTTTAATCTTTAACCTGCATTGTTATTTATGCAGGATGCTTGAAAAATCAATGGCATAACTTTGGGATTATGTTCTATATGAATGCTATAGCCTATAGAATCACACGCAACTGCTATTTTGTCTTTCTTTCAACATGCGGCAAAACGTAATGGAGATATTTTTGACTTGGATGATTGAAAATAGTTTAAAATAAGGTCTTTCATGTCTCGTTGCTGAGTTGGTTGGTTTTTAACAGCATATCGACCCTGTAAGGTCATTTAATGCCATGAAAAGTTATTTGTAGTAGAATTAGGTCGTATGGTTTTCTTGAGTTTTTTTTCAAAATGCATAGTGGTAGGAATATTTGGGAGATGGGTAAAGAAATTTTTGTGTTTTTCAAATTTTCTTGTAAAGTCCTCTAGCTTTCAGGAAATTCAATATATTGTCCATGTGAACTTCAAATTGTCGATTTGGTCGTATTTTTGTCTGGTTTGTTGGAGATCTTTACAGGCAATGAGTATGTGTTCAATGGTGAAGGGTGACTGGTATGGTATGCATGATGGAGGTTCTTCTCCCTTCTGGAGATATAAATGAGTTAAGTGAGGATGACCGATGCGTATTCTTGCTAATACCACCTCTTTCCTTCTCGGTCTTCCGTGTCCTGGATGCCATTCTTTGATGATAGGCATTATGGAATGTAGTTTATTTCTTGGAAAAAGATTCCACATGTCTTGCCATTTGGTTGACTGGTTTGTATACTTTTTTGTCCCCCCCCCCCCCCCAATAACCCCACAGGGCAACTTTATCATCAATAGACATCGTTTGCTACTATGCTACATAGTTTTTTTTGTTTTTTTTTTACATTAAAGTTCACCGCTACAAGTCCCAAGGCCACTCGAGGATAGGGGTTAAAGAGTTTGACTGGTGGATGGTGAGACAATATCGCGTTCACCGGCACGATGGTTGTAGCAGGGGAGAAATTGATTATTTACGGGGACGGTTCAACAAGAACTTGTTTACATTGGATTTGAAGACAACCACATTGTAGTCGGCAGGGAAGCAGGCTCGCGGCACTGTGTTCCACAAACGGGCAATTCTAGGACAAAGCTCTGCCCATGGAAGTTGCTTTCATCTTGAGCACGCAGTGGGAGAAAGGGAAATCATTGACAGTCGTAGTAGCTAGGCAGGTTCTTATTGTGAATGTTTTACAATAGGGGAGGAACCATAGATTTGAGCTCAGTCGAGCACCTACCATGAAAATAACGGTAGAGCAAAGAAAGGCGAGCAACATCTCTTCTGTGAGAGAGTGACTGTAGGGAAGAGGACATCGCCCCACTTGATTTCGAAGTCAGTTTTGGACTGTCAAGGCTGAGCGGCACCTCCCCATATGTGGCAGTAGTGCTCCATCTTAGGACGTATGTGACTCTTGTACAGGTAGAGGATAGCGTCGGGCGTGAGATACTTTCTGGAGCAGTAGAATGATCCAACCATTTTTCCAGCGATCTTAGCAACAGATTTGATGTAAGTCTTCTATTTTAAGCCTGAAGAGAAGGTCAGTCCCAGGAGCTTATCAAAGCAGTGGGCTTATGTTTTTGGTTTCCGGAAAGAGAAAGTGCATTCTCGTTTTGGCTAGTATAATTCAGGAGAGATAACTTGAGTATAGTTCAAGGGAAATAACTTTTGAATATTCTAATTTAACATTATTATTAGTATCAGTAGTATTAATATCAATATTATTAGTATCAGTAGCAGTATTATTATTAGTAGTAGTATCAGTAGCAGCAGTAGTAGTATCAGTATTATTAGTATCAGTAGCAGTATTATTAGTATCAGTATTATTAGTATCAGTAGTAGTATTATTAGTATCAGTAGTAGTAGTATCAGTAGTAGTATTATTAGTATCAGTAGCAGTAGTATCAGTAGTAGTAGTATCAGTAGTAGTATTATTAGTATCAGTAGTACTATTATTAGTATTATTAGTACTATTAGTATTATTAGTACTATTATTAGTATTATTAGTACTATTATTATTATCAGTAGCAGTAGTATTAGTATAAGTAGTACTATTATTAGTATCAGTAGTACTATTATTAGTATCAATATTATTAGTATCAGTAGTACTATTATCAGTAGTAGTAGTACTAGTATCAGTAGCAGTATTATTAGTATCAGTAGTAGTATTATTAGTATCAGTAGTACTATTATTAGTATCAGTAGTACTATTATTAGTATCAGTAGTACTATTATTAGTATCAGTATTATTAGTATCAGTAGTACTATTATTAGTATCAGTAGTAGTATTATTAGTACTATTATTAGTATCAGTAGTAGTATTAGTAGTAGCATTATTAGTAGTCTATTAACCGTAGGAAAAATAGGTTTTCATTCTATCATTATTATGTATTTACTAGTTCTAGCTACCCCGCGTTGCCCGGGATGCAGTGAAGTCATTTTAGTGTTTTAGTTTAAGTTGTTTGCACATTTTTAAATTTAAGGCAGATTACCCCCTTATATTCTTCAATTTAAAATGAGTTATTCACCATGATGCTTTTTGATTTTAAGTGATCATTTTAAAAAGTTTCATATTAGTAGTCGTCCGGGTTGGACAAAGTAATTTTTAAAAATAAATTGTAACAAAGTACATTATTATTTTGCCAATAACACGGTACAATAATAAGAAATGAAAACTGGCTAGTTAAAAGCAAAGTTAGACTTGTCATCTTAAATGCTATTTGGACCTGACAGAAAAAAAACAAAAACATAACTACTTGTGAGCCTGGGTGCCGCAAGGCTGCCTTTGATTGTTGCCGCCCACCAGCACGTTTGCACCAATCGGGTAGAGAAGGAGCGCATAGTTGAGCTCTCCCTCTGGGTGCAGAGCTGCGTGCTTGAGTCTTAGAAAATGTTGGAGGAGGATGGACAGCAAGGGTCAAAGATTCAGTCATCGATGAAGATCTTGAGTTGGTATTCGATACACACGGCAGCAGCGCAGAATGCAGTTATTCAAGACTTTGAGCCGATTCAGATCAATCGCTCTCATTGGCCCCGTTTCTGCTCAACAGGTATGAGATAAGATAACTTCTGTTCATTTAACGTCACTTTTCCAACAGGTATGAGATAAGATAACTTCTGTTCATTTAACGTCACTTTTCAAACAGGTATGAGATAAGATAACTTCTGTTCATTTAACGTCACTTTTCCAACAGGTATGAGATAAGATAACTTCTGTTCATTTAACGTCACTTTTCCAACAGGTATGAGATAAGATAACTTCTGTTCATTTAACGTCACTTTTCCAACAGGTATGAGATAAGATAACTTCTGTTCATTTAACGTCACTTTTCCAACAGGTATGAGATAAGATAACTTCTGTTCATTTAACGTCACTTTTCCAACAGGTATGAGATAAGATAACTTCTGTTCATTTAACGTCACTTTTCCAACAGGTATGAGATAAGATAACTTCTGTTCATTTAACGTCACTTTTCCAACAGGTATGAGATAAGATAACTTCTGTTCATTTAACGTCACTTTTCCAACAGGTATGAGATAAGATAACTTCTGTTCATTTAACGTCACTTTTCCCTTGTTGAGGTGTCAGGCGTTTTCTGATATTATGCTAGCTCATCTTAAGTTCGCACGGTTCAATGAGTCAACTGTCTTCAAATTCCACTCTGTGCGGTCTTGCTTTAAAGATTTCCTTGGCTAGTCAACCTTCCTGCGATTTAAGACATCCATGTTACTGCAACAGTTTATCAGATGCTTCTGAAGTATTGCATATATATGAAATATTTTCGTCTTTAATTTAAAAGAGTGACATGAAAAGGGGGAAATAATTCAAACTTTTTAGTCAAATCCGATTTCTCCAAAAACGGAAGTTGGAAATAACCAATTTTAATGCACAACTTGGACGCACACACAACGCTGTTCTGCACTGACTTTTTAATACAAAATCAAATAAAATTTCAGACGATACGTTAAAATTAAATAGATTTATTAAAATATATGAAACATCAAATAATACATAAACCAGTTTAAAAAAAAAAAAAATTGAAATGAAGTAAAGTTCAAATGAAAAATAAATCAATTTCAATAAATAAATAAAAAAACGTAATTGAAATGAATTAAAATTGAAATGTATGAAACATTGAAAAAAAAGTTTTATACTGGGTACAATTCTGCGATCTGTGTGAAAATAATGAATCAGATTTGAAAAAAAAATGAATTATTCCCCTTTCAAGTCACTCTTTTAAATTAAAGACGGAAATAGTTCATATGCACACAATACTGCAGAAGCACCGTTTTCCGGCAGAATGAACATTCCACATGACCATACCAGTGTAACTGATTTATCCTTAGAATAACCTCTATGCAAATGTAACTCTTTCAGCAAATCTCTGATCCGATGTGTTGGGTGTGGTCAAATTTCACATTGCAGATCCATCTAATCATTGATGTCATTGCACTGAGTCGGGCAAGAGAGGACTGGGAGAGGGCATTCACTGCCATATATCATGACACTCCGGACATGGTTTTGATACAACTTACCTCTAATGTAGAGAAACTACCAACAAAAAATTTTAGGTTAAAAAATATGAGGGGAGAGAAATAGAGATACAAAAGAAAGCAGACATATGTAATTTGAACAGTGAATTATACAGAAGGTTGTGGTCACCACTATACAGATTAAGCCAGATTGTTTTACAGATTTGTGAATAAAGTGTTTACCTTTTTGCAAGTGATGATTCCTTTATTGTTGGTTCCTGGGGTGAGAAGCTGTTTGGCTATTGATTGGCGCTGCGTGAGGTTTTCTGCATACAACCGCCTTTTTACTCCGTTCTGGTCTACAACTGAGTGGGCCCTGAAAGATTAGTTGAAAAGGAAACGAGTGTCATCAAAAGAAGTAATTGAGAAGAACAGGATAAGTTGGTGTGAGTCAGGCTGACCTTAATGAGGCCCAACAGAGTTACTTGACCAGTCATATAAATTCCACTAATTAGTGACGTCCCGAACTCACCCCCCCCCCAATCTCACTTACTTCTAGACGTTAATTTTACTTCTCTAAATCAATAAATGCAAAAGCTTTTTTCATTCATCCAAACTATATTCATATCAAAACACCGTAGCCTTATTTTGTGAACCTGTATGCATGCGTTCACTGCACTGGTCGTGATTGTCCCCACTCGTTGCGCCGGTTCAAAGATGTTGTGCGGTCTAGTCGGTGTTACAACAAAGAATTCTCACCACAAGTAAAACCACGAGTCCAGTTTATAACAAGTAACAGGTTTATTTGGTGGAGGTTACCAAAGATACTCGTGTTCTTAGGTTGAATGGCAGACTTGCAAAATGAGATCTTTTAATCCGGCGAAATACAGTATAAGTCCGATCAACACAGTCCTGCAGCTAAGAACCCTAAGTGGGCACACCTTGCCTAGAGAGATACCCAGCTTCAACTGACTGCCAGTTCTCTACCCCCCCCCCCCCTCCCCCCCAAAAAACTTCCTGTCATACTCAGAGGGCCAAGTCTCCACCTCTCATCTCCTGGGGTCCTTTTCTCCTGACCGGAGATCTTGGATTCAAGTCTTTCTCAGCGATCACCACCTGACCACTTGCTACTTGAAATATCCACTGGAAATAACGGCCAGACAGGGGTTTATCATAAAGACCATCTACAAACATTACTTTTGGGTTTCAACATGACTCCCCGTTTTTACAAGGCACTTAATTTATTTCAAAGAGAAATAAAATTCTGGGTGGTCCAATACAAAATGAAAGACATTTTCAAATTCCTCTTCCCTCCCTTACATTTGGCCGACCATCTATCATCTGCACCATCTGCCATTCACATGTACCACTAAAAAATGCAGCTTACTGTATTTTTTAAATTTAATTCAGTGATTCAACCAAATATTTTCGAATACGCTATATATACTGATCAGAAAACTTTGAAAACACAGCCAAAGCTATAATTCATTTGCATATTTTTTTTATAAACAGTTTCTAATAAATTGATATTCGGTATAATTGATTTGTAATTTGATTCTCCTATTTTCTTACATATACGCAATAATTTTGTTGATCTTAATATTATCAGTAGTAATACTAATTAAAACGATTTAATGAAAAAAAGTTTGAAATTCCAAATAATAACTTCCGTTTGATTATTTTGAAATTCAAATGAGAAATGTTTACGCACGAGTACGTTTGCACATACCAAAAACTTAGAGAACTTTGGAAAAATTTCATTTTTAAAAATAAACTGTATTGAACGCAATGACTAACAACATTTTCTTCTAGTAATTAAATAGATATGTTTATTTTAAAACTAAATTTGTTACTGATAATAATAACAACCGTTACATTTGCCAAGAACCCCCCCCCCTCACCCATTTTTCTAAATTAGAAAGGTAAATAGATTCATATTTTTTTTTCTGTCTTTAATAATAAAGGTGTAAAGCACACAGTAACCATTTCAAATTACTCAGGAATATAAAATTGCTTTATTTGACTAATTGACTGCCGCTCGCTTTTTCATTTCATTATATAACCAGTTCTTAATGGGAATTCAGTTTCATTTTTATGCTTATACAAAATCAAATCCCTCGACTTTGAATAGACCATTAAAATAATTTTTTTTCTTAATTAATAAAATATGACTGTTCATACACAGTAAATTTCCTCAACATTGGAATAGATCACATAACACCATGACAATCATCTTTTTTTTTGTTCTTCTCCAAAGAAGGCTGCAGCTTGATTAACTTGCTGCCCAGTTTTTGCTCGATTTTAATAATGGTTAACGTGGGTTCAAAACATTTTTACAAATTTTTCAAAACTGAAAACAGGATTTAATTTGAGTGAACAGAAACGTCTTTAATTTCGTTCCACCTCAAGATCATTGCATTTATTATCCAAGAATCGCTCCGCTCAATATGGCCAAACCAACGTAGCCGACCGATCATCAGGAGCTCATCAAGCTTTGGTATATTCAGTCTCGTCAGCAGGATATCAGAGCTGATATTCCGGGTCTGATCCGACCCAACAATGCATATTCATCTGATCATTACTGTCATTATTCATCTGATCATTACTGTCATTATGATGAAAACGGGCCAGGAAGGACTCGCCTCCATCAGGGATGTAAGTGACCAATGGCAAAATATCTGGAATCGAGATGAATCCCCTCTCCACACCAATTTCCAAGGGGGGAGCAAACAAAACAAGATAAGACAGAAGAGAGAAAAACAGGAAAGGAGAAAAAAAGATAAAGTGAAATAGAGAAAGAGAAATAAAATCGAGCCAAACGATAAATAAATAAGGACATAAATCTCTAGCGGTTTCTCATAAAAAAAATAAAAGCAAATTTTAGTGGAAATCTGCCTTTTCTGAAATTAAAAAAAGGAGGAATTCTACCTTTTCTAAATTACAAAAAAAAAAACCTGAATTAGGCTAAAGCACGGAGAACTCGCATTACTTCTCTATACAGCATCACACTTCTAACACAATTGTTATACCCCCCACCCCTGATAATGAGAAAGATAGCTTGTGATGTTAAGACTGGCAGCATTTTGCAGAACTTAGCCCATGCGGATTATAACCAAATGGTAGCGCTAAACTTGCAACCACCTCCAGCACTTAACATAACCCAAAGATAACAAAAGGACACCACCACTTTAACCCCTATCCCCGAATGGCCTTTGGACCTTGATAAACGGTGACCTTTAATGTAAAAAAAGAAAACAAAAAAGGGTGTCGTCCAATTTGACATTAATACAAAGTCAGCAGTTAAGTGAGCGTGTTGGGCCCCAGAAACCTATATTTATATGAATAGTAGCCAGAATCTTTCAGCTGTTATAGTCACTGATCATCACTTTTGTATTTGACAAATTTACCCTTAGTCTTTTGGCTTCCATATCACTTTTCCACATTTTAAATTTCCCAAGTAATTGGTCTATTGTATTTGCGATGATTACCGGTCATATGCATACAACTCCGATGGGTATCCTGTACAGAACGCTCGGGAAAGGGGCTTCAAGAACAAAGATGAAGAGGAGGAGGCTGAAAACCGAGTGCTGATGGACGCCGACTTTTCTGCTGAAGACATCTGCATATGCGTCATCTACATGTAAACTGCTCTGAACATTGGTGTAAATACATTGTACTAGCCAAATGAGGCATTCCTCTACTCTAAGTTACCACATCGCCATTATAGTACTGGAGACTTTCGAGATTAAAGAACGCCATAAAAAACTTTTTGTCTGCACCAATATATTTTTCTGCATCTGACAGACAATGAATATAGCATCAGTTGTGGCCTTTCTAATCTGAATAATGCAAAGGATAATGTTTAGCTTTCTTACAGATTGTTTCAAATCATTTAAATAAGAATAAAATAACTATTTTATTTAACTAACCATGGAATTTCCATGGGTTCCAATATTGGAGTAGAATGCTCTCCGGCATCTAGGGATATCCAAAGTGAATGGATGAGATACAGCTGATTGTCGGATTTGATGAGTGTACTTACATCGAGGAGGTACCAAAGCAGCAAGTTCATCGGAGCACATTTAATTGAAATACTTGTAAAACAAGCACAAGGATGCAACAAGGGCATGAGCTTGGTGGATACTGAGGGATCTGTTAGTTTAGAGACTTTTTTTTGGACCTTGTCTAAGAGGGAGAGACTAGTGGATGGTGCACCAGCCAAGATGTGACAACAATACTCCATGCATGGGCGGATGGTGGCTTTGTAGAGATATAGGATACTGTCAGATGTCAGAAGTTTTCTAGCACGGTAGAGGGAGCCCACTTTCTTTGCAGCAGCCTTGATTATTTATTTTTGCTGCAATACTTTTTGAATTTTCAAACTATTAAAAAACGGAGCATAACGCGACACTGGCACTTTTATGAGTCCAAATCAGACTCTGCAACCTTTGTTGATAAAAATAATTTTGGGGGGCAAAAAAAAAGCATGTTGGTTCTATTTGAAAAAAAAAAAAAAAATGCTGTCATTATTGAGAGAAATAGGTCTGCTAATAAAAGAAAATCAATGGTAATTGAAAACCAATGACTTGCACTGGACACTCTTGTATGCAGATAATGTTCTGCTTGCCTCAAAGAGTGGGCCGCCAGACCTGCAGCAGCGAAGGGACGAGCCGGAGCAGTTTAGTCCGCGGATGCACATCAGAAGGACAGAATATTTGACGCCATCCAAGTTGACAGACAGGATCTTCCACGAACACACGCCTTCAGATATCTTGGTTTGACACCTAGCGATGACGGCAACATCTTCGACGAAGTTGCTGCACACATCGATGCGACATTGCTCAAGTGGCGCATCACTGTCAGTGTTCTCTGTGGCTGCAGGATCAGCAATCGTCTAGGGTCAAAGATCTACCGAACTGTTGTGAGACCCGTCGCCTTGTACGGCTCCGAGTGCTTACCGATATCAAGGAAAGAAGAGCTAAGATTTCCCACTATGGAAATCGGAATGCTCTGCTGGATGCCTGGAATTATGCTGCCTGACCACGTCTGCAATAGGGACATCTGAAGGTGCTATGGCATTGCACCAACAGAGGACAAGATGGAAAAATGGCTGGCTCAGATGGTTTCGACATGTGCTGAGAGTCAACAAGGACATTGACACAAAACTTGCCTTTGCATTAGATGCGGCCGGGAAGCGACAGAGAGGAAGGCTGATGAAGAGATGGGCAGACACCATGCACAAAGATCTCTGTAAAACTGGCCTTCACCCAGACTAGGCTTGTGATCGTGTCAAAGATTCATTATTGTGAACCTCACTGTAGCTCGAGATTAATGCACAAAAAAAAAGAAGAGTGGTAATTAAAAACTTACCCAGGGTAGATGTCTGGTCCATTGATGACCATCTGTCTAAGTTCATGAACATTCCAAGGTGTTACAGGCTGTGGATAAGTAAGCGTCATAGCAAAGATTTTCGGTACTCCAATTTCTGAAATACTAATGTTAGGGTCAGGAGTGATGACTGATCTGGCAGCATAATTTACTCTTTTGCCCATCATATGTTTACGAAACAATCCATCTTTTCTCTCCAACACCTACGAAAAAAGAAAAGAAAAGAAATTAGTTAATATCTGAAAATCTTTTATTTTATTTTTATAGATAGGGATGTGAATAGCCAGTAGGAAAAATCATTTAACTCCCCTACCCCCTTCATGGATCATTTGAAGTCCTAGCTTTCACAACAAAATTGTTTTCAGAGACAACTGTCATAAGAGGGAAAAGGAAGGCAAGATGGAGAAAGGAAGAGAGAAAAAGCAGGAAAAGAGAAAGAAAGATAGAGCGAGATAGAGGAAGAAAGAGAAAGAAATAAAATCCAGTCAAATAGCAATAAAAAAATTAAGGAAGTAAGGCTCTAGCGATTTGGCAGTAATCAGCCTTTTCTTATTATAAAAAAAAATTAGTGGAGAACTCACATACATGGAAGGGTTTAGTGATTTAAGTAGAAATGCGTCTTTTCTGGATTTTAAAAAAAAAAAAAAATCCGCTAAAAAGTGGAGAACTCACTTCTCTGAATAGAAAATTGTTGCGTCTGTAACCAAAACTATGTCAAGCAGTTTTTTTATTATTCTGAAACATTGAGAATTATTGTTCTATTACAATTCAATAATGATAACTCAACAAGCCTAATCTTATCTCTCTTGAGTATTGACATTTACACAGTGATCTAATTTTGGCCTATAGTATACTCAAGACCTACTATTCACTCCTGTACCAGAAACTGTTTCACCGTCGACTTCAATTGAACCAGAAGAGAGACACTTTCTTAATACGGATCTTGGAATGGACTTCCAGCAGATGTAGCAAATGCATCAATGATGCAGCGATTCAAAGAGAAATTGGACAGTTGCTGGGCCACTGTATCCTTCTTATGATCATTATATTCATTTTAAGGTCTGTTTTACATGCTCATGCTGACATATACGAGATAGCTCTAAGAAATTCACTCTCAAAGTAACCTATCTCTGACCAGGTCTTTACTTATTCCTCAAGTTCATTGTTATCACTTCCTCTCATATTTTCCTTGGCTTGTGAAATGAACCTGCTACATCAACTATTTTAATCTTTCTCTGCCCCCTTGTTTTATTTTTCGCTAAATTTATTGAATTGAATTAAATTGAATGAAATCAGTGTACATAGTGCTCAGGAGAACTCCAACTCCTGCAAAGTGCATGAAGAGAGGATATCAGGTGTAGTTTTGGATACTTTGAGAAGCATGAGTGTCCTGAGCATGAAAAAAGTTTCTGAAAGTTGATGAGGAGCTGTGCTGTTTTCTGACGTCCACTAGTTAGACACATGGAGATCAAAAAGGTGCTACTGAATTATTGTTGTTGTTTGTTAGACAAATCCGATTTCTGCATCGAGCTCACAAAGATTGTGCCTCAGGATTGTCTCCTCGTTGGTCGCAGCTATCCTTTAACCTGTAGGATTGCAGATGTTTACTCTTGACACCAAGAACCTAAGGCTTAACTTACATTCAAAGTCGGAAAAGGTTTGGTCCAGAATGCACAAAGGAACGGCACAGAAGCAACGTTCTACTTTCACTCCTTTGATTTGCAGTTCCGTGCCCGACACGTCTTTACTTGCAACACGCAGAGGTAGACATGACCAGAAAACAATGAATCCTGATGCTGATTTCTTTTCACCAAAGCCACGTCAGCCAAATAGTTCCAACACTGCCCTGCCCGTGAGGAAAGAGTTGGACTTTAGGGGGTTGTTATTGTTGTTGGCAAAGTGGTTAATAATTTTGTAGCTATTTACAAAGTCAGTTGTTATACATCGGAGCTTCATTGAATTCAAACCCAGGTAAGCAAGGCGTTCAGAGTCTGGCAGGTGTCTGATAAAGTTGAATCACTTGGTTACACGTCTCTGAACATTTTCCAGGCATTAACTATTCCGAGCAAGACGACGGTTTAACGTCCGTTTTACATGCTGGCATGTGTTGGACCACTTTCAGAAATTGAATTCCAAACTAACCTATCTCTGGCCAAGTCTTTACTTATCCCTCTTTCTCTCAAGTCAATCCTTATCACTTCCTCTCAAGTTTTTCTTAGCCTTCATCTTCCAACAACAACAACCCAGCTATCTCAACTGTTCTACATCTACTAACCCAAGAACTTTCAACCATTCTTTCTATGTGACCAGATGGGAGTTCTAAATTGATGATGCAAATTCCAAGTATGGTCGAACCAAAGCTGTATACTTTTAAACAAATGATGCAATTCAATATTTTGTTATACTTGAAAGCATTGGGTAAGCAAGAAGTGCAGTGGAATTACCAGTTTATGTGCAAGAAGTGTAAGGCAATAAAGATGAATGAGAACTCAGATGTGCGCAAAGTAGATCTGGATGGCGAAGCTATTGTGATTGTGGAGAAATTTTGTTACCTTGGTGATACCATTGGAGCACAGTATGGAGTAGGTGCTAGTGTTAGGAGTAAATTGAATAAGTTTAGTCAACTTTTGCCATTACTAACAAGCAGAGCGTTACCACTGTTGACCAAGAGAAGAATCTATCAGATATGTGTATGCAGCGTAACTTTTTGGCTCCCATTTTTTATTGGTCCCCCGATTTATAAAATCGGGTGACCTATGTTTTGAGGCATTTCCGTCCGTCCAGATTTTTCTCTGCAACCATCCATTGAATTTCTCTGAAATTTTGCATGAAATTGTAACTTTGGTCAGGTTAGAAAGTGACATTCTCCGATTTTTGAAAAAGAATCTGGTTAGCCCCCAAGGGGGTCAAAAGGCCCTGAAATGGCAAAAAATGTCATTTTTTGCCCCATAACTTTTCATCCATCCATTCAATTTCTCTGAAATTTGACCAAAATGTGGAGGCAATTGTTCCTAATAGAAAATAAGTATCGCTGACCTTGGAAAAAATCTGGTTCGTGCCCCCAGGGAGTCAAAAGCCTCCTAAAATGGCAAAAAATGACCCTTTTCTCCCATAACGTTTGATCCATACATTCAATTTTTCTGAAACTTGGCCAAAATATAGAGGCAATTGTTCTGGATATAAAATGAGCATCCTTGACCTCAGAAAAATTCTGGTTCTCGCCCCCAGGGGGTCAAAAATGCCCCAAATTAATTGCATTTTACACTCGCCACATCGAGTCACATACAGAGGGGGACCACGCATGCGCGGCTTGTTTTTAAATTAAAAAAAAACGCCCTTTATTAACCCAAACATTAACCTTAAGTTCAGGTTTACAATTAAACTTCCCAACTGTTTTACATTAACATTATGAGGTGTGCATTCGCATCGGACAACCATATTAGCAAATAATTCGAAGTTGGGGCCTAGAAAATTCTTGAGTTAATCTACTTTCCCGGGACATGGGTAAGATAATTCATAAACATTTGGTAATTGTTGAGGCAGATCGGAAAAACTACGAGCTGAGATTCAGATGTTAAATGATGGGAGTTTAGCCCAAAAGTAGAGAAACTAATGACCATTTCTTAAAGATATTAAGCCTTATTCACATTCTTAGTGTTGAGAAATATTACTTTATCTTAATATTAATACTGTGTCATTCTCTCCACCCGAAGTCAAGGCTTTTATTATGTAATACACAAAGAATTTAACCCGAAATATTTCGTATTAGGTTATATAAATTATTGTTTCTATGCTATTAGGGTTCATTATTCTACTTAATAACTAGACATGGAGTGGGAAGGACACCTAATAAATGAACATGTCATACTAAGTGGAATTATTTTTTAACACGTTCAGGTTGAACTTGCAAATAAAAGCCTGCACGACTCGTAGAGTGTCAAGATTGGTAACGCAAGAATTATTTGAAGAAACGGTAAGTGAATTACCTGTTTGACTCCAGCAAATACTATTTTGCTGCGACTGAATTTCGAATTGTAAAGGCAATTCACTAGGTTTTGCATTTTCACCCAAGCTTCCTGGACTTTTTGATGAAGATTTTCAGACTTTTGGACTTTAGCTTGCTCGGGTGTTAGAGAGTTATTTTCAGCAGCGTCTGCCAGCAAATTGGTAATTTCTACCTGGGGAAAAAAAAAAAAAAAAAAATCAAATTATAAAAAAATATAAATAGGTTTCATAAATCAGCTTAATTTAACAGAGAGAGAGAGAGAGAGAGAATAAGAGAGGTGGAGGAAGATAGAGAGAGAGAGATGAACAACGTCAGGGAGAGGGGGTAAGAGAGAGAGAGAGAGAGGGAGAAGGTGGAATGGAGGGAGTATGGGAAAGAGAAAGAGTAGAGTATGGGGAAGAGAGAGAGAGTGAAAGGGAGAGAGAGGGTGGAAGGGAGAGAGAGAAGAAGGAAGAAAGAGAGAGAGTAGAAGGGAAAGAGAGAGAGTAGAAGGGAGAGAGAGAGAGTAGAAGGGAGAGAGAGAGAGTAGAAGGGAAAGAGAGAGAGTAGAAGGGAAAGAGAGAGAGAGTAGAAGGGAAAGAGAGAGAGAGTAGAAGGGAAAGAGAGAGAGAGTAGAAGGGAGAGAGAGTAGAAGGGAGAGAGAGTAGAAGGGAGAGAGAGAGAGTAGAAGGGAGAGAGAGAGAGTAGAAGGGAGAGAGAGAGAGTAGAAGGGAGAGAGAGAGAGTAGAAGGGAGAGAGAGAGAGTAGAAGGGAGAGAGAGAGACTAGAAGGGAGAGAGAGAGACTAGAAGGGAGAGAGAGAGACTAGAAGGGAGAGAGAGAGAGTAGAAGGGAGAGAGAGAGAGTAGAAGGGAGAGAGAGAGAGTAGAAGGGAGAGAGAGAGAGTAGAAGGGAGAGAGAGAGAGTAGAAGGGAGAGAGAGAGAGTAGAAGGGAGAGAGAGAGAGTAGAAGGGAGAGAGAGTAGAAGGGAGAGAGAGTAGAAGGGAGAGAGAGTAGAAGGGAGAGAGAGTAGAAGGGAGAGAGAGTAGAAGGGAGAGAGAGTAGAAGGGAGAGAGAGAGTAGAAGGGAGAGAGAGAGTAGAAGGGAGAGAGAGAGAGAGAGAGTAGAAGGGAGAGAGAGAGTAGAAGGGAGAGAGAGAGTAGAAGGGAGAGAGAGAGTAGAAGGGAGAGAGAGAGTAGAAGGGAGAGAGAGAGTAGAAGGGAGAGAGAGAGTAGAAGGGAGAGAAGGAGAGAGAGTGTAAGGGAGAGAGAGAGTGTAAGGGAGAGAGAGAGTGTAAGGGAGAGAGAGAGTGTAAGGGAGAGAGAGAGTGTAAGGGAGAGAGAGAGTGTAAGGGAGAGAGAGAGTGTAAGGGAGAGAGAGAGTGTAAGGGAGAGAGAGAGTGTAAGGGAGAGAGAGAGTGTAAGGGAGAGAGAGAGTGTAAGGGAGAGAGAGAGTCTAAGGGAGAGAGAGAGTCTAAGGGAGATAGTGTAAGAGAGAGAGAGAGTGTAAGGGAGAGAGAGAGTGTAAGGGAGAGAGAGAGTGTAAGGGAGAGAGAGAGTGTAAGGGAGAGAGAGAGTGTAAGGGAGAGAGAGAGTCTAAGGGAGAGAGAGAGTCTAAGGGAGAGAGAGAGTCTAAGGGAGAGAGAGAGTCTAAGGGAGAGAGAGAGTGTAAGGGAGAGAGAGAGTGTAAGGGAGAGAGAGAGTCTAAGGGAGAGAGAGAGTCTAAGGGAGAGAGAGAGTCTAAGGGAGAGAGAGAGTCTAAGGGAGAGAGAGAGTCTAAGGGAGAGAGAGAGTCTAAGGGAGAGAGAGAGTCTAAGGGAGAGAGAGAGTCTAAGGGAGATAGTGTAAGAGAGAGAGAGTTTAAGGGAAAGAGAGAGAGTGTAATGGAGAGAGAAAGGGAGAGTGTAAGGGAGAAAGAGAGTAAGGGAGAGAGAGAGAGTGAAATAGAGAGAGAGAGTGGAAGGGGAGAGAGAGAGTGGAAGGGGGAGAGGGTTAGTGAGAGAGAGGGTTAGGGAGAGAGAGGGTTAGGGAGAGAGAGGGTTAGGGAGAGAGAGGGTTAGGGAGAGAGAGGGTCAGGGAGATAAGGCTAGGCAAAAGGGAAAGGGAGAGAGAGAGAGTTGACTGACCTGTACTGATGAATTTTCACCGCTTTGAACATAAGACAACATCTTGATTGTTGATTTGAGGTAGTTGATGCTACTCAACAGTCGGATGTAGCTGGATGTCCGCATGCTCTCATATTTCATACTAGCACGGATAAGAGGCTGATATACAGAAAAAAAACATTTTTTACAAACATTTAAACCAAATAAGCCAATAAAAAAGGAAAGAGTTTGTGAGAGGAGAAAGATTCACTAATGAGTTACGAGGAAATGCAGCCAACGATATCTTTATGAATTTATGCATTTGTGTGGCAGTTTTCCCAGCTCGTAAAACCAATAAGTGTATCTAAAAAAACTATTACATTATCTACGAGAAGAAATCAATTCCCCAAATAGAACAGTTTTGCACCACTTTTATATCCCCTTACGAAGATTAAAATCAAGATATCAAGGATATTTATGTAATGTTTTTTTATGTTATAATATTAATTTCTTTCAATTTATTAAACACGTATTCAGTTTAAAATAAACCCTTTAGATTCAAACTCGGGTATTAACACCGTAAAAATTACTGCCTTAGTAGATGTTGCTAGTCTCAGTCTCTTTTATAAGTATTATCATGGCATGTGTTCTTCAGTATTGTCTCATTTATTCCCTGCTTCCTTTGTTCCAGCTCATTTGACTTGCTGGTCTAGTGGTCTTCATCAATTCGCTGTTATGGTACCTCAATATAATACATCTTCCTATTCCAGTAGTTTCTTTCCAAGAACTGCAAGCTTGTGAAACTCTCTTCCATCCGTTTTCCTCCTACCTATAGCCTGAGTCATTTCAAGACTAAGGTCAATAGACATTTCTACTCTTTGCATTAATCATCTTTCATTCTTTTTAGCTCTTTACATCAAGGGGCTTCATGTCTTGTCTGGAGTGACTTTCATAAAAGGCAAAAAAATAAACTATTCTGTTTAAGGATTTCCGGAACACTTTTTTTTTTGTTTTTGTTTTTTCTTTTTACTAATGAGTCACCATTTTTCAAGGTCCCGAGGGGGGGGGGGGGGCACCCGAGGATAAGGGGTGAAGAGATCGTCAGTTGAATGATGCTCATCTCCACAAGACGACCGAAAACAATGGGATGAGGAGAAGATTACCTAAGAGGAATTGATAATCTTAGGGGACGGCTTAACAAGTGTTTGTTCATAATTGATCATGATGAGGTCATCCATCTATACAGTTCATCATGAACCTGTCCCCAGTCGACTAAAATCACGGAGAAGTTTCCTGACCAGCACTGCTCCACTGGAGACAACATCAGCTGAAGTCTGCCTTAAAATGTGGAAGGAAAAGCTGTCCAACCACCCACACAGCTCAATCATGCTTATCCCCCCTGCTGAAACCCTCTCACCAGGATATAACAACTGGGCAAAATAGAAGTGCCTGAACCGACTCCGCTCAGGCGTCGGCCGTTCCAGGGAGGCCCTAAGTAGATGGGGCTATCTTAGTGGCCCAACCACATGCGACGGTGGCACAGAACCCCAGATCATGGAGCACCTCCTTCGATGCCCTCTGTTAGACGGACCCTGCACAGCAAAGGGCCGAGCACTCTACAAAATCAAGGGGCAGCAATATACCAAGCACTGGCTGGACGTTATATAAGCTGAATGGCTTTGTATATGGACACGAGAAGAAGACCATGAAAAAGTAACATAACTAATTGTCCGCTTTTATTAGGAGTTTAGAACATCCATACATTGAAAGCCGAACATCACTGGACCATATCTCCATTTAAACAAACCATCCATATAATGTAAAGAAAGGAATCGCCCGTTATCGGGACTGCACAATTAAATAATGCAGGAAAAAAAAAAAAAAAAAAAAAAAAAAGAAAAAGAAGAAGCAACTTACAGGTCTGAAGCAACTCGGCGTAACAGGTAAGACATCAAGAAAAAACACATCTGTCGGATGAATTGTGTCAACATTAAGACACGCATAAATATTTTGAAGAAGATGGCCGTCGTTTTCCCAGATCTTCCGCAGATGCTGTTTAGCCTCCACTGGAGTGACGCATGATTTTCGGTAGCAGATATTGGTCACTGGAATTTCTTTAGATTTGATATGAGGAATCCTTTTTGCATTTTCTTCTTCAGTGCTAAAACAATTTACAGTTAAAAAAAAAAAAGGGGGATTCAACACAACAAAAAAATAAAGGACACAAGAAAGGACAAAGTTTCCAACAAGTAACCCCGAACACAGGAAGAAATGAAAAGGATGAAATTTCATAATACACCTTATAGGCTGAAGTTAACATGAAAGTAAAGTTTAAATTCAATCTACATTTTTATTTCATCTAACATATAAAGTTATCTAGCAAGATTTTAAAAGTTGGACTTAAATAGCATTTAAGTTGACATATAAAACTTTGATTTTGACTAGCCAATTTTCAGTTGTTATCATTGTAATATGTTATTGGCATTACAATAAAATACTTTGCAATGGTTTGTTTTAAAAATTATGCAGCCTTGACCAGACAACTGGTAAAAATGGAAGCATTTGTCAATTATAACCGAAAAATAAAAATCAACAGGGGCAACGCGTAGTATCTGTTCTGATGCTGCACTTGGTCTTTTCTGTCTTTGGTCAGTGAAAGAGGAATCCTTCCAGACTGAGGCAATTTAAATTTTTGTTCCAATCCAGAGCTGGATTTTCCTCACATTAGAAATCGACTTTGTGTCTAACTCTGCCCTTGTTAGGTACAAGCAAATAGGAACTCATTTTATTTATCTTCCTCCCACAAGGTAAGATGTGACACAAGGTCAGGAAAGTGGGATTTGAAAAGCCAGCGCCCGAGAAGGTGAGCACTCCGGCCATTTAAAAATTGCCTAGGCAGCCCCGTCGGCATTCCCCGGTAGGTGCACCTCAGACAGTAAGCAATAAACTTACTCCTCCCCAGAGAGGGGAGGCAAAGCCTAGGAGGGTGGACCTCCTAGAACTGCACAGGACCGCCCCATAGACCTGACCTCATATTTTCGATTGAATAACATAAAGAGTTGTCTCCCTTACAAATGAAGTTTTATTTCTTTTTTTCTGTCTAACTTTAAAAAATACAAATTTGGCTTTCATTTCACGTGGACGTTTTTCTTCAAATAAACGGAGTGAAACAACGTTTTGACCTTTTCGGTACTCTTCTTTGAAATATTGGATGGAAAGTGGGTGAAAAATAAAAATTACTGTATCTAATTCCTAATTGTATTTACCCTGCAGTGCCCCGGTGGAGGGATTATAGAAAATTACTTCAAAATAGGATTTTTTTTAAAAATCCGTTTTTAGTTTTCTTTTAGTTATCTTTATAAACATAAACAATGATACAAAATTCATTTTGGTAGCACAATTAGCCATTAAATCACAACTGCTCAAAGTTTGTTTGAAATTAGAAAATTTGCTGCCTTATGTGCTATTGGTCCAGAAGCCAAATCTCAGTGTAGTTACTAAAAATGCAGATTTTGAATAAATGAAAAATTCTTACAAATGTAATGTCATCTTGTGGTAAACGAAAATTAATAATAGAAGAAATAATTATTAAATCACACCAGCCTAAACATTGGCCAAAATTCCATTACTTCACTTATCACAAAAAAAAAAAAAAACGTAAAAAAATGACATGGAAGTGCAACTCTAAGTGTCCAGATAAGATTTATTTCAACAGCTAACACACTGAATCTTCTTAATGATTCATAGCACATTAGAGATCAAGTTAGATTATTTCTTTTAATAGTTAATCTATAAAAACAAACCTCAGATTTGGACCATGTAAAAATAGAAAGAAACACAATTTGATAATAAAGCAAAAAATTAATTCACTAAAGTTTTCAACTGTTTTTGGTGAAAGACAACTTCAAACCCTATATTAAGCCCACCATATAAACGAGTGACCCTATTGTTTTCAGATGGGACTGTTTTTATATGCGTAGACAAACAATATCGTACGTATTAAGTCTGATAACACAAACATTAAAAACAAATTACTGAAAATAGTAACCTAACTTTAAGTAACCTGGTTTGGTAGTTTTGTTTTACGGCATATCAACCCTTTTTGGGTTATTTAATGCCGAATCTGGTCATTATAGTGAAAGTTTTTATGCTTCAAGTTCTTTATATCTTCAAATGTTTAATCAGGGTTTTTGGTTTGGTAGTTTTGTTTTACGGCATATCAACCCTTTTTGGGTTATTTAATGCCGAATCTGGTCATTATAGTGAAAGTTTTTATGCTTCAAGTTCTTTATATCTTCAAATGTTTAATCAGGGTTTTTGGTTTGGTAGTTTTGTTTTACGGCATATCAACCCTTTTTGGGTTATTTAATGCCGAATCTGGTCTTGTTTTCTTCTCTTTTTTGTTTCTTTCCCCTTTTAATATTTGTTTCTATTTAACCCATAGTTGGGACCCTAACAGGTACTACCAACTTTAAGTAACCTGGAAAAAAATCTATTAATGACATAAGAGAAATAATTGTACACTTATAAGGAGAAAAGATTTTAAATTTAGTAGAAATTACGGTGCTATTTTACTTATAGGCCGATCAAGTTAATTGTGTTCATGTAAAAGCATTATTTTGTACTTACTCAGTCATATTTTATCTCTCACGCCCCGAAAAAGAATTTTAAAATATCAAGCAGAACTTTAATTAGAACGATTTTTCCATTTCGATGTTCAACCTGTATTTGTGCCCGAGCCGACATTTTGGGCTGTGAGCGATCGGTAGAATAGACAAGGGCATTAACTCCGTTTTTATTGTTAGGATTATAAAAAGAAAGAAACACATAAGCAATAATAATAAAATATATATTTATTAAATTAAAAAATAGAAAATTAAATAATTATTTTTACTTTGTTCACCGGGATACTTTCCACGATATAACTTTATTGTTTTTTTTTTTCATATTTACATGGTAACAGCGACCTAGGGGACCCAATTTCGCGACACTTATCTGCCCTTAGTTAGCTAACCGGCCACTAACCGGCCACTCCGAAAATCGCAGACTCGCCATTTCATATAACCCTTATGGAAATGGAAAAATCGTTCTAATTAAAGTTCTGCTTGATATTTTAAAATTCTTTTTCGGGGCGTGAGAGATAAAATATGACTGAGTAAGTACAAAATAATGCTTTTACATGAACACAATTAACTTGATCGGCCTATAAGTAAAATAGCACCGAAATTACTTTTTGAAGCTAAGATAAAACACCTTTTCTTGAGAAGCAATTTGGCCATTCGTCTGAAATACGTAACTTCAAAAAAAAAAATGGATCCTGATTATCACCATTGAAATGACATATCTACTCATGTAATTTTGCTATAAATCAATTATACTAAAACTGAGTGAATCAACATTTGTTTCCCTAAGGCTTTCTTCCTATATACTTTAATGACACAAAATACATGTGAAAACATTTCGGTGCTTATGCTGTTCAAACCCTAACCCTAATCAACAAAATTCATAGTTTTCTTGATATTTCCTCTTTACCCAAACCCTAATCAACAAAATTCATAGTTTTCTTGATATTTCCTAAGCCTCCATCTCCTTTCTTAAGAAGATTTCAATTATCTGCCCTTGAAATCTTCTTAAGAAAGAAGATGGAGGCTTAGTGAACGAATCGCTGTTATGATACACAGAATGGAAAAATACTTGTAATTAGGTTCTAGTGGATAATTTTTTCTACTTTTTTGTACAGTGAGTAAGAATATAACGCTGAATAAGTATATGATATTGTTTTTATGAAAAATTATTTTTTTAATACGGCCGCTGAACAGCATAAGCACCAACATTTCTTAGTTCTGAGATTGAGCTATGTTTGGAATAAATTCCATTTTAATTCTTCGGTGCTTCTGCAGTTTCACAATGACATTTTAGGCCTCTCTTTAAAAAAAAAAAAAGCAAAAGATATGTATAAACTTTGTTATGTACTTACGTGGTAGCTGAAAAGAAGACTACATCAAAAATTACACAAATTTATCCATTTTTTTAATTAAATTAAAAATAAAAAACGATTTTATCTATGTCGCTATTTTAAAAAAATATTTTGAGTTTTTCCAAAAGTTATGTCTTTTGCCTACTTAGTAAGCTGAAATGTCTACTGATACGTAAGGTAGTTTTTTTCTTTTTCTTATAATTTAATAAATACTGGATGAATTTCCATAATTTTTTCTGTACAATCGTATTTTCAGCTAACACGTAAGTACATAAAAATGTTCATACATTTCTTTGAATATTTTAATGTCATTGTGAAACTGCAGAAGCACCAATTCTTCTAATTAGCTGTGATTTGTAATTAACTATTTATGTTTATGTACTTAACTAAGTTTAGTTCATTACAAATTACGGCTCATATCTTGTTCTCTCTCACTCTATATGTCCCTTCAATTACCCTCTAATATTTTTTAACTTTTGTGAGCATTTAGAAAAAGAGTGACTCTCTTTTTTCAGTATTGCTTCTTAATTGCTTTAATTTTCCATCTAATTTACTTTATAAGACATATCAAAATAATAAATCTCTTTATTTCTATATAATTGATAAGGATAAAATAAAAGCAAAGAGATGATTACTTTCAGTTACGCGAGAAGAACAATATGTCACAGTTCATGGATTTTCAAATGAAATCAAAATGAAATAGTGATGATGATTGTGACCAAACGTGTCATCGGGTACGTCTAATATTTGAATAATTGTAACCCGGTGAGAAGTTAGACTGAGGAATTTTTACACGAGTCAATATTTTATTTTTAGTTGAATCACTACCTGATTGTAACTAGGGTGCGAAGTCAGAAGGTATAACATCCGACCTCTGGAATTCCCAAACATCCGACTGAGCCCGACGATTCGAAAACAGCCGACTGAGTCCGACGATTCGAAAACAGCCGACTGAGTCCGACGATTCGAAAACAACCGACTCCTAGAAATTTGTTTGTAAACTTTACCATTTAGGTGGTGTGCCCCTGACACCGCACCCTACCCCCTAAAAAGAATTCTATACATATTCCTTATACCAGTCCTGGGACAGGCATTCTTCTTGTAAAATATATATATATATATATGACACATCCTATTAAAAAGAGTGACTTAATGCAAGATTCTTTCCCGCTTAGGAAGTGGAAAAATACTAAGAAAACATCTGTTTTTATCACCAGTAAAAGCAATAATAAAAACTATGTAACATTATGGCGATAAAAAATCGTACATATTTCAGCAAGGGGTTTGTGGTCTGGTGGTAAAACACCAGACTGCGCATAGTAATATCGTCCAGGTTAGTCATGCTGATGATGGCTGATAGCCAGAAACACGTGTCCATGGATTCCTTTTATGTACATGAAAATGAAATAATATATATAAACCGAATTTCTTACTCTTTATTCAAAAAAATTTCTGCAACGATGATTCTTTCCTGGGAAATACATTTAAAATGCATCAGTTTCTTCTCACAATGAGGACAATTTCTTTTGAAGGAATTCATGAATCTATGGAGTGCTTCTAGCCGAGCAGCTGTGAGGTGTCTTGCATTCTCGTTGTCACCATCTGGTAAAAAAAAAAATATATATATACAGCATGTATCACAAGTTAGTAGAAAAAAAACATCAAAGTACTCGATCATAGGTTTTACAAGAGTTAATATTAATTATTTTATTTAAATATTATACATTACTGTCTCTTTGGATACCCAGGTTTCATCTATCTGATCAGTCTGTATTTAGGAGAAATTCCAGCTTGTTTCTGTTTTTTTTTTTTTTATTTTGCCAGAAAACATTGCCGGTCCTGTTAGATGTTAATCACCCCAAAATTGGGGTTAAATTGGCCACACCCACACAAGAGAGTTTGAATTACCTACTAGACGCCATCCTCGGGTGTCTTCGGTCTCTCTGTACAAAGGTTTGTCAAGACAACTTGATATGAGGATACTTCACCCTACAAGTAAACCCTGACCAAATATTCAAAATAACATAGTATTCGAAGCCCAAATAAGAGCCACTCGACACGGCTATACACTGGTTCATACGAGGAATGGTGAACCTTCTCATAGTGATGTTATCTCAAGTAACAGCACTCCGCTGGATACTCCACCAGACTAGATGAATTCTTGTCCTGGAATCCGGTGAGACCACAAGAAAGATATACTATAACATAGTTAAGTGGTCAATCGGTGAGAGGAAAATTAATGTTCTTAACTTCTTTATTAACTCAACGTTTGAGAGGTAAAGGAGAACTTTAATCGAATATTTGAATGTCTATGTATCTCATATAGAGATCAAGTGTTAGCTCCAAGAAAAGGGCTCTTGATTTCTGAGAACTTTGACTGAAGTAAAATGAAACAAAAAGAGAGATTGGAAAAAATGTGACCCTTGACTCACCCATTGAGCTCTGGTTAAATTGTTTGAATCAAGAAAAAGTGGGTTTGCAAAGCCAGTTAAATATTAAAAAGTAAAAAGAGAAAATTCAAAAGTGAAATAAATAGTGGATGGTGGCTGTGATCAAACGTGTCATATGGAATGTCTAATTTTTGAATAATTGTAACCAGGTGAGGAGTTGGAGTGCGGAATTTTTTTACAGGAGCCAATATTTTTTTCTAACTAACTTATTACCTGATTCTAATTAGGGTTGCAAAGTCGGAAGGTATACTGTCCGACTTTGAGTATTTCAAATTGTCTAATAAATTTCCCAACCAGGGCGCCCGTGTGTCTGTGTAGAGGGCAGCACACACCAAAAAAAAAAAAAAAAATGCAAAACAACTCGGATGATGTGCTAATGATAAGTAGTAGAAACACATTTAAACTAATTTGAAAAATGTTTAATTAGTGAAATATCAATTTTGGTAAACAAAAACAGGGAAATTTACATTTATAAATTGAACTGACAGATCAGATTCAAGTAAGAGAAAGACACCGGATGCACATGTGGGGTGGAAGGAGACAGGAAGTCAGTCTTTCATGAAACAAAAGTCATCTAACTCCTCTACCCACTTCATGAATCGGTTGAACTGTTAGCCTTCATGGCAAAATTAACATTTTCAGAGATTACTGTCATTAGAGGAAAAAAGGAAGGCAATTCAAGGTGGAGAGAGGTAGAGGAAGAAAGAAAAGGAAAAGAGAAAGAAAGATAAAGCGAGAGAGAGAGAGGAAGAAAAAGAAATAAAATCCAGCCAAATAGCGACAAAAAATTAGGAAGAAATCGTTTTCTTTAAAAAAAAAAAAAGAAGAAGCTGGCTTCGACCAAAAGCAGAGAACTCGCATTCATGGGAGGCTCTTGTGATTCAAGTGGAAACCTATTTTTGCTGGATTAAAAACAAAACAAAAAAAAAAAAAAACGGAATTCCGCTAAAAACTCAATCCTCCACTGTCTCTATCTATCTCCACATCCAACCTCGCAATCGGCTTAAGCAACACGGGCAGGTTGGTTTCAGCTGCACCGGGTGTTGAAACCAAATTTCGAAATGGGTCAATTACACTTGGTGGAGGTTTACTTACAGGTACTGCACTTTTTAACATGACTCGCAGACGTGCTAGCTTGTCCAAAGAAACTTCTGGAAGGAACCGTTTATTAGAGGACTTCCAAAATAAACAAATTCCAAATCTCCTCCTGAAAGACCTTATTAACCATGTTGTAGAATTTTCACAAGATCAGATTCATTCAACAAAAACTAGAAGGAGGAACTGTCCAAGAAAAAGCCATGGTCTTCAATGAGAAAAATTATTAACCATGTTGTAGAATTTTCACAAGATCAGATTCATTCAACAAAAACTAGAAGGAGGAACTGTCCAAGAAAAAGCCATGGTCTTCAATGAGAAAAATTATTAACCATGTTGTAGAATTTTCACAAGATCAGATTCATTCAACAAAAACTAGAAGGAGGAACTGTCCAAGAAAAAGCCATGGTCTTCAATGAGAAAAATTATTAACCATGTTGTAGAATTTTCACAAGATCAGATTCATTCAACAAAAACTAGAAGGAGGAACTGTCCAAGAAAAAGCCATGGTCTTCAATGAGAAAAATTATTAACCATGTTGTAGAATTTTCACAAGATCAGATTCATTCAACAAAAACTAGAAGGAGGAACTGTCCAAGAAAAAGCCATGGTCTTCAATGAGAAAAATTATTAACCATGCTGTAGAATTTTCACAAGATCAGATTCATTCAACAAAAACTAGGAGGAGGAACTGTCCAAGAAAAAGCCATGGTCTTCAATGAGAAAAATTATTAACCATGTTGTAGAATTTTCACAAGATCAGATTCATTCAACAAAAACTAGAAGGAGGAACTGTCCAAGAAAAAGCCATGGTCTTCAATGAGAAAAATTATTAACCATGTTGTAGAATTTTCACAAGATCAGATTCATTCAACAAAAACTAGAAGGAGGAACTGTCCAAGAAAAAGCCATGGTCTTCAATGAGATTTCATCTGCTGCTTACAGTTTAATGACAGACGTATTTGGAAAGCACGTTATCCAGAAGTTCACAAATCATTAATATAGATACCTTTAGTTTCGAGCACAGGAAACGTCTCAATCCAAGTCATTAACTTCTTCTCCTTTGATTTGAAGTCATCAACTGTTTGGGACGCCACCAACTGACCAGTCTCCAGCAACAGCAATTTGCTTTGTAAAATCTGTACGTTTTTGTTAGCAACAGACAACTTGTGACATAAAAGACAGGAATGACGCAGGATCTGTAAAAGACAAGTGAAAAAAGAAAATTTGTTGAGAACAAGGACCCGTGGCGCAATGGATAAAGTGCTAAGTGGCAATCAGTTCTAAGTGAGAGTCTTTTGGGGGTTGAAGGTTCAATCATCAGTACATGCAACACTAAGAATAAAATGAAAAATTACTTCTGGTATAATTTGAGTCGGTGTTGTTCATACTAGTCGAGGATGCGTCTTCGACAATTAGTTCGACAGTGGCCTTGTTTCTGTTGGGCTGAGGTATGATTCTGTCCTAGGAGGTCCACCCTCCCAGGCTTTACCGTCTCTTTGAGAAGGGATTAGTTTATTGCTAGCGAGGAAAATGCAGATGGGACTGCTCAGGCATTTTTGTAGGCCAGAGTGCACTTCTCCTGAGGTAAATAATTCTACCCAGTCATGAGTGATTAAATGAGAGCAATCTACCCCCACAGATTAAATAAAAGTGGGTGAAAATTTTTTGCATTTGTGTGCAGTGAAAGAAGTGGTGTTTGCTTCTCTGAAAGAGTTGCCCAACGTTCGCCTAAGTCTAGGTTTTCATATTACCTCATTTTTTTTTATAGCTTAGCTAGTGAATATTTTACTTCAATGACTAGGTATCCGAAGTTAAGCGACATTGAACCTGTCCAGTAATAAATGGACATGGATTGATGGAGGTATCCTTAACTAAATATTTTATTTTCATTATTCTTAAAAAGTTCAATGTGGGCCACACAAATCATTGCAAAACAAACGATAAATCGAGTAACCCGCCACTAAACGCCAATTCAATTTCTCCTTTTCTCGCTTCAATGTTATCGCCCCCCCCCCCCTCCCTCCACCTGGGAGGAAAGTTTATCCTCTTTTTATTTCAATGAGAATTCGCCCATGCAAAACAATGGTCATTTGCATAAGTGGACTCTTGTCCTCACACAGAAATAACAAGATTCTATATTGTAATTGGAACGCTCTGGGTTCAATCCACTATGAATGACACACGGCATGACCCTGACTCTTATCTCGTGTGACTGCTGCTACACCATTACCCCAAGAAAAAATGTACAAAAATGACATGTAAGTGCAACTTTGACTGTTCATATAAGATTCATTTCAACAGCTAACACATTGAATCTTCTTAAACCTTAAATGCTTTTTGTTTCAAATATGACACATTCCAATGAAATGACTATTTAATATAATATTCAACGAAAATATGTCAAACTGCAACTTATTTCATATCTAAAACGAGCCTGTTGGCAAGCGTGAGTAGGTATTAGTATGATGTTGCATCAGCAGCACACCCGCTAAATAGGTAATCAATATTTTTGATGTCACAGGCGAGTGTCATCTGCCTAATTCAAGGGTCTAAACTTTGAAATCTGGTCATTATAATGGGACGTAAAAATCATTTTATGATTCTTTAGTAAATGAGTTATCACAAGTTTAAATTGAAGGGAATTTTGCTACATTTATCCATTTTTACACACTAAACTGACTCGTTTGGGATACCTAATATGACTTATTTCTTAACTTTCTTATAGCAAATATGTATATTAAGGCAAGTTTAAATAACATGGGCATAATGTTCATTATGAATTCTAGTGGTAACTAGGAGCTGTACCTCCCTGGCAGTGTTGAGTCTTTTTATACTTTCGTTCATGGAGTGGCAGTATATGCCACAGGTCTTTGTCATGTGTAAAGCAGTATTGGTGTGTGTAGATGTGGTAACATATGCTTCCCACCTACCACTTTCAGCCTCATCCGCCAGCTAGTCCTTGGACGAGAAGGAAGCTGGTATATAACCTCTTCATCAACACAACTCTGGCCAAACCTCCCCATGGTACACCATGGATACTGGGCTCCTTGAGGCCCCAGACTAATTGGCTAAGGATCTTGGAGTAGATAAGAGCCCTAAAGGTGCAGTGTCTCGACACTCACCAATCCAATCCCCGGGCACATGCTATCTTTGGATTGCTTGTCACAACCTGGGTGACAGTAGTGTATGTGGAAACTCAGAAGTAATATGTGATATTGGTGCATGCTCAAGTGAAAAGCACATCAGCCTTAGTTAGATGAGAACAGTGGAGATGTTGGACTGCCAAAAGTGTTCAAGTTGGTGAAGAATAGGCATCCAGCTGTAAAACTGCCTTAAAACCTGTCTAGTTGAAATACGACTAGACAATCAGGCGTCACCCTCATCAGAGGATGAATTGTGGCCTGATTCAACAAATAAACCAAATGATTATGATTTTTGTTTAGCTTTTTTTTTTTTAAACTATGCATAATGTTTTCATAAAAAAATTTTTTTTAGGGGGGGGGGGGAGATAATTAACCTTTTACCTTTCAGCATTTTTTTTTTTTAAATTACCTGTCCAAAACAAGGCAGGTTTTTTTTAAATTTTCCCCTTTTAATGTTTGGTCAAGTGAACTTATTTATATTATGCCGCTAGGCATAAAGTTGGATAATTTCTATTCTAGAAAATTTTAAAGCTTAAGCTGAAGGGGTCTTAATAAGAAATTGAAATTCAGGGAATTTTGCTTTATTGGTGTCTAATGACTATGGATCAAATTCAATGCAAATCTGAAATATTTTAATTTTCAAATTGGAGGTTGTGCTCATATTATGCACCCTAAAAATTCTTTAGAATGCTCCAAGAAAACAGAAATTTGAGGAATATTTATTAATTGATGTTTAATAGCTATTGTTAAAATTTCACAAAAATCAGAGGCATCTGAATTTTCACAAAGGGCTTCCACCCACTTTGTATAAAACTAAATATAGCCCATATTACGACCCCTCACACCTAGCAGCTGTGTCCCAAAATTTATGATGATCAGTTAAGGAGTTAATCCACATACTTAAGTTGATATAAATAGAGATAGACTTGAAAACATATTTTCTGTCGTTTACGGTTATCGATCCTAAGATCGCAAAGGTAGACGCGGTCAATACGTGGGAGATTCAAGTAGAGTTGCTGTTCATCATTAATTCAACTGGATAGATGGATAGAGATCCGGTTGAAGAACTTGCGCATATGTAATTACTTACATTCCACATGGCATTGAAGGTGGACGGATTGAAGCAGGTAAGAGGTAGACGGATGTGGCCAAAATGCCCCATGCATTGAAATCTGGTCTGGCCACATGTACAACAAATCTCATTCTCAGTTGAACCTGTAGGTAAAAAAAAAAAAAGAAAAAAAGAAAAAAAAGAAAGTAAATGAATATTTTATGAGGTTAAATATGTCGGCCCCTATTTACTTGCTTCCCAATAGGGACAGATAGTTAGATACATGGTCGGTTTTTAATGTAGGAAAAGTTTAGCTCCTCAAAATGAGGCACTTTGGGTCAAGACAAAAATAAAAATTGTCTCAGACTAAAAGGATTTCCCCTTCAGCAAATAAGGACTGAACAGATACTACACCCAGCCAAAGGCCAGGCCTCTTATACCTGTGGGTATGTGTTAGGACAACTAATGAAAACGAGTTACGCCCCTTTGAACCATTTCGGGAATTAAGAGTTATCACCCTTGTTAATGGAGTCCTGGCTGAAGAGAAAGTAAACAGACCACGATCTTCAGACTGTTAATATTTCATCTCGCGTACAGCGGCAAAATAACTCATTATTTCATTTTCTGTTCAGTTTTAATAAATCTGTTAAATGTTACTGTTGATAGTTCATCCATTTTCTTTATAAGTTATTATAATTACCAGGTTATAAAAGTCTGTAAGAAAGTTATTTGAAAAATGAGTTTTAGTATAAACCTTTCTTGATTCGATTATGATGATGAATGGAAGCAAGTGAAACCTGGCCAATGAGTGTTTTTGTTGCATGGAAAGAAATAATATGAGAATGATACAATGGATGTGTAATGCGAGTCACGAAGAAATGCCTAGATCTGATGACCTTGGAAGATTAAATCTGGAGAGTGTAGGGAGATGTGTACAGAACAGGAGACTTTGTTGGTATGGTCACATTGAAAGAATGGATGAGAGTCTTTGGTTAGTAGATGAGGGTGCTTCTTTCGTTTCACAATGACATGAAAATATTTTAAGAAATGTATAAACTTTGTTATGTACTTACGTGTTAACTGAAAATAAGAATGTACAGAAAAAATTACGCAAATTCATCCAGTATTTATTAAATAAAAAAAAAAACAACAAAAAAAAACCGATCTTATGTATCGTTAGACATTTGTTACCCAGTTCAGCTTATTGAGTAGGCAAGGGAGATAACTCCGATTTTTTTCTCGGGAAAAAAAAAAAAATTTTTTTTAACAAAAATGACATTATATATATTATATATATATATACTCATACACATGTGGGATACAAAAAAAATAAAGTAAAAATAAAAGATATCATTCATGGCGTTCTACTAGGTCTATGGGATACACAGGTCTTAAACAGATATCCGAGAGAATATTGGTTGTTATAAGTTAGTTTTATATTCCATTAGTTTAAATTTAAATGTAACTACATCTTAAGGTAAACTCCAATACAACTTAATATATTATACTATAAGACAAAATAAGGGAATTTAATGAAAAATAATTATCTATTGAGAACAATACTCTAAATAGATATAACAATGCTATTCTGTACTTGTTGGGGATGTATTATGTGATCAAGATGTAAGCTTATCGAGTTTATGGGAAAATTATAAAGTGGATTGTGGAATTATGATTTTACATTCGGTAGATTAAGGGAATTTAGGGATATGTTGGAATATTTTTAGGGTCTGTTAGAGGTAGGTTTTATGTAATGATTTTTCTGAAATCAGGTTATATATTATGGGGGATGTTGGGGTATTTTGCGTATTTAAATTTTCTCTTATGTATACAGGCTGTCAGTCGTTCCCTCTTTACGTTAATTATATTTTATGTTTACTAGACGTTATTATCATAGCCATTCCAGATATGTATAATTGGTATGTTTTGGAATTAGGGAAGTATAAATTGTTTTTTTTCAGAATAGACCTTTAATCGAGAAAGGGGTGTTTTTTGACTTAAGTTTTTTAATTCGGGTTTTAAGGAGGTACCGCTTCTATTATCATTGTCTTCCCTATTAAAGGAGCTATGATGGTTCGATATTCAATGTTTAATGAGTGTCGATGGTGCTCCTATGTATGTCTCTATTTTAGGGGGTGATCCTGTTCATATATGTGTTGTATTTTCAATGGTCTCTGTAGATATGCTGTTGTTAATATGATCATTATCCCTATTGGGTGGAGAGTTATAATTTTGGGAAGCGTGTTGTTCTACATTGTCTAATGTGGGATTTATTTGATGGATTAAGTTGTTGTTGGAGATGTTTTCTGATATGTCTGAGTGGCTATTATGAGGTGGAGGGGAATGTGTAGTATGTTGGGTGGAGATTGGGGAAGGTTAATTTGTATTCGCAAATGATGTTGGGTGTACATTCTTGCTTTTTATGGGGATTAGTTCTGTGACTGTACAGGCGTACATTACATTCTTGTGTATGCAATCATTTTGAAGTGGACATTGTTGCTTATTTTGGCAATTGCATTTATTATGGGTGTTGGAGTTAGTATTGTTAGATATAGTTTGGGCCTTTTTAATTTTATTGTTTGATGTAATTGTTTGGGCTAAATTAGACATCGTTGGGTATGAGATTTTAATGGAGTTTTTAAGTGTTATATTTGTGTGGGTATCTAAAGGATCTATCAATGATCTTAAAGAATTCCCTTAGTATGTTGGTTTTTACATTACTATTATAGAGGGGTTGAACCAAATATTTGTTTTTCATCTTATGCGTTTGTATGGGGTTGTATGTTGAGGATTTGTTGGCTTGTACAGGGTATTAGGGCAGTTATTTTTATTATTATGAGAAGGATGATTTTGATTTCCTAGATTTTTTTCGTTTAGTGCCATATTATATGTTATTAAACTTTTTGCCTTTTAGTATTAGGAGGTGTATTTTGCTTATAGATTATTTTTTCTGAATATCCTGATTCATGCAATGTATTATTGAAAAAGATGTCTTCATTAGCTGAGAGTTTGGAGATTCTATTTGCAACTGAGGGGACTATTGATTTAATTATTGACTGCGGGTGATTAGACTGTTTATGAACACAAAATAATTTAAGGTTTGATTCATGATATGGGCTATATGTTTCGGAGTTTAAGTCAAGTGTTGTATCCAAGAAATTTGAGTTTTTTTTCTTTGAATCTATAGTAATAGAAAGACCAAAGTTTTTGAAAAAAATTGTGAAGGTCCTTGATGGTATTATTGTACTTTCTCGGCGTCTCTTGAGACACAAATAGAGCATCATCTCTATAAAGCCCTTCTTGGATATTTTTAAATTTAAATTCTCTAAGCAAATATAAGCCTACTAGGTCAGTGACCTGTGCAGAATCTGAGGCACTCATGACAACACCATAATTGTCAGGAGTGTCTTTTCTAGTTCAATATTTATTGTAAAAATACAATATAGATCATCTGGCTAGTAGGATTACCTTAATTTCGATATCAGTTTGGTCAGAGTTATTTTTAGATAAAATTAATGCCTTATTCAATAGGATTGATAGTAATTATTGATGTCCAATGTGATGAAATTCAATAGAGGTTTATTTTTTAAGCTCGAGAACCAATTAATTACAGAGTCAGATGACTCCCACAATGAGAATAGTATTTTATTCTTTATGGTAGGGATGATTCTGTCAAGGATTATTTTACTAATATTCCCTAGGTTTGATTTAGATGGGTAAATTAATCTAATTGAGGGGTTAACCTGGAAATTTACTATGTGGTTCTTTAAGGAAAATCTTGGGGTAGCTGGTTATGATTTTAGTGTAGTTGTGAATGTCTGTGAGTAGATATTTTGCTCCTCTGTTTATACTGTCTAGAGTTTGAGGGGGTGCAGTTTTGTACAGCTTACAGAGTTTTTTGTGGATTATTTTCTTGTATGTGTGGTAGTCTAACTTATAGTAGTTCTTTTGTTTTATCTGCTGAAACGAAAATCTCAAGTTTGTTCTCTGACTTTTTTCGCAAATTCATTGATCTTTATTTTAATAGGTTAGAGAAGTTTTTTTGCTTTTTGAATTTGATTCTCGATCGCGAGTAGAAAAAAATGAAGTCTTCACAGAAACGGAAGTAAAAGAAGTAATGGTTTACGAAGACTTCATTTTTTTCTACTATCAATTATTTACACATTTCAAGTGTGTTCTTCTTAGGCTTACACGCGTAAAACTAATAAGATTTGAGCTCGAAATCATTCCTCGTTTACTAATATTTAACAAAACTAACAGGAAACAATATTTATCGGTTAACACAATTTTTTATCGCATCATGTTCTTTAAACTACGCTCTAACCAACTCTGTTTTGATTCGTCATAAACGTTTACGTAGTAACATGGTCCCTATTTATAGGAGGCATACTTTATAGATGATTGCTAGGCAAAAGAATGTTTTGTTATTCTACTTGGTTTTCTTACGACGTAACGGGTTGGTGAATAAATAACAAAGTGTAATATGTGTTCCGAAGAAAGTATGAACGCGTAATAAGGTACGCGCGTACAACAATGCGGCCACGTGAAGCAGCCATATTGTAAATGAGAAAAGAGCGTGCTGTTTGGCGTTCGTTAATTGGTATATTCTGCTCTATTCTAAAATGTGGAAGAATGTATACGGAAGACGCAGACAGTCCGGTGGACATAATTTAAATACTGAATGTGCTTTAATTCAAATCTTTGATGAGAAGTGGTTTAGGAAAATGGATATAAATGAATAGGCGAATGAAGGTCGTGGTGATCTATAAATAACGGTGTGTTCAACATGCAATCCAACATTCCTATAATCCGAGAATACGATCAGAAGACACGATGGATGAGTTTGAAAATGAGGGAGCATTTGTTCATAAATGTAGTGTATTATGTAGGAAGTAATATGAATTTAAAAAATGAAATAATAAATAGTGGATCAATAATAATTATACCTAATAAGGAAATAACCTGGTGAATGTGAGTGACATGGCAGGACATAATTTTGAGAAAGTGAAATTGTTTTCAACCTTCTGTGTTTGATTAAGTATTTGAGAGAAGCAGTTTAGTTGGAATAAAAGTAATAATTTGTGGAAGCAAACAAAATGTGCGCATATTTTCTGAAAACACGCATTAGGAAGTGCTATATGTGGTTCGTTGAAAAGATCTGCATATGAAGTGAGTGATTATTTTCCTATAATGTCCGAAGGTTTAGGGAAAGAAAAAAAATATCAACATTATTTTATTATATAGGAGATTATCAGTTATTAAAACCCTTCTCTTCTTTGCCCACAAAAAATTTAATTTGTAAATATGATTATTCTTTACTTGTTTTATTATTATCAGTTATTATTAAGATTAAGTCTCCCTTCTTTGCTTATAAAAATAAATTTGTACACATGATTATTACGTTCACTTTTATAATATAGATGAACTGTCTTCAAAATAAGGCTGCTTGACGAATATGATTGTATGGTATCTAAAATAGCACCTTTGTGATGATAATAAAAAAAAGAGGGAGGTGAGAGGCAGAGAATCACGTGCAAAATTTTTTACTCCTACAAAAATGGCTGACTCCTAACTCGACACTTTCGAACTAGTCTGCTTAAAAGAATCCAATTCAATTCTTGATGTGCAAAAATTGCTGACCCCCCCCCCCCTACCTTTCAGATCAAGAGAGATGATTCGTCGTACGTACCTAGAGCAGGATCATACATGCCTCCAGCAACGGGATGAAGTAACATGTCAAAAGACTCGGCGACATTTATCTCCTTCACGCTGAGCTTTAAGATTTCTTCCTCCGTAAACATCTTGAAGGAGACATTATCCAATGTGGCCGCTGACGTGATATCCCATTCAGGATAATCCATCTCGACAAAATTCTGAAAATGAAAACAAAGGATGGGAATATTATAAAAGAAATAAAACAATCCGGTAGAACCAATTTTAAAATCTTTTTTTTTTTAAACACAACCAACCCCAAATCAGCGAATAAAACTGACCAACTCTCAAAGCAGTTTAAACCTGGGTTTCAGAGTCAGAAATTATAAGGTCCGACTGACTCCTAGGATTCTAAAATATCTGCCCTCGACATAAAAATACTTAAGTCTTCCAATATTTAGACTTTGTGCATTCTTCGGAGATTAAAAAGTCTGATCCCGACTCCCAGTTTAAATGAAACCAAAAAAAACTTCTTTTTGAACTTCCAACTCACGAGTTCTGCCAAACAGCGATGATACAGTGTTTGCCAGTCAATTCAGCATATCATATCATGGCTCCTTGATCAATGATAAAACAAAAGTCAGCATATACAAACACTGAGGTCTAATTAATACACTCAATGAAGTTAAAACTTGCTGCAATGTTGCATCCTTGTGCTTGTTTTACAAGTACTTCAATTAAATGTGCTCCAATGAACTTGTTGCTCTGGTGCCCCCTCTCGACGTAAATACACACGACCAACCCAACAATCAGCTAAATCCCATCCATTCACTGTGGAGGTCCCCAAATGCCGGAGAGCTTTCTACTTCAATAGCTTCTTTCCTCGAGCTGGCGGCCTTTGGAACTCCCTCCCTGCTCCCTATTTCCTGACTGTACCGACATGCAGGAATTTAAAACTAATGTGAACAAGCATCACACTGCACAGTTCCCAATTTAGGACGACCTCCTAAATTAATTCTTAGTAGTCCCTTACGTCTACAGTGGCAACTTACCTTGTTTGGGGTGAACTAAGTTAAAAAAAAAACAACAAAAAAACTCATATCAATCATGATTGAAACGTTAAAAGATATAAAGACCAACTAGAATTCCGAAATACGTCACTCAGACTCATAGAATTCCGAAATACGTCACTCAGACTCATAGAATTCCGAAATACGTCACTCAGACTCATAGAATTCCGAAATACGTCACTCAGACTCATAGAATTCCGAAATACGTCACTCAGACTCATAGAATTCCGAAATACGTCACTCAGACTCATAGAATTCCGAAATACGCTGCTCCGACTGCTTCTTTTAAAATCTTCCAAGATTTTTTGAAGATTAAAAAGTCCGACCCAGACTTTTTCTAACTCTCTCCAACTGCGCAACCCTGGCATCAATCAATATCATTTTCTTAAGTTTCATCTCAAAAGAACTGAACTCACAAACCTGAACAGAATGAACCCAAGAATATCTCTTAACCGATGCTTTTATCCACTAGTAGTTTACCTCAGTGGATAAATAAAATGTTCAGTTCAAAATTCCCGGAAATGTTTACCAGCTATGAGCAAAAGACATCTGAAAAAGGTCAGACATCTTCCAAAACCTCCAACCATACCTCTTGTACTTGAAACAGCGTTCACTGTTTGTTGGTTGAGCCGGCTCCGTCCATCCTTGCCACTGCGTCCCTAACGAAGGCCGACAATTTGAAGTAAACGATTGGGTGATCTCTAGCCACTCGCTCTTATAGCGATGAACTCTAATAGATTCGGAGACCCAGGTTGCGTTCTAGGTCAGCTTTAACCGTCATCAGCTAGGTTTTCCTTGGTCCACTACATAGCTTTTTCCAACCCTGAAGGGGAGCTGGGGCAATTGCTTTATATATTAACTCTCCTGGTTGATGACGAAGGACATGCCCCCCTCTAGTGTAGACATTTCCTGAGGATGACGGTGCTTGTACAGAGAAGCGTGCATATGAAAAACGCTGAAAATCGCAGTTCCAATTAAATTAACCGGAAAACTCTTTGAGATACTTATATATCAGGGTCAGTCCAGCCAATTTCAGTGAGGGCTTGGAATTGATGTTCTCCAAATCTCCTGAAACTTTCAGATTCTTTTAGTACCATTGAAAGGAGTAAATCCTGAAAATTTCAGCTCAATTCCTTTTTCCGTTCAAATTTTATGGCCTTTTGAAAATTTTCATATCGCTGAAATTTTTTCGACACTGAGGATTTTCTCAATTTTGGAAGCCAATTTTCAGAAATTGTTATATTTAAAAAGGTCTGGATGAACTGCTTTCAATTATGTCCATAGAATACTATAAGAATCAGTTTAATTCATGGTTTCTAACCAAATTGGAAAAAATTTACGGAGCTAACAAAAATGACAAAAATTGAAAAAATCACCCCAAAAAGTCAAATTTTGAATTTTTAAAGAGTAAGTTCTTGCTAACAATCAACCCAAAATCCTTTTAATGCTTTAAACCTCATAGTATGCTATGAATACTTCCTCAAAAAATAAAATTTAGGTGTTGAAAAAAAAAAAAATTTGAAATTATGGGGTACCAAATATGGCAAAAAGTCCGCAAAACTTAAATTTTACGGACTTTTTTCCATTTTAGAATGGTAATAACTCAGTAACGGTTGCTCAGAACCATATAAAACAATATATTTTCTTGAAGAACACCTTGAGCTCTATTCAAAAATGAAAAATAAACCAGTTTATAAACATCCTACTAAAATCTATGGGACATCAAAAATCATAAAATTTTAAAATTTTAACTTTCGACGAAGTTCAGAGGCCTGGAACTTGTGGCCAAGAAAAAAAATGGATTCGATTTTTTGATTTTTTCAAAGAATAGACTTTCAGGTTTTAGAAAATTATCATGAGGATGGCAAACAGGGCTTTTACTCTTTAAAATGGTGCTTTCTATCATGGCACTTTTCAATATCCAAATCTGGCCTTTTCTACCATCTGCTTATAGTTTCGCAATAAAAAAACAAGTTTTAATCAAAATTTTCAACACATTTTAAAGAAATGCTATATATAGTGTAGATAGAATATCTTTCATTGGACAGAGAGATATTAATGTAATAAACTTTGATAAAAATAAGAGTCCTAATCAAAATAACTTTCAGCCTTTCCCATAGTTATTTTATCGAAACAGTAAAACCTTCCTGTGCTTCCAGTAGATGGTGTATCAACTTCACAGTACACATCTTCAATTGGAACCCAACAAACGTCATCACGCTGTGGCCAATAAAACTTTTCAGAAGATCCTTTAGGATGGAGGAATTTTACATTAACATCACCATGTTCATTTGATACATCATTCGCAACACAGAAGTACCAATCTTTATCGTACTGATATACATAAAATCTACCTGGTTTGATGTCTTCAATTCTCAATTTACAATTCAATTCTCCCTGATCAATTACACTTATCTGCTTCGAATGATCTGCAAAGGATGTCTTCTTCATAGTTAGACTCATGGTTGTGTTGTCAGGAATAAATTGGTGATGACTACGTGTACCTTTGAATGTACTTGATGTTGCAAATCGAGATTCAAGAAATTGAGTGTTACTAGCAACCTCCTCAGTGCTCACAAAAAAAGAGGTTATACCATCAATATCTGCTTCTGCAAACTCAAATAACTGCTTTGGTGTCAGAATTTAATTAGAGTAGGGACGTTGAAGGCTAGCATGTGCTGCTAATCTCTTGATTGTGCCACCTACGCCATCACAAGCATTCTTTCCGTGTGATGTGGCAAAGAAGTTCCATTCTGCTTGGAGATCGAAATCGGTAAAATGATACAGCAAGTTTGTCAAGTTCTTAAAGTTCTTGTATTGTGCTGCTGAACCATCGCTAAAATAGTAAACCTTGTGCAAAAATGGGAATTCCTTGGTGATGTAATTCTGGTGAAAATGTTTCAAGAAGCTGAAGACAGTATTAATGTCATGAGTTTTATGATCACTAATACAGGCATACGATTTATGAGAATTTATTTATGCAACATCAAGTACATTCAAAGGTACACGTAGTCATCACCAATTTATTCCTGACAACACAACCATGAGTCTAACTATGAAGAAGACATCCTTTGCAGATCATTCGAAGCAGATAAGTGTAATTGATCAGGGAGAATTGAAGGGAGAATTGAATTGTAAATTGAGAATTGAAGACATCAAACCAGGTAGATTTTATGTATGTCAGTACGATAAAGATTGGTACTTCTGTGTTGCGAATGATGTATCAAATGAACATGGTGATGTTAATGTAAAATTCCTCCATCCTAAAGGACCTTCTGAAAAGTTTTATTGGCCACAGCGTGATGACGTTTGTTGGGTTCCAATTGAAGATGTGTACTGTGAAGTTGATACACCATCTACTGGAAGCACAGGAAGGTTTTACTGTTTCGATAAAATAACTATGGGAAAGGCTGAAAGTTATTTTGATTAGGACTCTTATTTTTATCAAAGTTTATTATATTAATATCTCTCTGTCCAATGAAAGATATTCTATCTACACTATATATAGCATTTCTTTAAAATGTGTTGAAAATTTTGATTAAAACTTGTTTTTTTATTGCGAAACTATAAGCAGATGGTAGAAAAGGCCAGATTTGGATATTGAAAGGTGCCATGATAGAAAGCACCATTTTAAAGAGTAAAAGCCCTGTTTGCCATCCTCATGATAATTTTCTAAAACCTGAAAGTCTATTCTTTGTAAAAATCAAAAAATCGAATCCATTTTTTTTCTTGGCCACAAGTTCCAGGCCTTTGAACTTCGTCGAAAGTTAAAATTGTAAAAATTTTGTGATTTTTGATGTCCCATAGATTTTAGTAGGATGTTTATAAACTGGTTTATTTTACATTTTTGAATAGAGCTCAAGGTGTTCTTCAAGAAAATATATAGTTTTATATGGTTCTGAGCAACCGTTACTGAGTTATTACCATTCTAAAATGGAAAAAAGTCCGTAAAATTTAAGTTTTGCGGACTTTTTGCCATATTTGGTCCCCCATAATTTCAAATTTATTTGTTTTCAACACCTAAATTTTATTTTTTGAGGAAGTATTCATAGCATACTATGAGGTTTAAAGCATTAAAAGGATTTTGGGTTGATTGTTAGCAAGAACTTACTCTTTAAAAATTCAAAATTTGACTTTTTGGGGTGATTTTTTCAATTTTTGTCATTTTTGTTAGCTCCGTAAATTTTTTCCAATTTGGTTAGAAACCATGAATTAAACTTATTCTTATAGTATTCTATGGACATAATTGAAAGCAGTTCATCCAGACCTTTTTAAATATAACAATTTCTGAAAATTGGCTTCCAAAATTGAGAAAATCCTCAGTGTCGAAAAAATTTCAGCGACATGAATATTTTCAAAAGGCCATAAAATTTGAACGGAAAAAGGAATTGAGCTGAAATTTTCAGGATTTACTCCTTTCAATGGTACTAAAAGAATCTGAAAGTTTCAGGAGATTTGGAGAACATCAATTCCAAGCCCTCACTGAGATTGGCTGGACTGACCCATCAAGTAAAAATAGGTTTGTACACCAAAAATTAGCAAAAACTATCGAGTAGAATTGTAATAAAAAATAAAAATCCGTTATATCATTTAATCGGGTCAGCCATTAATTCGAGAGAAGAAAAAAAACACGAAATTCAGGGAAAGGTAACCCAGTCTGTCATATTAACACGTAATAAATCAATGGCAGTAATCAAAGTACGATGAAACTGATTTTTATTCTTAATTAAAATTCTACTCGGTCATTTTTCTTACTTTGTGGTGAGGATACTTATTTAAATCTGCTGCGTAAGTATATAATACTGTTTTTTGTGGTATTGATAATTTCATCTGTACAAGCACGAAAACACATAAGATAAAAAAGACTATGTTGTAAGAAGTTTCATTGTACGTACACGTTAATTATATAGATTTTAACATATAATTTAGTTTTAATCTGGTTTATTCGGACTACTATTCTCATTTTTGTTCTTATATCAAAAGTTTCCGCCGATGTAACCTCCGACTTCCTCAGGTGCATCTTTTCGAACTCGGGAATCGATAGTGTTTTATTTTATTTTTTTTACTAAAACAAAGTTTAAGTAAAAATAAGTTGTTTGGGCGTAATACAGAAACCCGCTTAAACTCTAAATAATTTACGTGACTGATATAGGAATTAACCCCATGAGGATATTTACGTTTTTTTTATCACGTCAACAGATTGTTTTAACTTGCAAGTTAATCATAATAATAACAAAACATGTTTTTGTGGACGGAATTCGAAACGGACAAAATACCAAAAACTGACATCACTTTACTTTGAAATCCATATTTAATTCACGATCTAAAATAACTAAAAACAGAAAGTGTTACTTACTTGAAATTAAATTACGCCGCACGTGGGTACATCAAATACTGACAGGAAGTTAAAAGATCACGACTCACGAGCCGTGACAAGTATTACACACTGCCTTCACGGGAACAAGCAAAATAAAATACCGTTATTAAAAAAAATAAAAAATAATAATAATATAAAATACAATACCGTAATTCAAGAATTTTAATTTTTATTCAAGTGTATATATTCTTTATCATTTTTATTATTCGGAGGAGTGACCCAACCCCTGATTTATACGTTAGGGTAAAATCTTAGTGGTTAGTTGGGAATCATTTACAGTAAAATGGGTTTCACTAAGTTCTCATTACTCTCAAACATCTTATGGCACTTTTTAGTTTAGGTGGGAATCATCAGAAAATCAAGCAGTTTTTTGAAGAGTTACATTCCCTCCTAACCCAATGAACCGGAAGTAATTCAGACTTTGAATTTTTTATCCAAAAATGGATCTTTATTTTTACCATTATTTTTAAATGATAACGTTTTGTTTTAGAAAGTTTTAGGTACTTTGTTAGATTGGGACCCGCACTAAAAGTCCCTCGGCGTCGGTGCTTTCTGACGTAAAACGACGGAAAGTCCCGAAGCGGTTAGTCAATGAAACTGCGAGAAAATGAATAAGCAGACGACATCTAAATTTGATAATCGAAGTTTTGACGTCTGCAAACAATCCTGCCCAAACCCTAACCTTTCCCTAACCCTAATTCATAATCCTGCCCAAACCCTAACGAAAGCAATAATAATAATAATCAGTAAAAAAAAAAAAAAATAAAATAATAATTTTCGTAAAAATTATAAAAACAAACTTACTTGATTAACTTTTTAATTTAAACACTTATTTGAATCGCTGTCATTTCTTCGTTAAAACTTTTTAATTCAAACATTTATTTGAATCACTGATTTCTTCATTAAAAAAATAAATATTTCTTTCATACATAATTTTTTACTGTTATTTTTTGCTTGGTCCCCCCCCCCCCCCGCACGCTTGTAAATCCTGCCTCGTTAGTGCTTTTTTGGATGCAGGTAGGTCAACGGATTTTTCATTCGGCACTGTCCGGCGTTTTACGTAAACAGCTGGAAAGTATCGATGCCGAGGCACTTTTAGTGCGTGTCTTAATGTAAAAAGGCACCAAGTTTTTAATTATACAAAAAAAAAAAAAAAAAAATGCTGACTGTTTGATAAAAAAAATCAGACAAACTCTTCGTTTTTATAAAGTTTTAAATTATACCAAAAAAAAAGTCACTTCAGGCGCACAAATGATAACTTTTCGTTTTATAAAGTTTTAAATTATACAAAAAAAATCATGGCACTTATGCAGAACAGGAACACGAGCTGAAATTTATTTAGGAGAGCTCCAATGGTGTAAGAAGGGGCATATATATTATTTTATTAAAAAATATTTAAATTAGGCATAAAAATAATTTAGTTTTAATAATTATTTTTTTTCTTGACACTTCTTGTAAACTCTATTGTTTATTGCTTTCTGTGAAGGGTTCGTTTTTCGTTCAACACATTCGATCTAAAACATGACAGTGGTCGGTCATATTGGATGATTTTGGGCTTATTTACAAATTTGGGATATATGTTACGACGCTCAGCAGAGGCGCGAACGGGGTCCGAAAAAAGAACGAGAAAGGGTTTAAAAACATAAATTTGCAACAAGTGAAGTTGACCTACGACGAGAATAGATATTTTTCTACTTACCTATGTAATTTGTTTTTATTTTTACGTATTATAAATGGGTTTTCATTAGATGTAAAAAAAAAATTTCTTGTTTTTTTTTCCACCGTTTTCACAAAAATCAATATGGCCGCTCCTAGTGCATTCGTTAGTAACCCCCCCCAAATCGGCCATGTTTTTTTCCCAAGTTGCGGTGACAAAACTATTGATTTCTAATAAATAGCACTTCAAACGGGTTTAAAATACAAACAAATAGCACATGCAAGTTTGAAACTAACTTTTACAGCTTACAGTTACTTTTATTTGTTGTATATTTGTTTTTTTTTTATCGTTTTTACTCTGCTGAGTCTCGTAAAGGATAGTCCAAATTTCTTCAATAGTTCATAGATTTCAACTGTGCTTTTCGCACGTTTTCGTGCGTAATACTACTTGGATTTTAACTCGAAACGATTCCTTGGTTAATATTATTTAACAAAAACAACAACATAATACCATTCTTAATGCTTATACACATAATTTATTGCATTCTGTGTGGAAGCACCATTAATAGAATAACCAACAATTATTTTAAAAAATGGCAAAATGTCATTGCAATTTGCTGATTTTGTCCCTTACTAGAATAAGTTACCCTTTTATTTTTCTAAAATACAAAGGTAAAATTCGGAGTTATCTCCGCCCTTCATTTCTTTTCTGTTGTCAATGTTTCTTTTTGTTGCATAGCATCCCGGGAATGGGCCGTGGCAATTCTCGTTTTGTATACCCGTCCCTGAATGGGCCGTGGCAGTTCTCGCTTAAACAACCGGTCATTTTAACCACTAGAAAAGCATATGTTGCATACCTTTAATTTCTCGTACCTTTAATTCTTCGTCGCGGAGGGGCGCCGTCTCGATGTCGTCTAGTGGTTGGATTCTTTCTTCGTTTCTGTATTGCCGTGAACATCGCCGCCCGCTGTGTCTGCAATAAAACCTTCATGACCGACTCACGAGACAAACAATCTTTTAAACTCTTAATTCTGTTTTATTTCAGGTGTCAGATTTCTGTCACTTGGAGATGCCTTACCAACGTTAAGAGAGAGAGACCAAATTACTACTCTATCATAGTTAATTTCTACTTAAGTCCTTTGCCATTCGAATTAGGGGAACCGAACCCAAAGAGAGGGACCAAACTGAAAGAGGGGGACCGAACCCAAAGAGAGGGACCGAACCCAAAAAGGGGATCGAATCGAAAGAGGGGGACCGAACCCAACAAGAGGGACCGAACCGAAAGAGAGGGACGAACCCAAAGAGAGGGACCGAACCGAAAGAGGGGGACCGAACCAAATTAGGGGGACCGAACCCAAAGAGAGGGACTGAACCCAAAGAGGGGGACCGAACCCAAAGAGAGGGACAGAACAAAATTAGGGAGATCGAACCGAAAGAGAGGGACCAAACCGAAAGAGAGGGACCGACCCCAAAGAGGGGGACCGAACTGAAAGAGGGGGACCGAACTGAAAGAGGGGGACCGAACTGAAAGAGGGGGACCGAACCGAAAGAGGGGGACCGAACCGAAAGAGAGGTACCGAACCGAAAGAGGGGGACCTAACAGAATTAGGTGAACCGAACCCAAAGAGAGGGACCAAACCGAAAGAGGGAGATCGAACCCAAAGAGAGGGACCGAACCCAAAAAGAGGGACTGAACCGAAAGAGGGGGACCGAACCGAATTAGGGGGACCGAACCCAAAGAGAGGGACCGAACCCGAAAAGAAGGACCAAACCAAAAGAGGGGGACCGAACCGAATTATGGGGACCGAACCCAAAGAGAGGGACCGAACCCTAAGAGAGGGACCAAACCCAAAGAGAGGGACCGAACCGAAAGAGGGGGACTGAACCGAAAGAGGGGGACCGAACCCAAAGAGAGGGACCGAACCAAAAGAGGGGGACCGAAACCCAAAGAGAGGGACAGAACAGAATTAGGGGAACCGAACCCAAAGAGGGGACCGAACCCAAAGAGAGGGACCGAACCATAAATTGTTTTATGAACTTGAGGTATTATTTGCAGGACAACACTGAATACTTTTCTTATATAAGATATTATAAAATGTACGCGTATTTGTGTATGTACAGAGTGGCGGCTAGTGGCGGACCTAGTGGCGTAGTCTCTTACCCTCCCCCATTAAATAAAATTAAAAGTTATTTCAAATAATTACGTAATTAAATTATAATATGACCCAGCAATTTCAAATTACTATAAAATATAATGAAAAATAACTGAAAAGGACCCCCCCCCCCTCGCGATGAAATCTGCCCCATGGACCCCTAAGGTGTGGGTTTATAGATTCGGGAATACGCCCATCAACTTACTCTGTGAATTTTACATAAGAATACACTTTTATATTGTTTCTATATTCTCTAACATTTTTTTCTATAAGACACACACACACACACAAACACACAAACATACAGACATTCAGTTTCATATAGATACTAGCAGGGCTACCCGGCGTTGCCCGAGGCGATATAAAAACAAAGTAGTAGAAATTAAAGAGTGTGTGTAACATCTTTATATAAAAACTTCAATTTCTCTTCTTTCTCTAGCCGTCTCTCTTTCCCTGGTCCCCATTATTTCCCTCCCTCCTTCAACCCTCTATTTCCCTTTTTCCCATATGATTCTTCTCTTGTTTAAATGTGTTAAAAACTAATAATAATGTAATTCATTCCCCCTGGAGCCATCTGCTTTAAATGTAATAGTGTAATCTTACATTTATTGCTCCGGGACATAAAAAATAGAAGTTAAATAATATGTGTAACTTTTTGATGTTAAAACTTCTATCTCCCCCCTCTCTATCTCCCTAACCGTCTCTTTATCTTTCTCTCTTTATCTTTGAATACTGTAATGTTAGTAAGGAGGTATTCACAGAACTGCCAAAAGTATCGGTTAAATCAAAGTATTAAGACAAAATAATGTTAATAATGATTATTGATCTCGAACAATGCCGAGTAGAACAAATCGCCCGGTCTATACCTAATTTCTGCCCCCCCCCCCCATTTCAGAATATTATGAAGATAAATGATCTTACTCTGTGAATTTTACATAAGAATACAATTTTATACGTTATTTATATTCTCTAACCTTTTTAAAGAAACCTAAATTGTGTTTTAAAACGTGAGTTATTGTTCTTACAAATAAATTTCATTAAAAACCATAAATTGTTTTATGTACTTGAGGTATAATTTGCCGGACAACTCCGAATACTTTTCTTATATAAGATATTATAAAATATCCATGTACATGTATTTGTGTACGTACAGAGTGGCGGGCAGTGGCGGACCGTCGCATAGTTTCTTACCCCCTCCATGTAAATAGAATTGATGCTAAGAAACGTTAAATAAAATTAAAAGTTATCGCAAAGTATTACGTAATTAAATTAAAATATGACTCAGCATTTTCTAATTACTATAAAATAGAATGAAAAATAACTGAAAACGACCCCCCTGATAAAATCTGTCCCATAGACCCCTAACGGGTGGTTTTATAGATTCGGCAATACTCCCATCATCTTACTCTGTGAATTTTACATAAGAATAAACTTTTATATGTTATGTATATTCTCTAACCTTGTTTTAAAAACCTAAATTGTTTTTTTAAACGTGAGTTATCGTTCTTCCTTAGCTATCCTCTAACAAATAAATTTACTTAAAAACCATAAATTGTTTTATAACTTGAGGTATTATTTGCAGGACAACACTGAATACTTTTCTTATATAAGTTATTATAAAATGTACATGTATTTGTGTACGTACAGAGTGGCGGGCAGTGCCTGCTAGTGGCGGATCTTGGCGTAGTTTCTTACCCCCCCCCATGTAAATAGAATTGACGCTAAGAAACATTAAATAAAATTAAAAGTTATTTCAAATTATTACGTCATTAAATTACAATATAGCTCAGCAATTTCAAATTACTATAAAATATAATGAAAAATAACTGAAAAGGATCCCGCTGATGAAATCTGCCCCATGTACCCCTAAGGTGTGGGTTTATAGATTCGGGAATACGCCCATCAACTTACTCTGTGATTTTTACATAAGAATACACTTTTATATTGTATCTATATTCTCTAACATTTTTTTCTATAAGACACACACGCACAAACACACAAACATACAGACATTCAGTTTCATATAGATACTAGCAGGGCTACCCGGCGTTGCCCGAGGCGATAAAAAAAACAAAGTAGTAGAAATTAAAGAGTGTGTGTAACATCTTTATATAAAAACTTCAATTTCTCTTCTTTCTCTAGCCGTCTCTCTTTCCCTGGTCCCCATTATTTCCCTCCCTCCTTCAACCCTCTATTTCCCTTTTTCCCATATGATTCTTCTCTTGTTTAAATAATGTAATAATGTAATTCATTTCTCTCCCGGAGCCATCTGCTTTAAATGTAATAGTGTAATCTTACATTTATTGCTCCGGGACATAAAAAATAGAAGTTAAATAATATGTGTAACTTTTTGATGTTAAAACTTCTATCTCCCCCCTCTCTATCTCCCTAACCGTCTCTTTATCTTTCTCTCTTTATCTTTGAATACTGTAATGTCAGTAAGGAGGTATTCACAGAACTGCCAAAAGTATCGGTTAAATCAAAGTATTAAGACAAAATAATGTTAATAATGATTATTGATCTCGAACAATGCCGAGTAAAACAAATAGCCCTGTCTATACCTAATTTCTGTCCTCCCCCCATTTCAGAATATTATGAAGATAAATGATCTTACTCTGTGAATTTTACATAAGAATACAATTTTATAGGTTATTTATATTCTCTAACCTTTTTTAAAGAAACCTAAATTGTGTTTTTAAACGTGAGTTATTGTTCTTACAAATAAATTTCATTAAAAACCATAAATTGTTTTATGTACTTGAGGTATAATTTGCCGGACAACTCCGAATACTTTTCTTATATAAGATATTATAAAATGTCCATGTACATGTATTTGTGTACGTACAGAGTGGCGGGCAGTGGCGGCTAGTGGCGGACCGTCGCATAGTTTCTTACCCCCTCCATGTAAATAGAATTGACGCTAAGAAACGTTAAATAAAATTAAAAGTTATCGCAAAGTATTACGTAATTAAATTAAAATATGACTCAGCATTTTCTAATTACTATAAAATAGAATGAAAAATAACTGAAAACGACCCCACCTGATAAAATCTGTCCCATAGACCCCTAACGGGTGGTTTTATAGATTCGGCAATACTCCCATCATCTTACTCTGTGAATTTTACATAAGAATAAACTTTTATATGTTATGTATATTCTCTAACCTTGTTTTAAAAACCTAAATTGTTTTTTTAAACGTGAGTTATCGTTCTTCCTTAGCTATCCTCTAACAAATAAATTTACTTAAAAACCATAAATTGTTTTATGAACTTGAGGTATTATTTGCAGGACAACACTGAATACTTTTCATATATAAGTTATTATAAAATGTACATGTATTTGTGTACGTACAGAGTGGCGGGCAGTGCCTGCTAGTGGCGGATCTTGGCGTAGTTTCTTACCCTCCCCCCCCATGTAAATAGAATTGACGCTAAGAAACATTAAATAAAATTAAAAGTTATTTCAAATTATTACGTAATTAAATTACAATATGACTCAGCAATTTCAAATTACTATAAAATATAATGACAAATAACTGAAAAGGATCCCCCCCCCCCCAGCTGATCAAATCTGCCCCATGTACCCCTAAGGTGTGGGTTTATAGATTCGGGAATACGCCCCTCAACTTACTCTGTGATTTTTACATAAGAATACACTTTTATATTGTATTCTCTAACATTTTTTTCTATAAGGCACACACCAACACACACACAAACATACAGACATTCAGTTTTATATATATATATATTGCTGAGTCATATTGTAATTTAATTACGTAATATTAGTGATATTTTAAGCTGAATTATTTCGACACTTGATTATTGGGGAAATGGTCGTATAATCAGTACCATTGGAGAGCCATGAATATTATAACTGTCCTGTTTTTAAATCTCCGAAACAGTTATATGGTAAACAGCTGATGATCCCCGTGTTAATATTAGACGCTTAAGGTCTCCTGTTTTTGTTTCACTCTTAGATAATTAACCCCCCCCCTTTTTTAAATTTTTTTTTTACTTATATTTTTTCATTTATTAATTTTCCAACGAATGTTAAGTCTGCAATATCTTGGATTTAGTTAGTTTGTCTGGGGATTTAAGCTGCATTTTACATTTTTTTAATGACTCAGAGCTTCTTTAGACTATTTATATATATATATATATATATATATATATATATATATATATATATATATATATATATAACATTTTCATTTCATTATTCCCTTGTGTTTATGCCTTTTATTTTTTCATTAACTTTCTCAGTGAATTTTACATTAGAATACACTTTTAGATTTTATCTAGATTCGCTAACATTTTTCTATACCCCCCACACACACACTCATACATACATACATACATTGAGTTATATATATATATATATATATATATATATATATATATATATATATAAAAGCACAATAAAAACGACACTCTTTCCTTGTACTATAAAAACCAAATGCATTCTAACTACAAACTCGATGAAAAAGCTATAACTAACATAATAAACCGACACACTAAACCCACCGACCAACAACAAAAAATAAAACTAATAATTTACTACACAAAATTCAAAACCTCTAACTTAATAATCAAAAATAATACTACTAACTTCCCCCTAAACCAAACAAATGTACTGTATTTGTTCCAATGCCCATTCGAGGAATGTTTCTCCAAGACCCAAACAGACAAACACAGTACTTATATTGGCCATACAACTACAACCCTCTCCCGACGTCTTATGCATCACTTAAATGATACTAGTGTCATCCAGCGACACATTACCACACATAAAAAAGCATAAAATCAACCGAACTAAGACAAATATTAACAAAAAATACTAAGATCTTACATAAAAACAACTGCACCAACAGACAAAAAATCTTCGAAGCCCTACATATAAAAATTTACAACCCGCAATTAATAAAATAGCATTTAACACTGGTACTAACGCCCTATCAGTCTTTAACATATAATACATGATAATGATAATAATAATAAAAATAAATAAATAAATAAATAAATATATATATATAATTAATAGATATATAACTAATAATAAAACTATAAATACGGCTCTTAGTAACAATAAGACACATCCTCCAGAAGACGGTCACGAGACCGAAAGAGCTAGAGGAATGGCCCACAATACAACGTTAGGTGTCATACTCCACTAATTAACACTCGAAAACCGAAGAATCGCTCGCCGCGTTGAGAAATTGACAAGAAAGATCATGAATAGAGAAAACTCTGTGGTCTTTAACGACGCTTGCATATATATATATATATATATATATATATATATATATATATATATATATATATATATATATATATATATATATATATATATATATAACATTTTAATTTCATTATTCACTTATGTTCACTTATGTTTATACCTTTTATTTTTGTTGTTGAGAATTTCCCAAAAATCTATTTAATTATTGTTATTTCTTATGAGTTATCTCCCTTCGACAAAGTCAATACGATTTAAGTTATTTCCCTTATGTAAAAAAAATACTTAAATTCTGAAGTCCTTCCACGAATGAATGTTTAGTAAAATTGCGATGTTTTGATGAATGAAAGTTAATTAAAGTTAGTGAAGACCAGCCTCCCCCACACCCCTTTTCAGCCTTGTGCTACATCTCATACGCATTAGTGTAACTATTTATGAATAAGTAACGTGGTGTCCTTCCACATTCGCAAACTGCAATGTTGAGATTCATAAGGATGAACAAAAATTCGTCTGCTCGGTAAAACTATTGAATTTTACGAGTGTTACGAAGCCACGCTCCCTTTCTTATAAAATACGCAAGCACAAATGTGTAAAAATCTAGATAAAAAAAAAAACGGTTTCTGCATTTCAGGGTTTTTCTTTCAATATTAATATTTTTTTAATATCAAAAGTACTTATTATTATTTGTAATCACTAGCAGTTCTCACACAGGTCATCACCAGAGCCTATTCACTGCTAATAACCGGTGGTGTTCCCTGGAGTCTGGGTGACAACAAGTCTCCCAAGATTTCATGTACCCTCCTTCTCCTTCGATAACCTTTGCAAATGACTTTGTGTTATCGCAACAGCCGCTTCCCTTTGATTTTTTTGCTGGTAACGACCATTGGTCTCCTCTGGGATTTGGGTGGTAATAAGCCTCCCCAAGTTCCCAGTACTCTCCGCACTCTTCCAGTGGAGGTCTGGTTAGTGCTATCCCTCCTCGGTCTTTCCATCCTCCTCGACCCTTCACGACTATTTTGTGTGGTATCAACCGAGGCTGATGCCTTTTTTATTTAGTTTATAAGATTTTATTTAGTTTTTATTTAATTTTTTATTTTATTTAGTTTTTTTTTTATTTAGTTTATAAAGTTTATAAGATTTTATTTAGTTTTTATTTAGTTTTTTTATTTTATTTAGTTTTTTTTATTTAGTTTATAAAGTTTATGAGATTTTATTTAGTTTTTATTTAGTTTTTTTATTTTATTTAGTTTTTTTTTATTTAGTTTATAAAGTTTATAAGATTTCTTGCAATTTTATTTCCGTTTGGGTTCATGTTGTGTTCTTTCCGTCTTTCCGTTTTACTTCTGTTGCAGTTTCCTTGTGGCTGTGTAGTGTTTGTAGTTTATGTGGGTTGGTTTCCACATTCGAGGATTTTTCTTAAGATTTCAGCTGTTTTCATCATTGCCGTCCATTGAATAGCCTCACCTTTCCCTTGATTCCAATTTCTCCTAGTCTTTTTCTAGGACTGTTCCTAGTGCTCCTACAATTATTGGTATCATCTTGACTTTCTTCATGTTCTATATTCCTTTCAGTTTTCTGGCAAGTTCTATGGATTTACTTCGTTTTTCCGTCTCTTTGATCTTTACCCTGTTGTCTGCTGGGATGGCAAAACCTACAATTTGACAGTTTTTTTTTCCTTCTTGTTAATTATTATGATATTCAGTCTCCTTGCTTGGATAGTTTGTCTGTTTGTACCGTCATGTCTCAGAGGATTATTATTATTATTATTATTATTATTATTATTATTATTATTATTATTATTTAGAAGTATTATCATTGTTTATTGTACTTATATAGAAGTAAAGAGGCTTATTATTTTGTCATCTAATTTACATAGTGTTTGTTATATGTGCAGACATATGTATGTAAATTAGATGGTTACAATGAAAAAAATAGTCACTCTTTCTCTAAATGTTTGCAGAGACATTAAGAACTATTAGAGAGTGGTTAAATCAATATAGATTGAGAGGAGGCGAGCGAAATACATAGATAGCTAAGAGAGAGTTGGGTGACTTGTTCAGTTAATTAGATCAATTAAAACATAATTATTTTCAAACATAACTCTATCCCAGAACTAAGGTATATTTTAGCATGCATTTTGCGTTATTGAAGTATATATATATAAAAAAACGCCTGAAAGAAATAAACGTTGATTAACTCACATTTAGTATAATAATAGATAAGTGTATGTGTTTTTCTCGCAACTACGAGAATTCATTTATTTTATTTTTTATTTATTATTAATTAAATATTTATTAAAATCAAAGATGCAAAAGCATAAAATTAACTTTAAAAAATCCAATTAAAAAAATAATTTATTTACAAAATTAAATCCGCCACAATGTATTTCAGTTTCTTGGTAAAAACAAGTTTGGAATTTTAAGGGTGGAAATGAATTATTATCGTGGACAGAGCTTTTTTTTTTACATTAGGGGCTACTACTAGTGTAGCAGTCATGAATAATAATTAATTTTCTCTTTCGGAGAAATGTCTCTGTTAGCTGATTTGATCACACACGACCAATCAGTTTGCAAGGCGCATTTATTTCATCAGTCCCCAAAAGGGCTACTTCAGCGTTTGGGAATCATGGACGATGATCAGAGAGATTCTTGAAAGTAACCAAGAAGGACGCCCCTCCGCCCCCCCCCTTTATGTCTCCTGCCTTATTATCCACTGGATTTCCGAGCACCAGCTATTCTCCACTGGAAGAATCACTGCTCAGAGAAAAGCGGCAGCCAAACTTTCTAACTATTTTTTTTTAATGGAAATCGCTCCAGACAAGGCACAAAGACACTTGAGGCAAGGAGCTAAAAAAACCTACGTTAAGATCAAAAAGTAGCCAAAGTGTTAGATGGATAGATTCCAACTTAGAAAACAGCACTTCTTCCCCCTTTGTCACACACATTGCTCATGTAATGTGAGGATCAAAGGACAAAATAAGGGAAGCAAGAGTTACGAGGCTGCCGAAAGTATATCCAAGGTTTACTTTCTACTCTCCTTAAGGTTAAGGTAGCAGGTTCATTTCACAGGGAAAGCCACATAAAACATGGAAGGAAGTGACTAAAATGGACCCGAGAAAAGGAAGGACTAAAAAGACCTGGCCAGAGACAGCCCAATTTGGAAGTCAATTTCCCAAAGCCGTCCAACACATGGCAGCATGTAAAATGGACATTAAACCGAATATGATGATGAATTCAAATTTGTTAATAATATTTATAATAATCTTCGGACTCTACTCAGAGTTTGTTGAGGCAGTGATGGTAGAGTGCAGCACTCGTCTTTAAGCTGGCTTGGCTAGGTTTTCCCCGTGGGTTTGAGTCTTATCACCGATTTTCATTTTATGCTTCATTTCTTCAATCGGACATTGTTCAACTTTCTTCAACCTATACCAAATGGTGTAGGTAATTGAATAAATCCTTTCGTTGTTGTTATAAAAAAAGTTTTGTTTTTCCTTCCGCGCGACGGTTTTTGTTACTTACTAATAATATATATAGGAGTTGGTTTAACACTTTCTAATAAGACTATCACCTATAAATCCTATGTCAACCTGTATTTTTTTTACTTTTAACTAATCAATCTTGCTTGATTTGTTTGACTCCCTAAAACTAGGCTGTAACATATGTACGGCACAACTGTAACATATTTTATGTTTTCACCAATGCTAAGCTAGTGCAAGAAGTTCTTAGAAATGCTGTTGCCAGTATGTTTGAGAACTATATTTTCGCCAAAGGAGAAAAAAACACAAAAACTTGAACTAAAAATAAATTCATGAACAGCTGTTTTATCATGCGATCTTTCTGATTTGTGTCCATCTACATCTGATGTGAGAAAACGCAAAAGTGCCATTGATTATTGCAGCTGTGCTTCATCATCTTTTATTTTTCTGAAAGGTGCTTATGTGCCTTGTTACAAAGGTATAATGCTGTTGTATGGCGGGGCTACTATGATAATTTTTGGACAATAAAAAAATTTATAAAAAGCTAGATTAAATTTTTTCTTCACCCTTTTGAGAAGATCAAAAAGTGTTATTCATTCAAGGAATGGTTTTTTTTTTTTTTTTTTTTTACAACAGGAGCAACACAATAGAAACAAATGCCCCCAAACTTATCCGTAGTTATTTTTAAAGGATATGCCAACTGTATAGTTATGATTTTAAATCATGCTGTTTATGAAACAAGTAAAAGACATTTAATACTTTTCTTATCTGAAAGTTACAAGTTTTATTTTTAAAAGTATTTTCTCCTTGTCTTGTAAGAGTTGTGACCTTTAAATGGATGCACTTTTTTGCATATAAGGGAAGCAATATTTATATTTCAATGAATTACTTTAAAAAATATTATTTCACTTGTTCAGATGACGGTGGTTAAGTGGATAACGATACGGACTGACGACCAGGGTATTCCAAGTTCGAATCTAGTTGGTTCCACAGTACGACTTTCATTTAGGGATGTTGGTAACCTTCACGTGGTCCTTCATGTAAGTACCCGATGAAGAATTCTAATTTGAAATATATCGGGGAAACCAATGCCAACACTAAAATAATCTGATTCACACGAAATGAATGAATGAATTTCACTTGCTTATAGGGGAGGTAACTCTTATTTTCAAATGGATTATCTCCCTTGCTAAAAAATGCTAATTTAAGTAATTACACGATAGATAGATAGAGAAGGATAGAAAGAGAAAGGTTGGGAGAAAGATACTGATAGGAAAGAGAAAGAGGGTCAATTATGACATAATGTATTATGATTTTGTGACTACTTTACTCTTGTAATGGGGTAAATAATTAAAAGAAAGATACGAGAGAGAGAGAGAGAGAGAGAGAGAGAGAGAGAGAGAGAGGGTCTATCACAATATATTCTGACTTAGTGAAATCCTTTCACTTTGTAAATGGTATTGCATTCTATATATTTAACAATAATGATATATAACAAATACTGATCCAACGGTTCACCGGTCGTCTAGTTCATTTTCAAATCCTTTGTTGAAAGCAAAAAAAGATGACATTGCTCTAAGAAGATAATGTTGAACGCATGTTCAAGTTGAGAGACTCTGATCAAAGATTGAACTTTAATTCGAACTACGCGCGTCAACGTGGAGGTGTGAACACCTATCTCATCCATCAAAGAAACCCGGCGTTGCCCAGGAGCAAAATACTTGAAAGTTTAGGGTAATTTTATACACCCCTCCCTTCCCTTTCTCCCCAGTATATTTCCAGGCGTTTATTTTCTTATCACGAACAAAGTTTTTTGTCTATATATTAAAAATGTTCGAGGTTTGTCTGAAAAGTAATGGGACTGGTGGTACCAACGCCTTATTTCAATTGCAAACAACAAACTGCAGATTTTCCACTTCGAATTATCTCCCTTGAATCTAATGTACATATTGATCCCCCCCCCTTCCCAATGCTACCTATGAAATCATTAATAAAATTCACAATCCTTCCTGCAATCTACCATATATAGTACATATAAACTTCAGTCTATGCTTGACTTATCGTATAGTAAAATCAAGGGAGGCGCGAGAGCGGTCTATCCCTTAATAGACTTCAAAAACGGCCTATGCTAGAAATGTAATTTCTTTGATCAATCATAACTAAAAAAAACAATAAACCAAATTAGTTAAAACTTTGTACAAAATTTTTTTTTGATAGGTTCTATAAGTGTGTAGAATTTCAGCATCATTAGTCAAGGCAACCCAAAGATCCAGAAAGGTCAGGCATGATTTTGTGTTATCCGTGTGTACGTACGTACGTACATATGTGCCACGCTGTATCTCATCAACTATTTGATGGATTCAGCTGAATTTTTGGCAGAGATAGAGGTTCTAGGGTCTAGTTGATGGCATTTTAATTTCAGTTTACCATATACCTTTGTTTTCCAGAAAATTCCAAAAAACCTTTAAAATGACCATTGTATTGAGGCATAGCCTTTACAAAAGTAGTGACATTCCATGATAAATGCCAGTATACTGAAATCATGTGCCCTTAATAGGGTTAAGATGAAAATTCATATACACCAAATGTACAAACTTTCCAAACTTTCATGCACGGCACAGGCTTTTTTTCGTGGTTTATGTGGATAGGGTTGGCTCTGCTTATTTCAATTATACTGAACTTACCCAGACATGATATCACATATATTTTCACACACGGACAGAAGAATGTAAACATGCATACATTATGCTTACACAAGCATTCATTTTGTACATTATGCTTACACAAGCATTCATTTTGTACATTATGCTTACACAAGCATTCATTTTGTACATTATGCTTACACAAGCATTCATTTTGTACATTATGCTTACACAAGACTTCCTTTTTTACATTATGCTTACACAAGCATTCATTTTGTACATTATGCTTACACAAGACTTCCTTTTTTACATTCTATGAACAAAGGAAGACTGATTAAATTTTCAAATTACAAGCATGAGCAATTCTCGCTCAGACGGATAACTTTCATGTCTTGTAAACTTATATATATATATATATATATATATATATATATATATATATATATATATATAATCAAATATAAACTAAAAGTAAACTTTTAGTAGATGGAACGTATAGTGAAATGGTTTAAGCTCAATATACGAGATAGAGCAATTATAAAGGTAGAAGAAAGAAGAGTGATAAACATGTACGAATGTCGAGATTCATTTCAAACTTAGATTGTTCAATGCAAGGTATATTCTTTAACAAACTAATGTTTATTGTTCTTCAAAATATCCTTTTCATTGGACATTTTTGTAACGGACAATTACCATGTGGACAAATCCCATATCTATTTCACACAAACTCTTTTTCACTCCACTTTTAATAATAATATTTTTCCAAATGTTAGAAGTTTGGCTTTTCCACAGCCAACTTATCTATCTGTATTTCTCCTCTGATGATAAGATTTCGATCTTTGAAAAGCCTTGGCGTAAGGAAAGAACAATAAACATTAGTTTATTAAAGAATATACCTTGCATTGAACAATCTAAGTTTGAAATGAATCTGGACATTCGTACATGTTTATCACTCTTATTTCTTCTACCTTTATATATATATATATATATATATATATATATATATATACAGGGTGGGCCAAAATAAGGGTCCTATCTTTAAATTTGAATAACTTGAATTTGAATAACTTCCACAAAATAAAAGTTAAACTCACCAAACTTTATGTGTGTGTAGACTGACCCTTCCGAGATTTTTTGAAATAAACAAAACAAATTTTAGCCGAAAAACACTTCTTAAAACTTACAAAAACTAAAGTATTGTTTTTTACACTGTTTTGAGTTTTTTAAGCAAAAATAATGTTTTCTAAATGAGGGTACATTCCTTAGGGCTAATACGGCTCATGCTTGCTTCGGAATGGGTCCTTTACTTATTCTAAAAAAAAAAAAAATCAATAAATAAAAAAGTTATGAATTTTAAAAAATAGAACCCTTATTTTTGCCCACCCTGTATATATATATATATATATATATATATATATATATATATATATATATATATATATATATATATATATATATATATAATATTAATTTTAAATATATATTAAATTATTATTTAATAAATGCTCATTTCCTTTATTCGAGAAAAAAACTTGTAGGAGCTGTCTGACATAATCGGCAACACTTGAACAAAAGCTGCTTTGGTTGAGGCCTCGACCCGTCATACCATCATTCCACGGGTAGCATAGTAAAACATTTACGGTTTAACCCGGGTAAATGCGCCGCATAGGAGTCTAGGGCAAACGTTGTAAATAAAGCTTATTTTAGGAAGGCAGAACCCCCCCACTTTTTTTTTCTTCAATCAATTGTTCGTGCACCGCAAATGCACCGCAAATGCACCGCCTGACAAGCGCATAGGGATTATGAATTGCACCGTCTTTACAGAGCACAGCCGAAACACAATTTATGAAATAATAGATTGGCTGGGGTCCGAAACAGTAAACTCCGGTATTAGGGGCAAGTTTTCAAACTGCCCAAAATACATTATTTTCGTGCATCGTATACAGAGCTCGTGTGGACTATTTGTTAAGTTTACTTTTTTCTTCTTTTCCATCAAATCGAATCAGAAAGTAACGTTAAACTTTTAATATGAAAAATTAAAAAATTGTTTACTGTACCCCCTTCGACGAAAATACCCTCGACAAGACCAACTAGCAGCAAAATCTCACCCCTTCACTGTAGGCTCCTCTAGATGCGAGAAGATTATCTATACTAATAACTTCTTTCTTTGGACCGCTTGTCTTTTGGAATTCCCTCCTTACTCCCTGTTTCTCTGACCGTACCAACATGCAAACATTTAAATGTAATGTAAACAAACATCTTGCTGCTAAACTCCCCAACCAGCTTTCCCCCTATAAATCTGGCCCTTTATCACAGTAACCTCTTACGCTTCAGTGTCAATATACCTTGTTTGGGTCCAGCAAAAGTAAGGGGAAAAAATAAGAGGGTCTATGTATATTATTGTCTAAGTAAACACTTCTAGAGACTGAATGAGCTATGTACATTGTTCGAGTAAACACTTTATAAAAAATGTATTAGATTTGTATATTATTGTCTAAGTAAACACTTTCTAGAGACTGAATGAGCTATGTACATTGTTCGAGTAAACACTTTATAACAAATGTATTAGATTTGTATATTATTGTCTAAGTAAACACCTTCTAGAGACTGAATGAGCTATGTACATTGTTCGAGTAAACACTTTATAAAAAATGTATTAGATTTGTATATTATTGTCTAAGTAAACACTTTCTAGAGACTGAATGAGCTATGTACATTGTTCGAGTAAACACTTTATAAAAAATGTATTAGATTTGTATATTATTGTCTAAGTAAACACTTTCTAGAGACTGAATGAGCTATGAACATTGTTCGAGTAAACACTTTATAAAATATGTATTAGATTTGTATATTATTGTCTAAGTAAACACTTTCTAGAGACTGAATGAGCTATGTACATTGTTCGAGTAAACACTTTATAAAATATGTATTAGATTTGTATATTATTGCCAGGGTAAACACTTTATAAAGAATGCATGGACTATGTATATTATTGTTAGGGTAAATACCTTATAAAGAATGTGTGGGCTATGTATATTATTTTCAGAGTAAACACCTTATAAAGAATGTATTGACTATGTATATTATTGCCAGCATAAACACCTTATAAAGAATGCATGGACTATGTATATTATTGCCAGAAAATGTCCTTATAAAGAATGCATGCTTTCTGTGTATTATTGCCAGGGTAAACACCTTATAAAGAATACATGGCTATGCATATTATTTTCAATGTACATACCTTATAACGAATTCATGGGCTATGTATATTATTGCCAGGGTAAACACCTTATATAGAATTCATGGGATATGTATATTAATGTTAAAGTAAATACCTTATAAAGAATGCATTGGCTATGTATATTATTGCCAGGGTAAACACCTTATAAAAAAATCCATGGACTATGTATATTATTGCCAGAGTAAACACCTTATAAAGAATTCATGGGCTATGGATATTATTGCCAGAGTAAACACCTTATAAAGAATTCATGGACTATGTATATTATTGCCAGAGTAAACACCTTATAAAGAATTCATGGGCTATGGATATTATTGCCAGAGTAAACACCTTATAAAGAATGTATGGGCTATGTATATTATTGCCAGAGTAAACACTTTCTAGAGAATGCGTGAGCTATGCATATTATTGTCAGGGATAACCCCTTATAAAGAATGCATGCCTATGTATATTATGGTCAGACTAAACATCTTATAAACAATGTATGGGCTATGTATATTATTGTCAGAGTAAACACCTTATAAAGACTGTATGGGCTATGTATATTATTGTCAGGCTAAACACCTTATAAAGAATGTATGGGCTATGTATATTATTGTCAGGCTAAACACCTTATAAAGAATGTATGGGCTATGTATATTATGGTCAGGCTAAACACCTTATAAAGAATGTATGGGCTATGTATATTATGGTCAGGCTAAACACCTTATAAAGAATGTATGGGCTATGTATATTATTGTCAGGGTAAACACCTTATAAAGAATGCATGGCTATATATATATTATTGCCAGGGTTAATATGACTTACTTTTATATTCTTGACAAGAATTCTGCAATGGTTTATGTTAAGGTTTTATATTTGTTTTTTTTTACAGTAATATCATCGGGTCTGCTTTCATATAGGACATCCATAAACAACAGATATGAATTGTTTACTTTATTCACGGTAAAATGTTGCAAATAGGAAAATATTTTAAATGGCCAATAATTTAAAATAGGCAGTCAAATATAAGATTGAAATAAATTTGCATCTTCAAAACAAAATGAATTTGAGCCAATCTCAAAATATTAGCAAGTTTTTTCAAATATTATCTTAAAGTGACATCCCCACCCATATTTATGAGATCCTTTGACACCCACATCTATACTTTGACCACTGATGGGCGAAATAGAACGTTTTTGAAAGAAGGTACATTCGCACGATTTAGCACTGGGAAGAGCTGCTCTTTTTTTTAAGGGGTCGAAATTTCTGCTGTATTTAATTTAATTTTGTGTAATCCGGTAATGAATTTAAAGCAACTTCTCTTACACAACGAACAATCTCAATCTCAATCTCAATCTCAATCTTCTCTCTCAGCTGTCAAATTTCAAACTGAACCGCCTTCCCCCATTTGTTCGTTTTTAGAATAGTTGTTCTACTCATATGCAAATGAATGCCACCTATAAAACATCTAATTGCGAACACAAGTTCTTTTTTCCTATGAAAATCGAGTGACCACAATGTGAAACTTCAAAGCTGATAACCCTTCATTTTCTTTCCATTTTTATTCTCCTTTGTATTTTAAACCACATTTTTTTAATGCCAAATGGAGGTTGAAGAACTTTGTGAAAATTCAGATACCTCCAATTCTTATGAAATTTTAAGAATAGACATTAATTAATACAATAGACATCAATTAATAAATATTCCCCAAACTTCAGTTTTTATTGAAGTGCTGTAAAAGAAATTTTAGGAGGAATAATATAAGCACAATCTTCCATTTGAAAATTCAAATATTTCAAATTTTTATTAGATTTGCCCCATAATTATGAGACACCAATCAAATAAGATTCCCTGCAACTCGTACAAAAAGGGCCAATGCTCCAATGGCTGAAAGGACCCTAGTTGAATATCTATCTATGAATGATGGTTGCAACCTGTAAATAGGACATCAGAGTCATGAAAACCATGTCAAATCTTGCACTACGCATATGCGACCCTTTTTTCGTACTTCAAAATCGAAGAGTTCATTCTAACTTTGGCAAGTAATGGTTCAGGGAAGATAACTTGAATCTGGCTCACTTCTGAACATTTCAAGTCAACACAGTGTGAGTCTGAACTTTATTTTTGCTATAAAAATACCCCAGAATACATTGATATATAATTGGTATTGGTTTTAAATATCCCTCAGACAGACATTGTCTTTTGTATATAATGATTTTAAACTATTCCTAGCCAAAAAACAACTTTAAGGGACAAACTTTAATCTAGCTCTTGCAGAGGGTGTTGAGGCTTTAAATAAGTGTAAAGATGTCAACCTACATTGTTGTTGTTGGTTCCGGTCAGACATGCATTCTTCCATCTGATATTGTGTTCATTGTGTGTGTTCTTAGATCACGGAAGACTGCAGGTCATCGGATGATAACCAGCAAATGTTGATGGCCGACCACAAATACGATATCAACAGAAGTAGTAGTAATATTTTGAATCCCTTCCGACGCACCACTTATCTCAAGGATGCCTTATGTCAAATTTGGTACACATTTTTCAGGTAATTTTGGAGCTTATACGTTACCAATAGGTAGACAGACACATATGCTCAATAGTAGTATGCATTCGATCTTATGTTATACCATTGAAAATTTACACGAATGTATAATTGTTTCGCATAGGTCAAGTTTGAATTCTTGTTTTCTTCTGATTCGGGCGATTTTTTTGCAGATATTTAAATTGAGTCTGCTATGCGATTTTCATGAATTTGGAAGCCGTCCATGTTTTAAAGAGGTTGATCATTGTTTGCCCATTCTCTCTCTCTCTCTTCCCCCTCTCTCTATGTAGTTTTCCTTTCTGCCTCTTTCTCCGACTTCTTTGCTTTTCTCTTCTTTTTGCTAGTCTTTACCCTCTCACCATCGCCATGGTGACCGTAGCCATTTTACTTTGACGACCAGAACCGATTTTTAAACGTAAACCGTTTCTGCTTATTAAGATTCTCTTTGGGTATTGAGAGGAAATCAACATTTTACCCTGTGCCAATTTCTTTGATCGGCTCTTATTCATTGGCAGTGATTCAGAGCAAAATAAAAACAAAACAATTCGCAAAAGTTAGTGATCAATTATAGATGTACAATTACTAAAGTTGCAAAAATATCAATAATGAAAAGAAACGACAAAAGTAAATAAAACAATAAATTGTAAAGATAGAGATGAGAACTTATCGCGTTCAAAATGACTGCGATATTTTGCTTGTCATATGGCCATTTGCAATAAGGAAAAGGTGCATGCTCAGATTTGTGGCGTTTTCTAGTTGCTATTAACTCGCATGCGTTGACAATAGTGATGGATAAATTGCAATATTTTTCCTGATTCCGATACAATTACCGATTCTGTTCTAAATTCCCGATTCCAATACAATTACTGATTCCGATTCCAATCATAAAATTGCCTAAAACAGTAAGATTCCATTGTTTTTGGGAGGATTGATTTAGCAGAGAGTGGTTATCTTTTTTTTTAAATGAAGATATAATTTTCTTTTTAATTTAACAAACTTCTTATCAAACTTCAAACCTCTGTATCTATTGTATCAAAGATTTTGATAAACTCATTGTGAGGTTTTTGTCTATATTTTTCACTTGCACCATTTTTTCCTATATATTCACTCGTGCCATTTTTACCTGTGCCATTTTTACCGGTCTATTTTCCCCCGATCTATCTTCACCTAAATTCGTTATTAGGATCTATAATTTTTTTGTTTTACTGCTAGTTTAGAATCAATCAATATTTATCATTTTATCACTAGTACCAGCAATGGACAATTAAGTTTTAAACAAACAAATATTTTAAAAAGAATCGTTTTTGGAAACAGAACTTAGGCCCAATTTTTTCTGATTCAAATACCAATTCCGATACCCCAAAAAGTTCTGATTTTTCTGATTCCCAATTCCGAATTCGATTAATCCTCCCGACACTAGTGGATGCCAAACTGTTTTAAAAGACGATATATGACGACAGTGGGTCAGGCAAAAAAATACTTCACCAGAAGAGGATATGTTCTCAATAATCAATCCAACATAAGGTGGGCTGCTCTAACATCAGCTGCCTATGCTCTATCGGGTTCAATTGTAAGAGATGCATCCTCCCATGCTTTACTATCTTTCTTTGAGAAAGGGTTCGCTGTGGTATAAGCTGACCCTACTCTGTTGTCAGGTATGGCCTTGTTCAGTCCTAGGAGATGCACCTTCCCAGGCTTTAACTTCTCCCTTTTAGAAGGTGTTAGTTTATTGCCAATCCTACTGAGAAATGCCAACGGAGCTGCTCAGGTTATTTTTGTGGAGCCGCATCTTTCTGCGATGGAAAAGATGATTTGGGTTGGTTTGGTTTAGAGAATATAAACCATCTACGGGTTATTTAATGCCGAATAAAGTTGTCAAATATAATTCTATAGGTAGGATAATTATTTATATTCCCAGAATGCATTGCTCTCAGAATACATTGCATTACTCTTAGAGAACATTACTCTTAGAAGAAAATTTTGCAGGGGGATACCATCATTACTCTAAAACAACACTATCCCCAGAATACATTGCTCTTAGAAATCATTGCTTTCAGAAAATATTACTTGTAGAAGGAAATTTCACTATGAGAGTGGGAACATTAATCCCAGAAAACATTACTCTTAGAAGAAAATCTCACAGAGAAGGTACGGACATTACTCAAAAAACACCACTCCAAGAAAAAATTACTCCCAGAAAACATTACTCTTTTAAAACATTACTCTTAAAAAAAATTCTCCTTGAAATTGGTAATCTTCTTTGTTCTCAACATGATTGATACTCAGCCACCGCCTTCTAGTATCTATTCGGAAGAAAAATAAGGTTTTGAATCAAATTGAATAATACGATTCAGAGTTAATTTATAGATACTAGGGCATGACGTGACCAACCAGTTGATCAGATCGGACCTCTCCGATCTCCTGTCTAGCCAAAGTAAGGGCCGAAGTGAAAGAATGGTTCAGCTACCAGGATCTCATCCTAACGCATCACAGGTTGCGACCAATGGCATACAGGTTGCCCCATTTTTAGGGAGGGGTGTTACCCCTTTTGCATAGGGTTGCAGTCTGCGAATTCGTGGCTCCGTTGACAGGGCGAGTGGCGGGAAGGAAGTAAATACAAATGGAAAAACGCGGTGGATGTGAGCAGTCATGAAAGAGATACGTGCAGTTGGTAGAACGTGTTTGGTAGTTGCATTATTGTTGTTTTGAACAAGGGTTCTTTCCGGAGTTAAGACTGTCGATAAAACTGTAGTATATTAGTAAATAGACATGCGAGAGGACCGAACATGACACATATACTAGATGTATAAGCCGCTTTCTTTCTTTCTTCCTTTGTTTGGTTTTCCTTTTCACTTTTTCCTCTTTCTTTACTGAGTGGAAATGAGATGCATTTAAATCAATTGCTCTGTGCACAATTTGCACAATCGCAGCATGAAGATCCAAAATAAAAACATTAGCTCACACGGAGGTGCGAAATGGCTAATTCTCAACCAATGAGAAGGATTACCACTTGTTTGAAATGGCTTGTCTCGGATACTAAAAGAGTTGGCTGGTTCCAATATAAACAACTGCTCGCTAACTAAAATGAAACTTCTTTTCAGGCTGACACACCCATGCCGCTGTTACTCTGATAAGATGCCTTAAACAACAGCGAACAATGACAACACGCTCAACGAAGGCAGAAAACGCACCAAAGAACCACTACCTACACCTCTCTGAAGAGCCTTAATGACTACTACTATGGCTACTCTCGCAACTGTTGCAGCTAGCAAAAAAGATAAAAATACACACACACACACAATGGAACTTCAAACAAACGGACACCCAAACACAAATGCATGCTAAGAAACATTTAAACAAAGTACCAAAACATTAGCTCACATCTAGGTGCGAACTGGCTACTTTTCAACCAATGAGAAGGATTCCCGCTCGTTTGGAATGGCTTACCTGGGATACTCAAATAGCTGGCTAGTTCCAATATAAACAACTAAAAAGAAATTTTTTTTTCAGGCTGACACACTCATGTTACTGTTACTCTTATAACATGCCAAAAAAAACCCCCCAAAATAACAACAACAACAAAAACACGCTCAATATAGCATGTTTTTCTCTTATAACACATGTTATTTCCCAATTTAATAACACATACTATTATAACACATGTTATAACACATTTTTTTATAACATATTTTTTTATAACATTTTTTTTATAACATGTTATAACATGTTATGACACATTTAACATTTTATCACATTTTAACACATTTTAACACATTTTAACTTTAAATAGGTTAACTTTAAATTATAGGTTAACTTTAACTTTAAATTTAAATTTATTTATTTAAATTAATTATTTAAATTAAATTATTTTAAATTTAAATAGGTCAACTTTAAATTATAGGTTAACTTTAACTTTAAATTTAAATAGGTTAAACATTTTAACCTATCACATTTTAACACATCTAACATTTTATAACATGTTATAACACATTTTTCTATAACATATTTTTTTATAACATTTTTTTATAACATGTTATAACATGTTATGACACATTTAACATTTTATCACATTTTAACACATTTTAACACATTTTAAATTTAAATAGGTTAACTTTAAATAGGTTAACTTTAAATTATAGGTTAACTTTAACTTTAAATTTATTTATTTAAATTAATTATTTAAATTAAATTATTATAAATTTAAATAGGTCAACTTTAAATTATAGGTTAACTTTAACTTTAAATTTATTTATTTAAATTAATTATTTAAATTAAATTATTATAAATTTAAATAGGTTAACTTTAAATTATAGGTTAACTTTAACTTTAAATTTAAATAGGTTAAACATTTTAACCTATCACATTTTAACACATCTAACATTTTATAACATGTTATAACACATTTTTCTATAACATATTTTTTTATAACATATTTTTTTATAACATTTTTTTTTATAACATATTTTTCTTATAACACGTTATTTCCCAATTTCTCTTATAACATGCTAAAAAAAAACAACAAAAAATAACCACAACACCAAAAACACGCTCAATATAGGCAGAAGACGCACCAAAGAACCACTACTTATACTTCTTTGAAAAGCCTTAACAACTACTACTACGGCTGCTCTTGTATCGTTAAGGCTAGCAAAAAGGTAAAATACACATCAATCAATCCAATAAAATAGCAAAGTGCAACAAGCCATGTAAAAAGACAGTTAGGAGATATTGCATTTATATACCGTCTGAATGTTTGTCTAAGGCGAGTTTAAACCTGGATATGGTAAGCATCATTACGACCTCCTCTGGCAGGCTGTTTCAGGGAGCAGAAATAACGGAAAGAGAATGCTGCCTTTCTTCTTTTAAGATGAAAATGATGATGGTACATCTGCTGTGGGTGACGCAGAGACCCCAACTAGGTTTTGGGGTGAAAAACTTTTCTAAAGGTAGATTTACATTCCCGTTGATAATGCCGTATGACAAAATTAGGTCCCCTTTCATCCCTTGCTGCTTAAGTGAGGACATATTTAGTTTTCTACGTCAAAGAACATTTAAACAAAAGTACTAAAATAACTATCACGTTAAATGAACTTCTTTTTATATATGTTAATCCCGAGCTATGGTGGGGTCCGTAGTGATGGATTTTTATCTTCACTTGATACGATCACAGACTTGGTCCGAGTGAAGGCCGCTTTTATAGAGATATTTGTGCAGGGTGGCTACTCATCTCATCACTGGCCTTCCTTTTGTTCGCTTCCTGTCGACTTTTAATAAAAAGTCAAGTTTCGCAATGGTTTCGTTGTTGTTGGCTCTCAGCACATGTCCGAACCATCTGAGTTACCATTCCCCCATCTTGCCCTCAATCAGTGCGATGCTGTAGCGCCCTCAGATATCCTCACTGCTACGTGGTCAACCGTGTAATTCCAGACATTCAGCGGAGCATTTTGGCTTCTATAAAAGCGAATTTTGCTCTGCCTTCCTCATTGTCGGCAAGCACTCGGAGCTGTACAAAGCGACGGATTTCACAACAGTCCGGTAGTTCTTCAACTTTAGACGGAGAGTGCCAGTGGTGATGCATCACTTGAGCCACATCACATTGATGCGTGCAGAAACTTCACCGAGGACTTTGCCGTTACGTTATCACTGAGTATTGAACTGAGATATTTGAAGGCGTGCATTCGTGGAAGATCCTGCCTTCCAACTTGGATGGTGCCATGTTTGTTTTTATCAGTAGTTAAATGTTCTATCTTTCTAATGTTCAGCTGTCACATACATATATTATGTGTGAAAAAGACAAAAGAAAAACAAACTAAATACAGGAATACATCCTAAAAAAATGAGATATTTTACCGGTTTCGTTCGGTTCAACGAACGCCTTCAAAAAAAGTGAAGATTTTAGAATTTATTGAATAACGGCAAAACATAGGAATAAAGACATTTTTAAATCGTCACTTTTTCTGAAGCTGTTCGTTGAATCGAACGACACCGGTAAAATCTCTCCTGTTTTGATGATTTATTCCTGTATTTAATTTTTTATTCCTTTATTTTATCTTCACATGTATTATTCACGATAAAACAACATAAACACAAAATGGCAGTCTCGTGTACAGGACAGATATACACAATCACGTGAGTGCTAAAAAAACAAAAAAATAAACACAGCAAGAATTTACAGTTCAGATCTTTCTTTTAACCCTGGCCAGGGCTAGCCTTTCATGAACTGTAGCAGAGAGAGAGAGAGAGAGAGAGAGAGAGAGAGAGAGAGAGAGAGAGAGAGAGAGAGTAGTGGGTAGTAGAAAGTGAACTTTCGGTTTACTTTTGGCAGCCTCATAACTCTCACTTCCCTTATTTTTTCCCTCAGTCCTCACATTCCATGAGCGATGTTTGTGACAAAGGTAGAAGAATTGTTTGCTCTTGATGAACTTAGTTGGGAAAAGAGTACGTTTTAAGCTCTCATCTTGCTCATGACGTCACAGTGACACCAGTCTGACTCCTCATTCATCCCTCAATATACAAGGTGTCTTCGCCAAATGCCACCCATCTATGAAATCGGTAATAAAATTCACAATCCTTTCTGCAATTCAAGCCTATTTGTTACAAATAAACTTTCTTTGCCTGACTTGTCCATCAAGTTTTATTCATGAATGTCCTAGAATCTTTGTTTTATTGCCCTTAAATGATATGCTTTGTTGATCTTTGTTGATCGTTTCATCAGTGGTAGATGTGCTCGTGAATGAGCTTCACAGTCACTGGATCTTAACCCCCTAAACACTGTGAGGTTATCTCAAAGATAATGTCTATAAAAGCAATCTCTACACTCTTGCATAACTGAAAAGGGTCATCACAGCCAAAGTCAGGGCAGAGTTATTGAGAATTTTGCACTTCGTATCCACATGTGCTTATCCTTGAACGGCGATGAAACAAAAACTGTTGGTCATTTATGACTGAAACTTGGTGGACAAGTCAGGCATAGACTGAAACTTTGGTTGGATTGCAGAAAAGAATTGTGAATTCTATTAACAATTTTATGGGTGGCATTTTTGGTGTGGACCGCATAATCATTCTGTTCAAGCCAGAATAAGATTTCTAGGAAAAAACAAAACACCAAGTTTAGCATCCAGTAGCAGTTGCAGTGAATGTTGCTTTATGTATCGACTCTTGATTGGATAAAGTCTCAAATCAGCAGTTTCGTTCGACCAATCACAGCGCAAGAAATATCCAGTGTTGAAAACTCGCATATACTATAAAAACCCAAACACAGCTTTCTTTTTTTCTTTTCGGTTCTTCTATACAACATCTTTGTCCTTTGTCAGAGGAGGAGAAATACTTATAGACTGAGACAATTAAAAAAAATGTTTGTCCCAATCTAGAATACCCGTTTTTTGGAGAGCTAGATTTTCCCCGCATTAAAACCCAACCATGTGTCTAAATTTGCGTCCATGTTGAGACTACGGATATTTATTTAAACACGTACATCTTCTAGTATCCTATATCTCTATAAAGCCACCATTCGCCTGTGCATGGAGTATTGTTGCCACATATGGGCTGGTGCACCAACCACTAGCCTCTCCCTCTTGGATATAGTGCAAAAAAGAATTTTGCCCTTAATATGTCCTGCACAGTCTGTCAAGCTAACGCCCCAATCGCATTGCTGCAGTGTTGTAACCCTATGCTTGTTTGACAAGTATTTCCACAGAATGTGCTCCGATGAACTTGCTGCACTTATAGCCCTCCCCAACGTAAATACACCGACCCGCCCATGTAGCAGCAAAATCCCACCCCATCAATGCAGAGGTGCCTAGATGCCTGAATATTTTCTATTCTGATAGCTTTTTTCCTCGGACCGCTTGCCCGTGGAATTCCTTCCCTGCTCCCTGTTTTCTCGACTGTACAAACATGCAGAAACATAAATGTAATGTGAACAACCATTTTGCTGCACAGCTCCCCCCACCCAAGGTTATCCCACTCCTCTTCACCAAATCTGACTGCTATCACAGTAGTCCCTTACGCTTCAGTGGCACTATGACTTGTTTGAGGTAAACAAAAGTAAAAAAAGAAGGAAAGTTAAAATAAATGAAAGTTTTGCATTTATTCTGGTGATGGCAAGTGCAGGAAATACGGACACCATTCCTCCTTACGTGTGTTTATAAGAGATACATTTTTTTGTCTATCTTCCAGTACTCTGCTTTATGAAGAAAGAAAATAATGTAGCGTTTGAAAAAGTGAGACAAGAATTTTACACCTTGCAACAAACGTGTGATTCAAGTCGACAAAAATTTACGAAGAAGTCAGGTGTTCCCATTATCTCGGATCGAATTAAAAGAGCCAACATTTTTATAAAACAGTTTCTCGTCGTAACTGACTGTTGTAATAGAATATCCTACACCCCCTTTGTCCTATATTGTAATAGAATATCCTACACCCCCTTGGGAGTGAGCACGTCGATTAAGAAAGGCCTTGCTTTCTGCAACTAGTAATATAAATTACTACTTGAGATTTGGTATCATTTCTATTAATTCTATTAATAATAGAGATTTGGTATCTGTCTGTCTGAAGCCGAAGCTATTCTATCAATTCTATTAATATTGGAGATTTGGTATCTGTCTGTCTGAAGCTGGACCTATACTATTACTATTATTAATAATGGAGATTTGGTATTTGTCTGAAGCGGAAATTCTACTATTCTATTAATAATGGAGATTTGGTATCTGTCTGTCTGAAGCCGAAACTATACTATTAATTCTATTAATATTGGAGATTTGGTATCTGTCTGTCTGAAGCCGAAGCTATTCTATCAATTCTATTAATATTGGAGATTTGGTATCTGTCTGTCTGAAGCTGGACCTATACTATTACTATTATTAATAATGGAGATTTGGTATTTGTCTGAAGCGGAAATTCTACTATTCTATTAATAATGGAGATTTGGTATCTGTCTGTCTGAAGCCGAAACTATACTATTAATTCTATTAATATTGGAGATTTGGTATCTGTCTGTCTGAAGCCGAAGCTATTCTATCAATTCTATTAATATTGGAGATTTGGTATCTGTCTGTCTGAAGCTGGACCTATACTATTACTATTATTAATAATGGAGATTTGGTATTTGTCTGAAGCGGAAATTCTACTATTCTATTAATAATGGAGATTTGGTATCTGTCTGTCTGAAGCCGAAGCTATACTATTAATTCTATTAATATTGGAGATTTGGTATCTGTCTGTCTGAATCCGAAGCTATTCTATCAATTCTATTAATATTGGAGATTTGGTATCTGTCTGTCTGAAGCTGGACCTATACTATTACTATTATTAATAATGGAGATTTGGTATCTATCTGTCTGAACTCGAAACTATTCTATTATTTCTATTAATAATGGAGATTTTAAATCTGTCTGTCTGAAGCCAAACTATTCTATTAATACTATTAATAATGGAAACTTTGAAACGAAAAGCTAATTTCGTTTTTGTATAGAATGTTTTGGGCGTGGCTACTGTGTTTTCGACCACGCCATTGGTCAGTTAACATTATAGGATTGAGATATATGTCAATCCCATAAAGTCAAATAATTACTTATTAAAAAAAAACTTCGACTATGAAAAAAAAAGAAGAAAAGAAAAAAAAGGAAAATATTGTCGGTACCATGAATAAAGTTTTTAAACCAGAAAATTTGGATTAAAAAAATGATTTAATAAATATTTCATTGTTTAACAAAATCTCGCGTCATGTTAACTGTTTCTAAAATTTCAAAGTTATCGTTTCAACGGCGCTTCTAAGCTGCAGTAAAATTTAAATCCTATTATCGTACACATGCGTTCCAGTGCGCTACTCTACATATCGCACTATTGGCCTTGTTCTTGGCCTTTTGGCTAAGATCAAAGTGTAGTATCTGTTCCGATGGATACTGCACCCCATAGACTGGTATTGTCTTCGCCTTCGGGGCTTGATTTACGCCGGTCTATGGGTCTGTCCTGTGCAGTTCTAGGAGGTTCGACCCTCCCAGGCTTCGCCTCCCATCTTTGGGGAGGAGTAAGTTAATTGCTTACTGCCTGAGGCGCCCCTACCGGGGAATGCCGACGGGGCTGCCCAGGCAATTTTTAAACCCCACTTTCCCGACCCAACCTTGTGTCACATCTTACTTGTGGGAGTAAGATAAAAAACTGGCCTTGTGCCTAACTCCTGGAGAGGAGTAAATCAATACTCTACAGATCGGACACATAAAAAGCAATATCTTCATAACATCAGAAGATCGATCTTCGGCCAAGCCGTAAGACTTTGACTATGAAAAATAATAAGAAAAAGAAAAAAAAGGAAAATATTGTCTGTACCATGAATAAGGTTTTTAAAACCAAAAATTTGGATAAAAAAATGATTTAATAAATATTTCATTGTTTAACAAAATCTCGCAGCATGTTGACTGATTCTAAAAATGTCAAAGTTATCGCTTCAACAGCGTTTCTAAGCTGCAGTAAAATTTAAATCTCATTAAAAAATTCTTTGTTTAATTTACTTATTTTTCTTTTAGCAAACATGGCTTTATCGGTTCGGTAGATTGCGAACCTTTTTTTCTATTTTTTTTAAATTTGTATTTTTTATCGTTTACTTATTCTTACAAAATTTAGGTACGTATTTAAAACAGTTGTTTTAAATACATTTTGTTATGTATTATTTGGATTATTTGGACTACTATTCTCATATTGATTTTTATTTTCAAAACGTTTCGGCCGATGTAACCTCTGACCTTTTCATGGCGTAAAGTAAAGAATGTTTATATTAAACGAAGAAACAGATGTTTGAGATTGTGTAGTACATGCATTTGGATTATGAGTGTACGGAAAAAGCGAATGAAGTATAACTTTATTCTCCGCCTATCGGTGAAGACACTGTAGCATAATTAATGCTATTATTTTCGTGAATAAAAAGAAAGCAAGAAACGAAATTGTTGTTGTGATGATAAAAGAAAGGAAGTGATTAAAATAAAGTTACAAACGTTACGTATGTAATAATTTAAATCATTTGTGTTTAGTAAAATTTGTTATTGTGTAAAATAAAAAATGCATATATTTGTAGCATTTGCATGAGCGAACTATTTTATATCAATGTACGTTAGCTTCAACTGAGATGGTGATTCGGCTTTGTGCTTGCGTAATCATTGTCTCTTTACTGCGTAGGCGTGTGGCACGTCTATGTGTAGCGATATTCATGCGCGTCAACATATTTTGGCACCAAATACAATACTCAACGTCAAGCCAGTTCAAGGGGTTTCTTCACGTCGACAAGACGCATCTTCGTCCTGATTTCGCTCTGCTTTGGCTAAAGGCAGACGAGATGCCGAACTCCAGGATATGACATTATCAAACCGACATGAATCAGTCCACTGTTCCATTTATCTTTTGTTCCTGTGTGCCCGTGAATAAATATTAGCATCTATTTGGTTGTGGAGCCATTATTTATTTCGAGGAAGAATGGTGACTCTTTTCTTGTGTAACATTTCTATTTCAGTCGGATTCGGCCAGACGTACTAACTCTTCCAAGTAAGTTCGTCATTCTGACTTTCTTCCTGATTTAAATCTGTAACCTGTTTCCGAACCAGCTCAAACTGGTGACAAACTAAATATTAAACGAAGGAACGGTATTGTGTTATGTTTTAAATTATGTAGTAAACGAATTCACAGTATGAATGTACTAAAACAAAAACGAATGAAGTACAAATTTTATGCCCGTATGTCAAAGAAGAAAATTATTTTTTTGTAACTAGAACTTAAATTGTTGTGTTTATAAAAGTAAGGAATGATTAAAATAAAGTTAAAAACGTCATATCATTATATTTGTGTTCATGTAAGTTTTAGTTTAACAAAATATGATTTATTTTTTAATTTTTTATTACCGTAGTTCACCCCAAACAAGGGAGGCCGCCACTGTAGACGTAAGGGGCTACTGAGAAGGAAGAAAAGGGGAGAAGGTTGGGAGGGGTCAACCTAAACTGGGATCTGCGCAGCGAGATATCTGTTTACATTAATTTTAAATTTCTGCATGTCAGTACTGTCGGGGAAACAGGGGGCAGGGAGGGAGTTCCAGAGGCCAGCAGCACGAGGAAAGAAGCTATTTGAGTAGAAAGCTCTCCGGCATCTGTGGACCTCCACAGTGAATGGATGGGATTTAGTTGATTGTCGAGTGGGTCTAGTGAATTTACGTCGAGGGGGCACCAGAGTAGCCAATTCATCGGAGCACAATCCATTGAAGTATTTGTAAAACAAGCACATTTGATTATTACAGTTGATTAGCATTTCTGAGGAGTAAGGTAAACACATAGAATGTCTTAAAAATCACCGTAAAGTTTAGTAGTAATTTAAGTAAACATAATGAGTACTTACAACCGGCCATGTGGCATAATGTAAGAGTGTTCGCTAATGGGTTGGGAGACCCGGGTTCAATCCTCGGTCGAATCATACCTTCAAAAATGGTACTTGATGCCCCCTTGCAAAACACTCAACATTATAATGTGAGGATCAAGGGTAAGTGGAGTAAACCGGGAAAGAGTGGCGCCCTCTCCTGCACCTCAGTGTAGTAGCTAATTAAAAAGGGAGCCTTCAGGTCGCCCTCGACTATGGTCAACCACTTAACTTTACACCTATAACTGTATTATGAAGTAATTTTTAATGTTCGTCTCTGTAACAAAAGCAACAATCTCGGTCTACATTTTCCCCCGGTTAAATAGGGAGTGTGCCTTACTAAAGTAACGGACCGGAAAGGATATATGAAAACGATTGTAATTTCTTGTATTGTACGTAAATGGCTGACTAGTAAGAATGAAATAACGATGTTTCATACGCAATGCTATTTAGGTCTAACATCAATAATACGACTGACTTATCTTTATATGTTAGATATATACGTTTGTCTCGTCCAGAAATCCGAGAAAAAAGACGGTGCTACTCCAGATTAGAACTCGATTTAGAATCGACTTAGCGTCATTAGGGTTAAAGTTACGGTTAGCGTTAGGGTCAGAGATAGCCTGGGTCCTAATCTGAAGAAATACAAAGAAGATATATATACATACTTCGAAAGACACGGCATATCTTACACGAAACGTTGATAAAATGTAATACTTATATACTAGTAAGAATGTAATAACGATTTTTCATTAGCAATGCTATTAAGGTCTAATATCGATAATCCGACTGACTTATCTTTATAAGTTATATATATATATATATATATTGCATGTCATATACTGCATCGATAGCAAACAAATTTCCCGCCTGGATAACTTTTTCGTTTTTGGAATACCATTCACCACCTAGATTGTTTTTAATCAACCTCTTTGACATCTTTCTTGAAGCTGTTTTAAACTTTATGACTTGGATGAACTGTATAAGTTTAGCAAAAAAGTATGTTTTGGGTCGATATATTTGATGTTTTATATAATTTTATGTATTTTTATGTAACATTTTTTAATATATTTTCAAAGTTTAATTTTATTACCTGCAGTAATGTCATTGCGGTAATGGTCCTCTGAGGAGAAGATTTTCTTTGAAAACTCATGAGTTAAGGACTTTAAAGGACTTTGCTGTAACATTGAATGCAAATAAAATTTGAGTCGCACCTTATTTTATTCTTTCACTTTATCTAGCGCTATATATATATATATATATATATATATATATATATATATATATATATATATATATATATATATATATATATATATATATATATATATATATATATATATATATATATATATATATATATATTTGTATTGTCATGGAATCCGAGAAAGAAGACATATATACATACTTCAAAAGACACGGAATATCTTACACAAAACCTTGAAAAAAATGTGATACTTCTAAAGAAAGAGAATAGACATCTAACAAAGTGATTGTCGGTCTGCCAAACCTATAACACCTCGAAATCTGAAGATGAAGAAAAAACAGTTTCTTCCAAGCGCATCATCGCTCAGATTCAATAGCAATTAAGAAATGCGGGTGGGGAAGAGATGAAATCTAGTCGCCTAAAAATGGTACTTATACATTTATTTTTATATAAAAAAGGACGCCTTTATCGATTTAGTCATAAATTGATTGTTATTGATCTGTGCACAATATTGAGAAAGAAACGCAATTTTATTTTAGGGCAAACAGTCTGATTAACTAATTTAGCTGATTAGGTGAACTGGCTACTCATATAAATATCGATGAAAGGCAGGGGGACAGGTGTGTGTGTGTGCGAGATTGACCAATTGTTGCCAGGAGGGTAAGCAATTGAAATAAAATACCCATTATCATCAGCCCAAAGGGAAAGGATGCCCTAGCTTTAATTTATATTATTTTTTTATAGTCATTAATTAAATTTAGTAAATTATATTTCTTATCTGGTACTAATTTAGAATTGGTATATTTCTGCTTGAAGCCTAATCGATGTTATTACTTATATTAATAATGGAGATTTGGTACCTGTCTGTCCGAAACCGAAATGATACTATTAATTCTATTATTAATGGAGAATTGGTATCTGTTTGTCTGAACCCGAAACTATACTATTACTTCTATTATTAATAGAGATTTGGTATCTGTCTGTCTGAAGCCGAACCATCCTATTACTTCAACTAATAATGGAGATTTGACATCTGTCTGTTCGAAGCCGAACCTATACTATTACTTCTATTAATAGGGAAGATTTTGTATCTGACTACGTGAAGCCGAAACTATACCATTACTTTATTACTATTGGATATTTGTATCGGTCTGTTGGAAGCCAAACCAATACGATTACTTCTATTAATAATGAAGATTTGGTATCTGTCTGGCAGAAGCCTAAACGATACTATTACTTCTTTTAGTAATGGAGATTTGGTATCTGTTTGTCCGAAGCCGAAACTATACTATTACTTATATAAATTATACTATTATTTTAGTGCTCAGTTCAGTTTACTATTCTGTTTCAGACTAATGTAATATCTTTCAATGCTCAATTAATGGGGAGAGGTAGTTTAGTATCTCTTCTGTTGTATAAGACCATCCTCCCAGGCATTATCTGCTCTTTTGGTGGTAGTGTAGTATCTGTTCTGTTGTCATATCATAATCACATGCATTACCCCTTTTCTTTGGGGGTAGATGTATTATCTGTTCTATGGTCATGATAACCTCTTCGAAGTTACCTTCTTTTTGCGAGACAGTTAATTATAATGTACTATCTTTTAATTCTCAAGTCAGGGTGGTGGTGGTGTAATATATGTTCTCTTGCAATAAGACTATTATTTCAGGCATTATCTCCTTCATTCGGAGGGAGAGGGTAGTGTAGTATTTGTTCTGTTGTGATGAGACGATCCTTCCAGGCGTTATTTCAACATGAAATCGTCACAATCGGCTGTTCATTAGCAAACGTAACATTTATATACATATTAGCAAAAATTGAAATAAAAATGTGACAGGGAAAGAGAGATTTGGTTCCAATGAAGAAGTGATATCGGAAACCGAGGCTTATTTTTAGACTAAAGATAAATCTTTCTAAAAAAAGTAATCGAATTGTTAGAGAAGTGTTGGAATAAAGATGAATTTTGCCTAAAAATTGTTGTTTTATTAGTCAGGCCACAGACTTATCGATGTGTTACATAGTTCTAAATTCCATTGTTTAATTTGCTTCATTCAAATATATACTTTTGTGTTTTATTACACACTATTGTGATGTCTCAAAATGTTGGCCTGAGATATATATATATATATATATATATATATATATATATATACATATATATATATATATATACATATATATATAATATATATATATATATATATATATATATATATATATATATATATATATATATAGATAGAGATAGATAGAGATAGATAGAGAGAGAGAGAGAGAGAAAGTCTGATTGGTTGATCAAGATTATATGTAATGAGAGAGGAGCATGTTTGAAATAGTAATTATTTAAGTAGTCAGTTGACAAAGGGTAGTATAAGGTTATGCAGTAGTCACCCCCACTTCCTGTTGGGTTAGTCGTGTATCGTGGGAGTAGGGGTGTTTTTCTTCTATTATAACTTTCTCTAGGAACGAAAAGTCGGTACAAGCTGGAACATAAACACTGAAACATTTGAGACACATAATCTAATTTTATAACTTAGTAAAGGAATGGAGTCACAGTGTTAGTTAAGTATAATAAAGTATACTTTTTTAAAGACAAAAATGTCTTTGTCGTTTTTGTATGCCAGTATTTATTCCAGTTCATTTGCTCACAGCCTGTCGGACACAGCACAACGAAGGGTGCCGTCCTTGATTAAGACTATGATTTCTCAACCAAAAGCAGAGAGGAATTACAGACCGACGATTTATCCAAGTTCTCGACTAGCTGCGCCAATACCAAAGTTTTGCGGATCATTAGACACAGTGTAAGACTAGAATGATTGACAGAGCAACCGGACTGCATTTAGTGCCAAGTTACTCAGAATATAACAAGATGTTCACATGTGTATGTGTGTGTACTTCCCGTGTATACGTAACTTACAGATTAATATTTTAAATTTATTATTAATCGATTATTTATTAAAAGCAAAATGCGTAAACTACTAAAACAAACATTAAAATAATCTATTAAAAATAATTTAATTACAAAATTTTATCAACCATAATGCATTTCCATTTCCTCGTAGACAAGTCAGTATTTTGTTAATTATTTAAACATACGAATATTTGATACCAAACTGCTGTGAGACCCGTCGCTTTATACAGCTCTGAGTGCTTCCGACAACGAGGAAAGTGGAGCGAATATTCGACATTATGGAACGTAAAATGTTCCACTGGATGTCTGGAATTACACTATTTGGCTACGTCTGCAACGAAGATATCCGAAAGTGCTACGGCATTGCACCGATTGAAGGAGAGATGAGGGAATAACGGCTCAGATGGTTTGGACATGTGCTAAGAGCCAACAACGATACCGTCACGAAACTTGCCTTTGCATTAGAAGTCTCCGGAAAGCGACCGAGGGATAAACCGATGATGAGATGGACAGACGCACCGCACAAAGATCTCCGTAAAAGCGGCCTTCACCCGAACCAAGCCTGTGATCGTTTAGCGTGGAGACAAAAATCTATCATTGCAAACCCCGCCGTAGCTCGGGATTAATGCACGAGAAAAAGAAAGAAGAATATTTGATATTTGTACTTTATGCTCTATAGCGACGCACCTGTTTGAGATATTCTCTAACACACGGTCGCCATATGTATATGTTGTGTTCTTGTTAATAACACATTGTGGTCGAAAGAAAGATAAAAAGCAGAGTAATAATTAAGAAACAGTTGGGTTTACATACAATACATGTATTCTTTTAGAGACAATTTGTCAAAGACAAAGGTAAGAGGAATATACGAAACATGATATATCAAAGAGGTGAAAATCACAGAAAAGGCTATGTTAATGTTCTTAACACAATCGAAGTACACATGTTACCAGGGTAAACGAATAGAGAGATATGCAATATGTAATGTACAAGTAAATATGACATACTTTTTTATTGATATGCTGGAAGCCTGATTCTGCAACAAGATGTGTTGTTGCGTCAGAGTTGTTAAGGTCATGCACAGATGGAAGGCTGTCGTACTGTGCACGCCGACTTGGGTATCCAAGCCAGGGAAAAACTGAATCCGGCTCTATAAATTCGTATGAGGGTGGAATAAGATATATGTTTGTGTTTTGGAAATAGGCAAGTGTATTCTCTTGTTGGCTACTATTGATTCAGGGAAGATAACTTGTATATTGTTCCTCCTTATAATCATTCCATTAAATTCTCATTAGAAGTTACATGTAGCAGATAAGCGGATAAAATCTTTCTATCTTTTGTTGGACAGCTAGAGAGAGAGTGGTCGTTGTTTGAGACAGCTGCTCACACCACCCTCTTATGGGTGTATTATGTATGAAAGATGTGCTTGATTAATTAATTCCACGTGAGTTATTTAGAGTTGTAAGAGCACCCAGAATGCCAGTTCTTAGTATTCAAGCGGGGTGCCGGATTATTTTTCTTCCTTTCACTACAACAGTGACGACGGTTGCTATTAATATAAGCAGCAGTAGTAGTTCTCCTTTCTTCTCTTCACCTACAACACAAGACGTTCGCTCTTAGCATAAGCAGTAGAAATAGTTCTTGTTTCTTCTCTTCGCCGACAAACGAGATGTTCGCTCTTAATATTAGCAGTAGCAGTACTTCTTTCTTATATTCACCGAAAACAGTTTAAAAACATAACCGACATTCGTCCAAAACACATACGAACGATGTGGCATCCAAAACAAAACTGACTTGTTGAGCAAGAAATCCCACTTCTTTTATTAAGCCATTTTGCATTGCCAACAGAGCCTATTTTGCATAATAACGACCCTCGCCTCGTAAAAAAACGGTTCTAGGTTCGCGACCATGTGCAGCCACTGTTTCCTTGCAACGGCGCATGCTAGACATGGCCGCTTATTCCTCGGTCTATTCGCACCGTCATCACAATATTTTTCTTTTCTTGTGTACAGCGGGAGAGAGCGGTCGTGGTTTGAGGCAGCTGCTCACACTAACCCTAACCCTATTATGGCTGTATTATATATGTATATTGTAAACTGGAAAAGTAAAAGAAAAACTCTGAAAGTATTTTAAAAACCTTAATCAATCAGGCTGTCATTACTTATTAAGTTTTACAACTGCTGTTATTAAAAAGAAGACTTCATTAACGAAAAAGAACAGAAGAGAGAACTAACTACTGCTATTTGTTATCAACACAACATAATTCAATCTGTTTATGTGATGAGCTGACGTCCGGATTGTAGAATCGAACTGACACTTACCGGCATAGAGTGCTCCAATAGTTGATATGTAAATCAAGCAAGAATTTTTATAAAGTATAATCTACTCATGGACTAGCAGCCGAACAGAACTAATAGAATGGGTTTTTTCTATCTAAGCATAATGGGACATTCCAACCTTTTTATAAACCGTCTGTTAAGTGTTCTATTCAGTTTATTTGTTTGTAGCTCAACTGATCAGACAGTTCAGTACTAAATACTAAATTCAATATGGCGCTGCTAACAGGATCTATGGATCCTGAAGATTGGGAATATTACCTTGTGAAGGCAAACATTTCTGCCAGCTAAGCTAACACCTATGCTGTAACATTTGCAAGTTATAAGCTGACAAAGGAGAACCTACAAATAATTGAACAAGCCATGTTAGAAGAGTTAGGGGTCACATAAATGGGAAAAGCCCCGTCAATCCTTAAGCAAGTTAAGGAGTTCTCTGCCCGGGGTATATATGCTTAGACACTAGTAGCCAAACTGCTCCAGCTCAATCTTGAAATTACCCCCCAACAATTCAGAAAATTCAGGATTGATTTACATATTGGAACACTTTATACCGGAAAGTATCAATTTGATTATACACGGATAATTAGCTGTGATTGAAGAATTGCTCCACCATAGCGCTACACACATGAATGTGAGCATTTCTTTATTCCTGAATCAGTGGAGAAACTTTCCGGTCTATCGGATTCTGCAAGAATCATGCCCGGTGCTGAATTCGGAATCAGCGAACCTTTGTATTCGAACAGCCTAACCTATCCGTGTTATTGACTGCTTCACTCCGCCTCGAAGGTTAAAGCCTCACCCGATTAAATAATCGGAGACCAACCGACCATGAGAGACGGGTCAATGTTAAAACGCATTGCAAAATCTGAACAATGAAGCAAAGATTTTCGAGCAATGTGGAAGACAACCCCGGTGGGACAGAAAATGGACGAAAATCACACGCATGCTTGCAAATGGGCAGAACACCCAATGACAAGACCGGCGTACGCTCACCGACAGATTTATACGCCATTAAACGTACAAACAGTAATGCTGAATGAATATAATGCCACTAATATACTGATCACAGATAACTAATATTGAAGAACTAAATTATATAAAATGCATCGATTCCTTTTCATATAAGCGTTAGTTTTTATTGTCTTATATACAGAGTGACCTCCCCGAAATGTCACACATGGAATCGTTAATAAAATTCACAACTCTTTCTACAATCAAATGATATTCGGCACAAATAATCTTCAGTCTATGTCTGTCTTGTCCACCAAGTTTCAGTCATGAATGACCAACATTCTTTGTTTTATTGCCGTTTAATGTTATTCGGGGGGCACTTTGGTGATGGTTTCATCAGTAGGTGTGATCCTGAATGGGCTTCACACTTATCGGATCATACCCCTCCAGATTATTATCTGTATGATTATCTGAAAGATAATGTCTATTAAAACAATCCCAGGACTATTCCTGAGAGAAAAAAAGGGCTAGCACAACCAAAATGAATTGGCTACTCTTGTGCCCCCCTCGACGTAAATTCACTAGACTAACTCGACAATCAACTAAATCTCATTCATTAACTGTGGAGGTCCCCAGATACCGGAGAGCCTTCTACTCAAATAGCTTCTTTCCTTGTGCTGCTGGCATCTGGAACTCCCTCCCTGCCCCTTGTTTCCCCGACAGTACTGACATGCAGAAATTTAAAACTAATGTAAACAGACATCTCGCTGCGCAGATCCCAGTTTAGGTTGACCCCCCTACCTTCTCCCCTCTTCTTTTTTCTCAGTAGCACCTTACGTCTACAGTGGCGGCCTGCCTTGTTTGGGGTGAACTATATTAAAAAAAATCAAGCAGTGCCAATCAGTGGCGTGCAGGGGTCTAGTGGTGCCTTGGTGATGCCCGAGGCCAACTCCTTAATTGTATGCCCTAAAGACTCAAGTCTAAGTCCTAACACTGACAACTATTATGAGAAAAGAAGATAGTTTGAATATGATTAAATGCCACCCGCTTAATTTGCATACCCGGGGGCCATCGCTTTGTTGTGCCCCCTTCCCGGCTGCACGCCACTTGTGTCAAGAGACAAAAGTGTCAGAGCTGTTCACAATTTTGCACACCGTATCCAGTTGTGCCTATCATTGAAAGGTGATAAAGACTGTTGGATATTTATGACTGAAACAGCGTAGACTGACGTTTATTTGTACCAAATATGGTTGGATTGCAAAAAGGATTGTGAATTTTATTAAGAATTCCATGGGTGAGATTTTCTTTCTTTTTATTGGGGGGGGGGGGAAGGCACTCTATACGTTAGAATTCATTTTTCTCAAATATGGAAATCAAATCAGTGAATAAGAAATCGATTAGTTTTACCGATAAACTTCGTTTTGTAGCAGATACAATTCGGAGATGTTTCGTATGAAGAATTTGGCAGACGAATAATAATTCAGGCACATCTGGGAATTGTCCAGATTTCGTAGAATAACAGAAACACAAAAAAACCTTCTAAAACGAATAACAACATTCAAACAAGCAAGAAACATAAAAAAAATACTATAAGACATTTTGAATAGAACGCAAAAAACTTTCATGTTTTCAACTTATTGGTTAAGTTTAGTGAGCAACAGATTTCTGGCAGAACATCAAATGTTTTAAATCGTCTTTCAACTTAAGGAAAAACAAAATAGAAATCTGATATCAAGTTGTCGATATCTAAGAAAAAAAAAACACAACATTGTTTTATAAAAACACGAGGAGAATACCCGTTCCATGACGGGTAAAATTAATTCCCTGTACAGAACAGTTTTTCATAACTGTTATCTCCCCTTACGAATATTACAATCAAGACATAATGATACTAAACCTTACGTCTAGAATTCTTATTGCAATTTTGATTAAAATCGATTACATGATTTGGATTCTATAAAATGTCTAAAATTTATGGCGTCAGGTTTAAGAAGACAGAAATGCAAGAATTCCCACACTATCAGTGGCCTGGAACGTTAACTTGTGGATTGTGTGTTGACCGTTTTTTTTTTTTTGGGGGGGGTACCTTCATCGTTGTGCGTCCGATAAGGAAGTGTATTCTCACACAATGTTCCCGATTCCTTTTGGACTGCATTGGGACTAATTTCTTGTGGGTATGCATAGTAGCAACCATACTGTGAACATTTCTTGAACTACTTTCTTAAAATGTTTTTTTCCTTTTTCTTCTTAAATGGCCTCAATTAAGGCAACACCACATCGGGTATTGTCAGTTGTTGGGGTCCTTATTCCAGGTATATATTTCCCCTGATGAACTGCCAAGCAAGAACCTGCTTGAGTAGAGAAACACGTGTAGGGAAAAAATGTTTAACTTCGAAAAATCTGAAAAATAAATAAACTATGAAAGGAAAAAGTCTTTTGTTGTGATGAATGATTTCTTGAACGAAATGTTTTGGTAAACCTTAAACAAAACACATATAAATGCTCTGTACCCTGTAATCGAGTATCATCGAGCTTATTTTTATTGGACTGATTCCGGTCTTTACTGAATAAACTACCTTCTCAGTGAAAAATCTCTCTCTCTCTCCCTCTCTCTCTCTCTCTCTCTCTCTCTCTCTATATATATATATATATATATATATATATATATAGCTTCATTGACATCTGGATAAATATATATATATATATATATCTTCATTGGTATCTGGATAAATATATATATATATATAACTTCATTGACATCTGGGTAAAAATATATATATATATATATATATATATATATATATATATATATATATATGAGTAAATATATTAGATGGCTTCCATTTCACCGTACACAAAAATGGCATTGAATGTTAATCAGTTTGCGTGACTTTCCTCAAGCCTCCTCAGGCCAGTCCTGTCATCTCTGCACGAATGCTATTCTGGAAATGTGTAATGTCTGATGCTTATTTATGATCTTTTCTGACTCACGAAGAATTTCCACACGAGTTGTTATTAGTGATAGTACACAGGTAACAAACAGGTGTTCTTACCTGGAGTCCGAGTGACAGCAAGTCTTCCCAGATTTCCAGCACTCTCAGCTTATTTCGATCTCTTCTCCTCCTTAAATCCTCTTTTTCACAGAAGAGATGTTGCTAGTCTCTCTCTACTCCATTGTTATTTCTATAGAAGATACTCAACTGAGCTATAGTCTTTAGTTTCGGTCTTGTAAGACATTTACAACTAGAACTCATCTTCTACCACAATGAAAACATATTTATTTTCTCGCTCCATGTGTCTTGCACTAGGTAGAATTTCTATAGATAGAGCTTCTTTGTTGAACCTATTATCGTGGGGCTGCGCCTCTTCTTATTACAACATTGTTGTCTTTAAATCCAATGTCAACAAATTATGATACATGAGGGGGAGTAAGATTCCAAAATGTGTATGAGCGGAAGAAAAGAGTTTGCGAGGGTGGGGAGAAGCATGTAGTTTGCGGGGCATTTCTTTTCAATTCAATTCAATTAATTTGGCAAAAAATAAAACAAGCCTGTTTTAGTTGCCATGTAGGGAAAAGGGTGGTAGAAATTTACACATAAGAGGATACAGTAGCCTAGCACTTGTCCAAATTCACCTTGAATTGCTGCGTTGCCGAGGCAATTATTACTTCTCTTGGGAGATTATTCAAAGTTCCAGAGATCCTGATTGAAAAGGCGGCCCTCCTCCGGTTCAATCAAAATCGGCGGCGAAATAGTTTCTTGCGGTGTCCACCTTTGATAATAATAAATTTGGGAAACTAAAACTCTCGCCTGAAGTTATATTACGGAGGATGTTTAATAACGGGAACTACATCTGAACCAACACCGTTTGCTGCTGACTCACTTCTAAACTGAGTCGGTTAATATTCCGGTTTGCAAACTTTATTTAACAAAGACATAAGAATGCAGACATTAATTATAGTAGTAAGGTAATTGAGTCCAAGTTTTGTAACTCGTCTAGGGTTAATTCGTGCCTCTCGGCATGATGACAAGAGGGGAAAGGAAATGTCTGTCTGTCTACATTGAGGTCTGGAACTGAATCATATTTAAATTCAATTCAATTAATGTAGAATAAAATAAAACAAGCATATTTCAGTTGCCATGTTGAGAAAGGGTTGTAGAAATTTACACAGAAGAGGATACAGTGGCCTAGCACTTGTCCAAATTCACCTTGAATTGATGCGTTGTTGGCGCATTTATTACTTCTCTTGGGAGACTATTCTAAGGTCCAGGGATCCTGATTGAGAAGGCGGCCCTCCGCCTGTTCAATCGAAATAGTAGTGAGAGATTCCATATAGAGCGGGTGATCGCAGGATATTCACTATAGCAGGAAGAGATGATTGCACAGCCGGAAACATTAGCCATTAGGGAAATCACACAGCGCTTGGTACAAGGCCATCTAATATTTGACATGACTAGTTAGTAACTGTGTCCATATTTTTGTGAGTTATTTTTAAATGTGTTTTGTTTCAATTAAAAGATAAGGAACAAGAAAACGAACTATTAAAAATGATGAGAATTGATTCTAAAAGACGTACATTTTGGTATTCTTTTATTGGCTTGTACGAAAGTAGCAAATTGATTGAAAGGCTGAAGAACTCGACTTTCTCAAAGTGTTAGGTTCTGAGACGCCGACTTAATTTCGTTTTAAATTATTTCATTATCTTTTTAAACGGTAGGACAAACAACTGACATCTTTATCAAGGGAGAGAGGGGGGGGGGCGATACGAAATAAGGAACCGCTTTTCAGAAAAGCAATATATTTGGTCTTAAAGTTTCTCTTTTAATATGACATGATTAATTGGTTGCGTTTCATGTAATTCATAAGCAATAAAGAAGGTTTTGTTGATTTTGACGGCCAGCAAAATGTTCTTTATTGCTTTTACTGAGTTTTTGTTCGGAAACCGTAAAAAATCGAAGACAAAACAGCACATAATGTATCACGACCTTATTTGACTGACATAGTGTTCTTTTTTCTGTCTAGAAAACAATGGATACCCTCTGCACGGTTAAAGTGTTTATGGTGGCTGAATCCTTAGATAATGACCTCCAGTCTTTAGTGAACCGAGGTCAAACATGGATGATCACATTTAATGCTACCAAGCCAAAGCACGTTTCCTTTAACAACTATAAATAACTTTTCCAACCACCGATTGTTCAAACTCATCAGCTTGACATTCTCAGGCAACATGAGATGGAATAAGTGTTTGGAAGATGTTGCCGAGTTTGCTGCAAAGAAGATAGGCTCCCTTTATCAGGCTAGAAAATATCTCATATCTGCCAGTATCCTGTATCTTTATGAAGCCACTATTCGTCCGTGTATGGAGTATTGTTTCCACATCAGGCTGGTGCACTAACGTCTTATTCGATTGACAAAGTGATGTTTTTCTGTCCCAAAAGACAATGGATACCTCCTGCTGTGTTAAAAAGGTTTATAATGACGCAAGAGTTGATTTGTTTTTTAAAAGTTATTCTCATCTCACTTGGAACACAGAGTTATACACCCATCAACAGAATAGAATACACTTAATTACTAATTAATTAATTAATCAAGGAATATAACAGAAAACAGTAAAAGTAGTAATAAATATAAACAAAATTATAAATACAAGAACAAAAAAAAATTTCTTAAGAAAAATTTAAAAAATCGAAAAAATTCGGCTGTAAAATTGGATGGCTCAAGTGACCAGTAGCAATTCTTTGCTGAACGGTTATGTAGAAGCAGAAGTAAACACAGCATGCCACTTACAAATACAGGAAAACGACTGGGATAATGAAGAAGGACTAGGGTATTTCGTATTATTTGGACTGTTCGGACTATTGTTCTCACTTGGATGTTATTCTCACGTTTCGGTCGACGTAACCTCCAACCTTCTTTAAGTGCGTCACCTATTAATAATATTCTTAAAATCGCCTGTACTGAGGAATGAACGTTCAACGTCGATAACTTAGAACTGATTATTAATTAGTACTTTATCCGTTGCGCCACAGATTCATGTGGACAATTCTAGTATGAATTGTAGAAGCTGTACACCTATTCGTTTTTTAAGATGTGTAGTGCTACTACTTTTTACCATATATATGTATATATATATAAATATATATATTAGTAGAGAATGGTAGTTTGCTTGAAGCATTGCTGGGTTTAGTAGTAGTAAGTTTTTGAAAGGCTGTGAGCAATGCAAGTTCCGGGTAAGATGCAAGTTGTAAGGAACAATAACAATAAATCGAATACGAAATATGACTTACTATTTATTTTTCCTTTTTTTCTAAAATCTTACATAACAGCAAGAGTGTTTTTAGCTGTTCGTGTGATGTCCGGGTGATTAAAAATCACTATTTGATATTTCGGGAAAAGACATCCCTTTGTCAAAAATAATTAAACCAGAAGAAAAATATTTTTTTCTTCTCCGACTGTGTAGAGAATACTACAAAACAAAATGGCTATCAGATGTAGACCGCAGCAAAAACTATAGCAGTTTCGCAAGGAATGTAAATTAAATTAAATTTTATTTTAAGATTATGTTAAATATATGATTTGGTGTTCAAAAATATTTGTGTAATGTTGGTTAAGTGTATGGTGTTCGATAAAAAAATATTTTTCTTCTGGTTTAATTATTTTTGACAAAGGGATGTCTTTTCCCGAAATATCAAATAGTGATTTTTAATCACCCGGACATCACACGAACAGCTAAAAACACTCTTGCTGTTATGTAAGATTTTAGAAAAAAAGGAAAAATAAATAGTAAGTCATATTTCGTATTCGATTTATTGTTATTGTTTTTGTTCCTTACAACTTGCATCTTACCCGGAACTTGCATTGCCCACAGCCTTTCAAAAACTTACTACTAATATATATATATATATATATATATATATATATATATATATATATATATATATATATATATATATATATATATATATATATATATATATATATATAAAATTTCCCAATTGGAACCCTTTTAAATTTTCTGAATTATATATAAGTTTGTATAAAAATCCGTTTTAATTCCGGGACCCCCCCTTTCAGAATTATTTACTTACTGACCTGAATTTACTTCTGTTTTTAACTTATGATCACCCCACCCCAACTCGCACCTGGTTTATTGCTTACTAGCAATGAACAGTAACCAAACAAACCCTTCTCCTTCTTTTCTTCCAGCATCAGTCATAGTTAATTTAACTAACCCTATCACCCAACTTCTTTATCTTTTATCTTTTATCTTTATCCATTTCCCCCACTTATTCACTTGGTTTTGTCTCCCATCAGAGCTGCCGCTTTTTCTTAGACTCGATCGAAGTCACTACTTCGTTAGCTATGAAAGGGTAAGACCCATAACTAATTCTCACCTCTCGGGCGCTCCTTTTGGCTAAGATCAAAGTGTAGTATCTGTTCCGATGGATACTGCACGCCTGTCCTGTGCAGTTCTAGGAGGTCCACCCTCCCAGGCTTTGCCTCCCCTCTTTGGGGAGGAGTAAGTTTATTGCTTACTGTCTGAGGCGCCCCTACCGGGGAATGCCGACGGGGCTGCCCAGGCAATTTTTAAATGGCCAGATTGCTCACCTCTCGAGCGTTGGCTTATCTAATCCCACTTTCCCGACCTTGTGTCACATTTTACCTTGTGGGAGGTAGATAAATAACACCTCTCGGGCGCTCCTTTTGGCTAAGATCAAAGTGTAGTATCTGTTCCGATGGATACTGCACGCCTGTCCTGTGCAGTTCTAGGAGGTCCACCCTCCCAGGCTTTGCCTCCCCTCTTTGGGGAGGAGTAAGTTTATTGCTTACTGTCTGAGGCGCCCCTACCGGGGAATGCCGACGGGGCTGCCCAGGCAATTTTTAAATGGCCAGAGTGCTCACCTCTCGAGCGCTGGCTTTTCAAACCCCACTTTCTCGACCCGATCTTGGGTTCACATCTTACTTGTGGGAGTAAGATAAAACTGGCCTTGTGCCTAACTCCTGGGGAGGAGTAAATAAAACCTCTCGGGCGCTGGCTTTTCAACCCCCACTTTCCGACCCGACCTTGGGTCACATCTTACTTGTGGGAGTAAGATAAAACTGGCCTTGTGCCTAACTCCTGGAGAGGAGTAAATAATAATTATATTCTAAGTAACGTTGTTACTAAGGTCACCTCTCGGGCGCTGGCTTTTCAACCCCCACTTTCCGACCCGACCTTGGGTCACATCTTACTTGTGGGAGTAGGATAAAACTGGCCTTGTGCCTAACTCCTGGAGAGGAGTAAATAATACTAAGGATTGAACCTTTTTGCTTCTTGGCCTTTTGGCTAAGATCAAAGTGTAGTATCTGTTCCGATGGATACTGCACGCCTGTCCTGTGCAGTTCTAGGAGGTCCACCCTCCCAGGCTTCGCCTCCCCTCTTTGGGGAGGAATAAGTTTATTGCTTACTGCCTGAGGCGCCCCTACCGGGGAATGCCGACGGGGCTGCCCAGGCAATTTTTGATGGTCAGAGTGCTCACCTCTCGGGCGCTGGCTTTTCAACCCCCACTTTCCGACCCGACCTTGGGTCACATCTTACTTGTGGGAGTAGGATAAAACTGGCCTTGTGCCTAACTCCTGGAGAGGAGTAAATAATACTAAGGATTGAACCTTCAACTTCTAGAAAACTGTCACTAAGAATTGATTGTTATTTAGCATGTAGATAATTCTAACATGAATTTTGGAAGCCATAAAACTATTCTTATTTTAGATGTGTAATGCTAATAATTATTACAGGGACGTTACTCAGCCCTTCCTGAAATGAGCACGCTCAATTTTGCTGGAGCCAAGGTATGTGTGTGTGTGTGTGTGCGCGGGGGGGGGGGGTCACTTTTTATCCAGCAGTAACAGGAGCGTGAGAGGCTTCATTTATTTTTCAGCTCATTTCCACCGCTCCATTGACGCTCTAAAATGAAAATATCGAAAAGAGAAAATAAATGTAATAAATTACAATAATTTAATTATTGTGTTTTTTTGATAGTGGCTTAAATGAAACAATAAAACTAATGTTTGCATTTTTTTTTATTCGCCCGAATGTTTGACTGTCCCTAAACACACGTTGAAATGTCAAGTTAATGACCTTAACTATTTTACCGGAAATATATCTGGCTGATTGATCGTCGCCAATCAAAAGGCTGTTTTGAAGTCCCAAGCCGTGGCCACCGAGAGTTACTACAGGCCGGTTGGCTAGAAAATGACGTCATTGCATTGCGTGTCGAAACAATGGCCGTCGTAATGACAATAAGAAGGCATTTCGATATCTCTATTCACTAAATAATCCATCAAAATTCAGGAAAATCAACCAATTTTAATGAAATTTTCAGTATTTATTAATTAATGATCACGGAATATAATAAATCCATTACTTTATTATAAAGCCTGGTGCAAATGTATTATTTCTTGTAAACAAAACACACCTTTACTAAAGTTATCCAAAATATCAAAACATGTTGACCATACGATATTGTAAATATTTAAAACAAAGCATTAGAAAACTTTTGATATTTTGAATAACTTTAGTAAAGGTGTTTTTTGTTTACAAGAAATAATACATTTACACCAAGCTTTATAATAAAGTAATGGATTTATTATATTCCGTGATCATAAATTAATAAATACTGAAAATTTCATTAAAATTGGTTGATTTTCTGAATTTTGATGGATTATTTAGTGAATGGAGAAGTCGAAATGCCTTCTTATTGTTATTACTACGGTCTTTTTTTTGACACGCAATGCAGTGACGTCAGAGGGGGGCAGGAAGTTAGTTGCTTGGCCTTGTCAACTCTCGGTGGCCATGCCAAGCCCGTTGCTCTTTGTCGTCCCGTGAGTGTATGTTTGTGTAGTCGAAAACATGAAACTTAAAAAGATTACTGTACAAATATAAACTAGTTGCTGCTCTCGGCTACGCTGGGTGAAAGTTTCTAAATGTGATCTTTGAATTAGATTTTTTTTTAAATTAATGATTTATGGGGGGGAAACCAAACTAATTTTTGCACTTAGAATAATTGAAATAAAGTAACTAACCCCATCAGTGTTTACTAATTAATCTATTAATTTGTTTCAATGTCAAAGTCGACCGTCAAATAAATTCCACATAATTTGAAAAAACAAAACAACAAAAAATAAAACAAACACCATGGCTTCAATGCAAAACATATTTAAATCAAAACAATATATATGGAGGAGATACTTGCTAGTTGTGGGTTCGGCCTTCGGGGGGTATAACCGACAGGATCGAGTATAAGCGGATGGTGTTATGGTCAGGAATAGGAGTAGGAAGATGATGGGAGGTAGTTACAAAACCTATATATTCAGGTTCTACCATCCTCCTAGGCAGAGTGCGTTCTTTGACTCAGTAGAGACCAGACGTTGGATTTTGCTCCAGCAGAGAAATCTGTTCTCTGCAACATTATTTGTTTTTATTTATCTACCTCCCACAAGGTAAGATGTGACACAAGGTCGGGAAAGTGGGATTAGATAAGCCAGGGCTCGAGGTGAGCATTCTGGCCATTTAAAAATTGCCTGGGCAGCCCCGTCGGCATTCCCGGTAGGGCGCCTCAGACAGTAAGCAATAAACTTACTCCTCCCAAAAGAGGGGAGGCAAAGCCTGGGAGGGTGCACCTCCTAGAACTGCACAGGACCAACAACCCCCAATAGACCGGCGTAAATCCAGACCCAAAGGCCCGGACGATACTGGTTTATTAGGTGGGGTATTTGTTGTTAGGGTGGGTCGCTAAGAGAGTATTTCTTTTTGCAACATCCCGACTGCTGTCGACCACCTTCTGGGTATCGCCCAAAAAATATTTTTTGAGCAAACGCATTGTTCAAATAACGAAATCCGCGCAATATGACCAAAATTTATATTAAAAAAAATGTGTACTTCCCCCCACACTATTTTCATGTTTATTATTTTTTAAAATTGTGTTCGTCTTTGCCGCTTATTGATTCGTAACATTCTGTTTTTTGTTGTTGTAGATTTTTACGGAATTGTCTTATTTTTAAATCTTGAAAACTTTTATAGTTTGTCAACTAAGAAAGTTTACATATTTTTAATAAAGTTGCTTTCCTTTTTTCTGGTTATTTTTCGGGGTTATTTTCAGGGGAAATCTTTCTTTTATTTTCATAGAAAATAGTAATTAAAAAATATAATTATATCCTTTAATCGTATTTTTTTTAACTTAAGGACAAAGTCATAAAAATACAAATTGTTATTCACCTACACTTAAGGAATGTGAATATTGTGAAATTTCTGAAAGTGATACTTTGTTGAGATTTCATTCATTAATTACTGTAGGTAAGGGTTAGGGTTAGGGTTTAATAAATTAATTACTTTAGGTTACGGTTAAGATCTAATAAATTAATTACTGTAGGTTAGGGTAAGGGTTAGGGTCTAATAAATTAATTACTGTAGGTTAGGGTTAAGGTTTAATAAATTAATTACTTTAGGTTAGGGTTAAGATCTAATAAATTAATTACTGTAGGTTAGGGTTAGGGTTAGGGTCTAATAAATTAATTACTGTACGTTAGGGTTAGGGTCTAATAAATTAATTACTGTAGGTTAGGGTTAGGGTCTAATAAATTAATTACTGTAGGTTAGGGTTAGGGTTAGGGTCTAATAAATTAATTACTGTAGGTTAGGGTTAGGGTTAGGGTCTAATAAATTAATTACTGTAGGTTAGGGTTAGGGTCTAATAAATTAATTACCGTAGGTTATAGACAAAAGTATTTACGCTCATATTTCTATATACACAACGAATTTCGAGGATACATTTATTTTTAAATAATAAAAAAATGATTCAAATCTGACACTTTAATTTGTAAACCGAAAACAGTAATTTTCTGTGTAATCAATAGCTGAAATAGGCTGGAACTTTATTTGTAAACAATACAATTTCTGCGCACGAGACATTTTTCAAAGGAAAGCTTTACTTTAATCTTTAATTTTTCAAACACAACAACGTTCATGTGGTGATCTCATTTCGGCATACAATCTCCTCAATGACCATTATGATCACATCCAGGACCTACTATTCACTCGTACACCGAAAAGAGTATTTACCGTCGATTTCGATTGAATCGAACGAGGGCCGCTTTCTCGATCAGGATCTCTCAAACTTGGAATGAACTTCAGGGTGATGTTTAGCAGTTACACGAGAGATCTATTTTTGTTTAGATGTACGCAAAATATATTGCGTTATTTCGAGTTATAATTTGGTCGGCGTATTTACACACAGACGATTAGCTCACCACTTACATGCGCATCGGAAGCCTGCTGATTTCCGCCCACAGCTGGATGCGCGCGAAATACAACAGTTTAAGTCTAGCCTCCGATGTTGACAGACTGGCATTCTCTCTACTCCTTCGTCATAATCATGGTGACAAGGGGACGGGAATAAAATAAAGTCCTGAAACTATATTCCATTGCTACCAAAAAGCCGGCCGACCTATCAACTCTCTTTATATTCCTTTGTTTTGGCTTACAAAGATAATTCTAATCTTAGAGGAGATCTCTGTCCTTTTTAATGGAACTGACGAACACAATCCCAGAGAAGAACTCAACTAAAGATGTAATAAGACCGCCAAATTCGGAGTATTGATTTACTCTTCTCCAGGAGTTAGGCACAAGTCCAGTTGTCATCTTACTCCCACAAGTAAGATGTGACCTAGGTCGGGTCGGGAAAGTGGGGTTTGAAAAGCCAGCGCCCGAGAGGTAAGCACTCTGGCCATTAAAAATTGCCTGGGCAGCCCCGTCGGAATTCCCCGGTAGGGGCGCCTCAGGCAGTAAGCAATAAACTTACTCCTCCCCAAAGAGGGAAGGCGAAGCCTGGGAGGGTGGACCTCCTAGAACTGCACAGAACAGACCTATAGACAGGCGTAAATCAAGACCGAAGGCGAAGACAATACCAGTCTATGGGGTGCAGTATCCATCGGAACAGATACTACACTTTGATCTTAGCCAAAAGGCCAAGAACATTCCACCGTGTAAATTTCCGCCAGTGTTTTCCTACTTGGCAACTGAAGGATGCTTGTTTAGTTGGCTGCCAAATTGATTGAATTGAATAGAACACTTATTGAAATAAAAATGGCAATCGCTTAATATTAAACAAAATTTAAAAAATCATTTTTATAAAAATCATTACGAAGTCAGCATTTTTAATCTTTTATTAATAGTTGAAAAAAGTAATGAACTACTTTGTGACTCTTCAGAAATTGAAAGGCATTTCGAAGCACTTAAACTGCCGAGAAGAAGGTCACTTATGGCTTCAAAGTTCTTGGCCAATCCTTATGTGAAACGATATTTCATGAATGATTTTATAATAATTTTGTAACAATTTAGCTCAATTAATAAATTCAGAACCAAACGATCATTGAATTATTTAACTCGACGTAAATACTCATGACTCACCTGACTAGCAGCAAAATCCCACCCCTTCACTGTAGAGGTCCTTAGATGCCGGAAGATTTTCCACTCTAATAGTTTCTTTCCTCGGACCGCTTGCCTTTGGAATTCGAAACGACGCCGGCATATTCGTTAGGATTCGAAGAAATCGCGATGGTAGCGTTTAAAATTGTTTTTTTTTAAAATGGAAATCGCTTCGGACTAGGCATGAATCCACTTGATGTAAGCAGCTAACAAGAACGAAATATGAGTATCGACAAGACAGGAGATGCCTATTGGCCTTAGTCTTGAAAAGACCAAGGCTATAGTTAGGAGGAAAACAGTCAACAGGAAGAGAGTTCCACAAGCCTGCAGTTCTTGGAAAGAAGCTACTGGAATAGGAAGCTGTATTGCAGTGAGGTATCAAAACAGCGAATTAATGGAGACCACTAGACCAACGAGTCAAACGAGCTGGAACATAAGAAGCAGGAAATAGATCACACAATTTTGAAGAACACAGGTCATAATAGTATTACTATATTGGTGTGTCATAAAGTTGGAACAACGAAAATCAGGGATTATATAATTTGATAAAAAAAAATACCCCCCCCCCCCAAAAAAAAACCCTGAACATTCAAAACTATGTTTAACAAAAATATAATAAAATAGAAACAAAAATGAAATTAAAAAGACCCCCGTTTCATATCGGGTTGAGATAGCTGGACATAAATGAATGAAAAACACATGAATCATGCGGCAACTTCATTAACTGTTTCCCCCCAACTTATAGCCTTCATTAACGACAACTGTTGGCATTTTCATCTCACTGATTTTTTTGGTGATTTTAAAAATGTACTTGTTTTGGTTTTATTTGTCGTTGTTGACATCTAAGTCATTACACATACGTAGACGATTTCGACATCATTTATTTTTTTGTAAGTCAGTGATGCCCTTAGTGAAGATCACTCTTACGAATGAGGCTAATCTAAAGATATGTCAACACAATCGATTTTTAATCTTGTTAATGGCGTGCGTGCCGTCACCAATTTATAACGATTTGTAGAGAAAAAAACTTAAATGTTTTGCGGATAAACACAGACAGGCAACAATGTCGAAGAAAACACGGGGAGAATGAGTGACACGATTCCGTGCAAGAAACCATAGAATTGTAAACGTTTTGAAATTAATGGACGACAGGCGATGTGTAACGGCACCCGGAATAAATTGTCAGATAAATCATTTGTAAAGACAGCAGCTTTCCAATCGTAACGGCAAGAACGACAAACGCCCTCTGTGTATCCCGGCTCCCAGCCCTGAACAGCACTCTTATTCTGCCGAAATTCCGTATTGGTTCTCGCATTAAATATAAAGATTACCAAGTACAAAAAGATTCATCTGAAAAAGGTCGAAGTTTACATCGGCCAAAACGTAAAGAAATAACAAAATAAAAAAGCAACCAATATTAGAATCTAAATAATACACTTTTATCCTCCGGTCGCGTATTTTTGTTAGTACAAATAATGTAAGTGTTGATTTGCTAATGAACTGACGGTTGTGACAATTTCTTGTTGACGAATGCTACCCCACAAAAGAAAAAAGGATATCTGGGAGGATAGTCTCATGACAACAGAACAGATACTACACTACTCCTTCCGAAATAGTCATGTGTAGTTTGTAGGATATCGGCTTACGATATAGAAGTAATAGTATAGTTTCGTCTTCAGAGATATACCAAATTTCTATTAGTAACAGATATATCAATTTATATGATTTCTAAGTTGAATGAAACAAAAATAAATTAAAAAGAAACTTTGTCGTTGCTGACGTCTGAACCGAACCCAGGCAATGTAATATTATTGTAAAACGACGTGAACCCAGGTCACGCAATATTATTGTAAAACGACGTGAACCCAGGTCATGCAATATTATTGTAAAACGACGTTAACCCAGGTCATGCAATATGATTGTAAAACGACGTAAACCAAGATCATACAATATTATTGTAAAACGACGTGAACCCAGGTCATGCAATATTATTGTAAAACGACGTGAACCCAGGTCATGCAATATTATTGTAAAACGACGTGAACCCAGGTCACGCAATATTATTGTAAAACGACGTTAACCCAGGCCATGCAATATGATTGTAAAACGACGTGAACCCAGGTCATGCAATATGATTGTAAAACGACGTGAACCCAGGTCATGCAATATGATTGTAAAACGACGTGAACCCAGGCCATGCGATATTTTTGTAAAACGACGCGAAGGCAAACTACACAATATTATTGTAAATTATTGTAAATCGACACGAACCCAGGCCATGCAATATAATTGTAAAACAACGAAAACCAAGGTAACGCACTATTATTGTAAATTGTCGTGAACCCAGGCCATGCAATATTATTGTAAAACGACGCAAATCCAGACCACGTAATATTGTTGTAAATTATCGCAAAAGAGTTTTTACTCTGTTTAATTTTGCGAAAATCTCTTTTGAACTAAGTAGAGAGTATGGTACATGGTTCAATCATGTGGAGAAATCTGCACAAACACGGATCTCTTTACTTTTCTTACGTAGACTGTAGGCGAAACTAAGTGGCTGTACTCTATTGCGAATAATAATAACGCGAATGGAACATTTTTCCTTATAAAAAACTGGTTGAATATTTGTTTTTAATTCAAACTTGACAGTGATTTATTTTGCATCTTCCCAGTCCACCAGAGGACACTTCTGAAAAGGTTTCTTTTAATTCTTTCTTTAGTCTCTCGACTTCGGCATTTAAATTTCAATATTTTGACATCAGGAGTTTATGGGCATATTCCATAATTGAAACTTCGTCCGTGCTTAAGAAATTACTTGAGTTGTTTAATTAAAACATTCTTAATTTCAATGTCTTTTCTTTTAATGTAACGTACAGAATTTATTTTTGTGGCAATATAAAATTGACCAATTTGGTATATTTAACCGTACCGAACTTTCTTAATAGCAAACGAACTTTTAAAAAATCGGTCAAATTCGCAAAGTCTGTATTATAAAGATCTTCGCATCGTCTAAAATACGAAGCAAACGTAATTTTGTTTTCAGGGTCGTAAGTAAAATTATTGATACCGCTCCAAACAGCGTTTTGTCAAAATGCACTTTAATTTTTAACATTTTGACCCCTATTCAATAATTCGTATAATTTTGTTCTGTTTTTGTTGTGCATGAAACAACATTTCCTCATCTTTTTAAAAAAAATTGTTCCAATTGTTTTTCTTTAAATTTCTCTTATTGTTCTTTTTGACACTTCTGACTTTCTGTAGACGAAGATTATCTAATTCCATTTTCTTTCTGATATTAAATTTTTCCTTTTGTAATTGCATGTGTTGATCATGATCATGTTGGTGTTTAATGATGTCCAACATCGCTCTTTTAAATTTTGGTACACCTTGTGTGTTAAAATTCCCATATGGCTTGCAACTTCTCGCTGTTACTGTTGTAATTGACATTTTATTTCAAGCGCACCACCTAAGTCTTTTTTCGAAAATCCAACATTGCCAGATGTAGTAATGATTATGTTGTATCCGACATAAGTCCAAGTTCATATTGCCAGATGTAGTAATGATTATGTTGTATCCGACATAAGTCCAAGTTCACATTGCCAGATGTAGTAATGATTATGTTGTATCCGACATAAGTCCAAGTTCACATTGCCAGATGTAGTAATGATTATGTTGTATCCGACATAAGTCCAAGTTCACATTGCCAGATGTAGTAATGATTATGTTGTATCCGACATAAGACCAAGTTCACATTGCCAGATGTACTAATGATTATGTTGTATCCGACATAAGTCCAAGTTCACATTGCCAGATGTAGTAATGATTATGTTGTATCCGACATAAGTCCAAGTTCACATTGCCAGATGTAGTAATGATTATGTTGTATCCGACATAAGTCCAAGTTGACATTGCCAGATGTAGTAATGATTATGTTGTATCCGACATAAGTCCAAGTTCACATTGACAGATGTGGTAATGATTATGTTGTATCCGACATAAGTCCAAGTTCACATTGCCAGATGTAGTAATTATTATGTTGTATCCGACATAAGTCCAATTCACATTGCCAGATGTAGTAATGATTATGTTGTATCCGACATAAGTCCAAGTTCATATTGCCAGATGTAGTAATTATTATGTTGTATCCCACATAAGTCCAAGTTCACATTGACAGATGTAGTAATGATTATGTTGTATCCGAAATAAGTCCAAGTTCACATTGCCAGTGTTGTGTGCAACAAAAGTCCGGATTATTTTACGTCCGAATAAGCCCGAATCTCTTGTCGCCAGTGTTGTGACCTTGAAGAGCCGACAATAAATGAGACAACACGGTTGTATTATGTTTCTGATTTTTTTTTAGATGAGAATTGATAATTTGTATTAGTCCGAATAATCCAAATAATACAACACGGTGGTATATTTACAAGAGTGTGTATTTACAGAAGTAGGAATAGTATGTTACAGACAGACGTCTTCCTGACTGTCCCGTCTTTCGTCGTAGGCTCCTTTATACATAGTGTCTAGAAGAGTCCATAAGAGAGATCACCATCAGCCTCCCCATATATATATATATATATATATATATATATATATATATATATATATATATATATATATATATATTTATAATCGAGTCACCGCTTATAAAGGCCCAGTCAACTGGAGGATAAGGATTATATATATATATATATATATATATATATATATATATATATATATATATATATATATATATATATATATATATTAAATAGAAGAATACCCATCATAGGACGGGTAAAATTAATTTATCGAAAAAAAAACCCAGTTTGGTAGCATTTTTTTGTACGTTTACGAAGATTGTTATCAAGGTATAATGCTAATACACCTTATGTTTTGAATCCTTATTCCAATTTTAATCAAAATCTATTACATGATTTTTATTGTAGAAAATGTCTAAAATGTAAGGTTTCAGCTTAAAGGGGTCGCAAGAAGAACTTGAAATTCAAGAAATCTTGCCTGATTGGTGTCTAATGACTATGGATCAAATCTAATGCTAATCTGAAACATTTGAATTTTTAAATACGACGCTGTGCCCATATTATGCCATCATTAGTCCTTTGAAAATACTCCGAAGAAACTGAAATTTGCGGAATATTCATTAATTTGTGTATGACATTTGACAAAAATCGGAGATTTCTGAAATTTTGTGAAAGGCTTCATCCTTTTTTTGATCAATTTGCATTAAACTGAATTAAATTAATATAAAAAAATACCCACCATTACCCCAAGCAGCTGTGTCTCAAAATTCATGATGCCCGGTTAATTAGTTTCAAACGGAATCCTGTACATACACACATATAAATATGTACAAGTACATAACTTTATATATATATATATATATATATATATATATATATATATATATATATATATATATATATATATGATAATTTTATTTACACAGACATGTACAAAATCTGCGACACTGGCATGTCGATGTTATCGATCAACAGTTACTATAAACTGAGATCTCATCAGGCAGAGTTAGAATCCGATCTTAACCTCAGATCATATTTGGAGAGTTCTCTCCAAATATGATCTGAGGTTAAGATCGGATTCTAACTCTGTTGATCGATAACATCGACATGCCAGTGTCGCAGATTTTGTACATGTCTGTGTAAATAAAATTATCATATATAAAGCTCTATTTTGATATTGAGCACTTTTTATAAACCCGGTTAAAATTCTCTGGATTACCACCCTGTGGATATTTTTCACCTGCATTATTACCATTATTATATATATATATATATATATATATATATATATATATATATATATATATATATACCTTCATGATCCGTTCAGGACACTAAATGTATACAGAGACTAAATGTATAAAGAATTCATCAAAGTTGACCATTTTGTTAGAGTTCGAAATTCTCTGAGGAAATAAAAAAAATAACAAAACGTAAATGGTTTATTTATTTTCGTCATCTATTTGTTTCCTTGTGACCAAACGTATTTTCTACACATCAACCCTATACGTAATTTGTTCCGTGCAATATATTTATGGAATAGTCAGTTGATAAGTCATTTGTGCCGTACAATGTATTTATAGAATAGTTGATAAGTCATTTGTGTTTCAAGGTTCATAATGATCGGTTTATTAGTTTAGAACTGAATACTGTACATACAAACATAAGCATGTACATATACATAATTATATAGAAGTATCTATTTACCTTCACGATCCGTGCAAAATACTAAATGTATAAAGAATAAACTAAATGTATAAAGAATAAACTAAATGTATAAAGAATAAACTAAATGTATAGAGAAGACATTACACGTATAAAGAAGAAACAAAATGAATAAAATACATTAAATGTATGAAGAAGACACTAATTGTATAAAGAAAACAGTAAATGCATGAAGAAACATTAACTGTATAAAGAAGACAGTAAATCAAGGGAGGCGCGATAGCGCTCTATCCCTTAATATACTTAAAAAATGGCCTATGCTGGAAATCTTATTTCTTTGATCAACCATAACTCAAAAACCAATAAACCAAATTAGTTAAAACTTTGCACAAAATTTTTATTTGATAGGTTCTATAAGTGTGTAGAATTTCAGCATCATTAGCCAAGGCAACCCAGAGATCCAGAAAGGTCAGGCATGATTTTGTGTTATCCGTGTGTACGTACGTACGTATGTGCCACCCTGTATCTCATCAACGATTTGATGGATTCAGCTGATTTTTTGGCAGAGATAGAGGTTCTAGGGTCTAGTTGATGGCATTTTAATTTCAGTTTACCATATACCTTAGTTTTCCAGAGAATTCCAAAAAACCTTTAAAATGACCAGGCATAGCCTTTACAAAAGTAGTGACATTCCATGAAAAATGCCAGTATACTGAAATCATATGCCCTTAATAGGGTTAAGATGAAAATTCATATACACTAAATGTACAAAAGCAAGGAAATTCCCAAATTTTTACACTTATGTGTTTTAAAACATGGATTCAAACATAAGCGATAATAAAAAACAAATGAATGGGTAAACATTATCAATAGCGTTGGAAATTATTTTAATAGCCCGAAAAATTTATTTTGCTTTAACTACGTATTGTAGAAGACACCAAACACATAAATAAGACAGTAAATGTATAAATAAGACAGTAAATGTATAAATAAGACACTAAATGTATAAATAATGTACGACAGTTGACCAAACAGGTCACGTTTTGTTACAGTTTGAAATTTTATGAGAAAATTCAAAAATTCAAAGACCATAAATGGTTTATTTATTTTCATCATCTGTTTATATTGAGGTTTACATTTGCTATTTTACGTCACGTCAAACCTACAAGTCATTTTGTTCAATAAAATGAATCTGATATAAATAGATATTTTGTCCGTCTCTTTGTCTGTAATAAATATATTGCGGAATTTATCTCATTTAAAATTATCAGAAATCTTAACTACTTTTATAAATAGGGAATATTGCATTAATAGTAAATAATAAATGCCCAACAAATAAAGCGGATTGCAGTACCGGAAATCGAAATCGAAACCGAAAACTTGAGATCTTCAGTCTGAGGTTCTACAAACTGACCTATTTGAACTTTTTTTTAAATATAAATAGAGCTTAAAACATTACCGTAACAACATAATTATAGCTTTGGCGTGACGTCATAGATTTATGTGTTTTAAAACATGGATTCAAACATAAGCGATAATAAAAAAACAAATGAATGGGTAAACATTATCAATAGCGTTGGAAATTATTTTAATAGTCCGAAACAATTTACTTTGCTTTAACTACGTATTGTATGGAGTTCTTTAACAATTATATAATCCTCGAAGCCTAGCAAAAAATACGATCGGAAGGGGGGGGGAGCATATTTTTGCTAGTTTATAAATTAGTTATTTGCTAAGTTCTTGCTAAAAAGAATGATTGGATTTTATCTTTGTTCTCTCCTTTAGAAGTAGGAATGGGTTTATTTTTTCAGGTAGTCTTTTATTTGAGAGGTAGGCGGATTTCTGAACAGCATGGTCAGGTTTGGTACGTGATAGTATTTCTTGGAGATATTGCTATTTTTTTTTACAGTTGATTAGAATATGTTTGACTGTGAATAGATGATTTTAGAAGGTGCATTAATGTAAATCTTTCGTTTTTTTAAAAAAAATAGAAATCGCTCCAGACAAGGCATGATGCCACTTGATGTAAGGAGCTAACAAGAACGAAATATGAGTATCGCAAAGACAGCAAATGTCCATTGACCTTAGTCTTGAAAAGATCAAGGCTATAGTTAGGGGAAAACAGTCATCAGAGAAGAGAGTTCAACAAGCCTGCAGTTCTTGGAAAGAAGCTACTGGAATAGGAAGCTGTATTACAATGAGGTATCAGAACAGCGAATTGACGGAGACCACTAGACCAATGAGTCAAACGAGCTGGAACAAAGGAAGCAGGGAATAGATCACACAATTCTGAAGATTTCCGAACAGCATGGTCAGGTTTGGTATGTGATAGTATTACTTGCGGGTTTTCCTGGGTTTTTTATTTTTTATTTTTTTATTTTATTTCAGGTCGCTTTCAGAAATCAAGGATCCCTCTTCCTGGGACTTAAACTTGATTTCTATTTACAAGTGTTCAATTAAATTATTTATTATTAAATTAAATTATTCATTGAAATAATTAATTATTTCAATTACAAGTGTTCAATTAAAATTCTCTTTTACTTCTCAAACGTTGAGTTAGTAAAGCAGTGAATAACATTCATTTTACTCTCCCCAATTGACGATTTGGCATTGTTATAGTTTATCTTTTTTGTGGTCTTTTCTTTGTCTGGTCGGATTCCAGGACAAGAATTCACCTGGTGCCCTATTACTCGTATGAGTCAGTGTATAGCCGTGCCGAAGAGATCGTATTTGGGCTTCAAATACTATGTTATTTCAATATTTGGTCAGGGTTTACTTGTAGGGTGAAATATCTTCATATCAAGTTGTTCTGACAAACACTTGTACAGAGAGACTGAAGACATATACAGTTTGACACTTATCCTAATTCCATAATATTGATTGTACCAATGGCATTGGTGAAAACACACAAGCCACGCCACAAAATCACATCTAAAAAAGAAATGAGATTTTTCTGACAAAACTGCTCCCAGTTTCATATTTAGAAAAAAAACAAAAACAAAACAAAAACAAAAGTCCTTGTCACGTGATATTCCATCTGCTATGTCCGCCGCGCCTGAGCGATTAAAATCCCCCTTTCATTTTAAAATAAACAAAAAAACAAAAAACAAAAAACAAACATGCGGCTCGAGTCGATTGAAACACTATTTTAAGGTGGGGAAATCAGTTAGGGGAAACAAATCAGCACACGATTAATAAGAGCATTACGTTTCCGCCTCTCTCGCTCTTTGGAGCTTGGGAAGTTTCTCAACTAACACATGCCTACGCACCCTGACAAAAAACGACACACACACACGCATCAATGCCTACACTATCGCAAAGGGGCAAAGGATGCATAATCAATTCTCAACTCACGCCCACGCACACATTCATACACTTACGCACTCTGACGCGAAGCAACACACACACAAATGCCGACAATGTCGCACGCATATACACACTCGTAAATTACATGGAATAAACACATACATGTTATTACTTTTCTGACTGAACTTTCTCTGAGAACTGAACATTTCAAATGAACAATTACTCACATAAAATGTCTTGCCATTTTGTACATAGAAAAATATCTTGTGTTCGTTAAATAATATTTTCTTCCTCCATTCAACGTTCATGTTTTTCTCTATTTTCAATATTTTTATAAGAATTCAATTGTCAGCGTTAATCTTACCATTTTATCTAAGACACAACCTCTTAACAAGCTAGGTTTCCACACTGCCAGATACACTCGAGGACGGTGTCTAGTAGACATTCAAACAGAATATGTTTGACTATGTTGTGTCAGAGAATCATAATACAACGTTTTTCAGTCCGATAGTGACTTTGTTGTGGTCGGGATGATGAATGGTTTTGTTCAGTCCTAACAAGTCCACCCTCCCAGGCTTAGCCTTCCTTTTGAGAAGGGGTTAGATGATTGCTAATCCCCTGAGGCGCCCGACTCCGAGTATTTTATCGCAAGAGTTGCACCGAGATGCAGCTTCCTCTTACTTAACTATTTAGACGATGTAAACCAATATATTTTGAAACTGTAACGAGAACTGTGCACATATCAAAGACTTGCTATACTAAATTCTAATGTCTCTACAGAAAGCAGATAGAACATGCTTTATGTGAATAAATCCAACTCAAATGGAAATGTTGTTCGTTTTTCTATTGTCGGGATAGACACCCGAAGCCTTTACGTACTTGCAACGCTGTTTTGTAGTTGAGATAAATGTCTGTATAGACGCCATTCAATATGGACGGACATCCGGTTCGATTAAGACTTCCGCTTTTAAATCTGGCCCGAGCAGCGAACGCAAGTGCACAAATATAAAGAAAGATGGACACCATCCGGTCGTTAAAGGTAATTTTATGACAAACCAATAATATTCGACAACGACTTCGTGATTTTCCGTTTCTGCTTTTGTTTAAATTTAACAATGATATATATATATATATATATATATATATATATATATATATATATATATATATATATATATATATATATATATATATTTAGGCAAACATTATTAAATAACACGGAGTGGTTTTGTTTGATGCGACTTTCTTTTAATTTTTTCAATTTTCCGAATTGTCCATCTAATGTTTCGGTCAAATTGATGTAAATATGATCCATGGGGTTTTTGTTCCATTCTTTTTTCTTTTTTTCAAGTACTTTCGATTTAAATCGTCAAATCATCTTCAGGCGGTATTAGTTTTAGTGTCTTTACAAATTATAACTTTACTGTTGTGCTCATTTTTGAATTATAACGGCGAGTAGTTTATAACTTGAAAAAGCGTCCGTAAAGTTGAAATGTACATGAGAGCATGATGACGTTCTACACATATGAGAGATTTAAAAGTTTGACTGTTTAAACCGTTAAGAAATTGATGACGTTAAAGAAAGTGCATACAATTCAAACGCATAACTACCTAATGGCTAAGAATTTGGTAATGTTAATTATTATGCTAGACACTTTAAAATGTTGCGACTAGTTTCATAATTGACATTATTAATTGTGGGATGTTTAGTTTTTATGTAGAGGGCTTCGCGTATTTTTAATTTTTTGATATTGGTATCGTGGTGTATTATTTTGGTATTATTAACAAGGATAATATAAAAAAATTAAAAATACTCGAAGCCCTCTACATAAAAACTTAACATTAGATGTGTCCTTTCTCGTCCAATATTTATTATCGAATGATAACAAGGATCTTTTGGCTAGTATTATTAATCTAATCTCCAAATCAGTATGATAAGAGTTGTTTTTTGCAAAAATGAGTGCTTTATTAAGGAGAGTTGGGGCGATGGATTGGTAATAGTTATCTATATCGAAAGTTATAAAGTTTAAATATAAATTGGATTTGTCCTTAAGATTTGGAAACCAATGAGTCACCTCATCGGACGATTACCATAGAAAAAAGGAATTTTTTCTTTTATTCCAGAGATAATTCTATCTAGAATTTTTTTTACTAATGATGCCTAAATCAGATTAAGGGGGCAAATTAATCTAATAGAAGGATTTTCCTGAAACTTTCTTTTATGGTTCTCAAAGTACATCTTGGAGTTGCTGTTGTTAGAATCTCAGTGTAATTAAGGATATTCATAAAAGTTAATAGGGATTTAGCTTCATTGTTTATGCTAATGGGTGCATTATCGAGGGTGGTTTTGTATGATTTATTGAGCTCTTTATATAGCAAGTTCCTATAATCGACATAGCTCAATTTGTAATAACTTTTAGTTTTGTCAACCGGGACAATTATATCTGGGTGTTTTAAAATCTTGTTAGTGAAGTTGTTGATTTTACTGATGATTGGGTTGGAATGTTTTCTGTGTTTTTAAAAATTTTATATTCTTGGTGAGGTCAAATAGGACAGTTTAGAATATTTTATATTCTTGGTGAGGTCAAATAGGGCGTTTTCAAACCCGTTGAGGTGTTTATTCTAAGTTTTATTCTAAGTTGGGAAATAGGATTGTTTTAAATCGTACGGGGTTGCTGTTATCTTTTCCAATTTCTTTTGTTCTCTGCAAGAATTCACAAGGAGTGTTGATTCAAAAAGTTTTAAATGTGAGGTGGTTGTTCGTATCAATTTGGTTGTGGCGTGATTTAAAGTTCAAGTCGTAGTGGAACGCTTTCAATCTCACATTAATGATAAATTTGTTCACGCATTGAATGAGTTTGCAGAGGTAGGTCTCATTAGAAGGTATAGGAATGTTTCTAGCAGATAATGCGAAGAATTCCTTGTTGAACATATCAAAGATAAGTATAAAGCTAAACTTAAATGGAGATTAAAATAGAGAATATGAAAATAAAGATATAATGTATAACTTTAAATTATAACCTATCATGAAAAAATTGATGTTTGATGATTTAATATATATTGCATTCAATCTAATCTTTATTATCATCACTTATCTGCTTATACTATTGCTTTATCTCGTATAGATAGAATATTATTTAGATATATAATCTTAATCTTTATTTTCATATATATATATCTATATCTATCTATCTCTCTCTCTCTCTCTCTCTCTCTCTCTCTCTATATATATATATATATATATATATATATATATATGTATATATATATACATATATATATATATATATATTCCCTTTCTCCCCTGCACTAAACAGGTGTCCTTTATGCAATTCTGAGAAATTTTACATTTTTAAAGCCATAAACGATTAAAATACTAATTGCTTAAACGTCCGCGATGAAATATTTAAAGGTTGCATTAACCGAAAAAGCGCTTTGCTTATAAACTAAACAGAACAATTAACACACAAAAATTAACTTAACTTTCTAGCAACTAAAGGTTGAGTTTTTTTAAAAAACGATTTAATCCCCTTAATACAAGTTTTCAGTTTTTAATATTTGTATAAATTTCATGCACATTTTTTTATATATTTTACTGTAAGGTGTTAATCATTCGATATAAATCTTAAATTTTCCCTTATACCATCCTTAAATATATTCATAAATATTTTTATATATAAAGAAGCCACCTTGTAATTATTAAACCCAGTACATCACTAACTTTTTTAATTTACTCAATTATTCATTATCAAAGTTCTAAATTATCGGTTTTTAAAATTTTTTAATTTTATTATTATTATTTTTTTCATTTTTATTTTATTTTATTTATTTAAAAAAATTTTTTTATTTCATTTTTTTTTTAATAGCACACACGCGCATCCAATCAAAAGAGTATCACGTGGTTTTAATTTTGATATTAAAACGTTTGAATTATCCTACCATTTCGACGGCTGCCGATGAGTGCCTGAGATCCAATTCCTCAATGTACGAAACCACCGGTTCAACCGTCGCTGCAATTTCTAGTTTAATATATATATATATATATATATATATATATATATATATATATATATATATATATATATATATATATATGTGTGTGTGTGTGTGTGTGTAAGTATTTGTATTCCAGAATCCTATTATCGGTACTATGATTCTGCATGTATATTGCGAACATATATACACGTGTACATAGCTTTACATACACCAGTTATTTTTAACAATAGTATCACTTGTTCCTAACACATACGCGCGTATGCATTTGTAATGGTGTATGTGGTTTTGTATGACGTACATTTTTATTCATTATATTTTCGATATCCATTCACCTACAGACAGTCTGGTTTTCATTGATTCAAGTCTACAATTCTAAAAAAATATTCGTGATGAAAAAATATCAGCTCTTTTCAATTCCGGTGACTATTTGTCAGATCGTCTGGTGCAAAGAAAGCAAATTGGGTTTCGTCTTATCTCCGTTTTCGTCAGTCATTTTTCCTTGGGATGTTTCTGCGTGCACTTCATGAACTCTCAGCCTCGGGTAACTCATCAAGGCATCAAAAATATTTTTCATCAATAAAGATTTTCATAAATTCGGCATTATATATATATATATATATATATATATATATATATATATATATATATATATATCTATCTTTTATATGAATATTATGTCTTGTATATATTCTCAATATATGTAATATATATATATATATATATATATATATATATATATATGTGTGTGTGTAATATATTACACATATATTATGAATGTAATATATATGTAATATATATTATGTATAAATATCATATATATGTAATATCTAATATATATTACACACCCACACACACACACGCACATATATATATATATATATATATATATATATATATATATATATATATATATATATATATATATATATATATATATATATATCCTCCAACATGTACCATCGCTCAAGCGAATTGATTTCTTTTTTCTTTTCATTTATTTACGGTCTTATTTTAAAGATAAATAAATTTGTATAAAAATTACCAAAATGCTAATATTTATCTATGTATATAAACACATAGGAAAGTTTTTGTCTTATGTTTACAATAAACTTATGAATAAAATGTTTAGTGTTTCGCTTTTAGGTTTCAAGTAGCTAATTTGTGAAGCAATAGCAAGCTGGAAAATCCAGATAGTTATATATATATATATATATATATATATATATATATATATATATATATTGTATATATATATTGTATATATATATTGTGTATATATATATTGTATATATATATATATATTGTATATATATCATATATATAGTATATATATATTATATATATATTATATACAATAAGGTATATATATATATATTATATAGATATTATACAATTAGGTATATATATATATACAATTAGGTATATGTATATATATATTATATACAATTAGGTATATATATATATCATATATATTATATACAATTAGGTATATATATATTATATACAATTAGGTATATATATATATCATATATATTATATACAATTAGGTATATATATATGTATATATATTATATATATTATATATTATATACAATTAGGTATATATATATGTATATATATGTATATATATTATATACAATTAGGTATAAGTATATATATATATATATATATATATATATATATATATATATATATATATATATATATATATATATATATATATTCTAGAAAAAATTACCCGCCACCCGTGCAGCAATTAATGAGAATGTAGTTTTCTTTGCGAATAAAAAGAAATAATTTCCATTTCACATTTTGGAAATTTTGAGGAAAACAACAAAATATGATTGGCGTAGAGTCATTTCATACATTTCAATGTTGGGGAAATTACTATGTATGAACATAGTCAAATTGTATTTATTAGAAAAAAAAGTTTAATGTACTTTAAGATATTAATAGGCAAGTAATTTGATTTTGTTTCAGCATATACATGAAAATGAATTCCCTATTAGAAACTGATTTTATAATGAAAGTAACAAATAGAAGAGTGGAACATCGATTGGTCAAATAAACCAATTTCATAAAACTGAGTAATTTGAAATGGTTACTTTGTGCTCTTCGCCTTTATTATTAAAAAGAGAAAAAAAAACTTAATAAATAGTAATAAAGAATATTCTTTTATAATCAAGAAAGATTATAGAAGGTATCTTTGTTTCTTTTTCATGATCATCATCATCATCATCATCATCATCATCATCATCATCATCATCATCATCATCATCATCATCATCATCAGGGTATTATCACGTACTCGATTAAAAAGTAGAAGCTCATTTGTGGGGGGGGGGCGGGCTGAGGATGTCAATCTACAATAATAGCCTAACTTTTAATAGATTTATTTATGCCTTGAAATAGATATTTAATTAGCCAATTTTTAAGAACTTATTCGTTTAATTTTCACGGAAAAGGTAGACACAACTAAACTAATCGCTTACTTAAAATTAAAATGAACAAAAAGGTTGTATAGTTAAAACATATAAAATGAAAAAAACAAAATCTGGGTAAATTTGTAGATTAACATCCTCCGCTAAATTCCTCTTTGCCTCCAACTTCAATTTTGCTTTTTAGGCCATCACGTGTGTAGAATGATGAAAAAAAAAACACACAATTATTTTATAATTTAGAGTCTACGATCAGTCTCATATATATTTAACTTAATGATCCCCACTCTCCGGGCTATTCAAACGCTTTAGGAGAATTAATCAATTTTTAACCACTAACCCTAAGTCCGAGTGGCAGGTCATAAACCTAACATAAAGTAGACCAATGTTCCCTTCCCCCTAAACGTAACGGATTTAGCTACCACAGCAAACATTTCTTTTAGTTAGCTGACTTGAAACGCTAGAATGGTCCGGAAATCAAGGGATAATTTTAAATTAAATGTATACACGAAACTTATCGGCACTGTAAATTATAAATTAAGCGTTATTTCTTCTTTCCACCAAGTATTTAAGGTTGTTCATACGTAATCGCCTAAAACAGAAGAATCTATTTTTTTTTGTTTTATGGAAGGTGGGGTGATTTAACAATGCATGGTAATCTGCAATTATAATATGAATCTATTTTTTTCGTAATTTGGACAGAGTAGTGAAAAGGCGGTTTGTAAACAAAATATTGTTGTTATTTATTTATTTTTCACATAAAATGTAAAAACTACAAAAATTAAATGCTGAAATAAATGAAATTCTATATGAGAAATAATGAATGCTGCTTTTTATTTTAGGAAAAAACCACGCTTTAAAAATGAGGTACATAAAATAATTAGCTTAGTTAAGAAACTTGTTTTGCTTGTCGATTGTTGTAGAGGCGGCGGTGAAGAATTAGAAATACATAATTTGTCAAAAGAAATTATTCCCTTTGCAGGAGAGGGGCGCACGTCCTTTGAAAATAAATGGACACGGTTTCGATTCTTTGTTATTATCACTTTAGTTAATTACTGATAATATCGACAAAACTTTTCCATATATAAAAGCAAATAGGACAATAAAATTACAATCGAATAACAGCAAACAATTATTTATTTTGAACTGTTTAAAATATAATTATGCAAATTAGGTAAATAAAATATTGTGTTTGCAACTTTGCTTGACTATAAATAGATTATTTCAAAAGAATATAGTGTATTAATTATTTAAATTAGAGTAATCTGTTTTCATTGTATTATAGGTGTGATGAATAAGAAAATATTTCGCATTTATTCATATATATATATATATATATATATATATATATATATACACTAGCAAATATATGCTCCCTCCGGTCGCATATTTTTGCTAGGCTGGCGCGTCAGAAATGAACGCTGACGTGTAAACCGATGGAGCCTCAGTCATATTTCTCTGGTGGTTAGACGTTGATATTCTTTGTTTATGACCAAGAATATTTTTAGATGAAAATGAAGAAAGAAAAAATTCGACCCCACCCCGATGTTTGTATTAATCTTCCCTATAAATAGAAATATTTTTAGCTTAGAAAATTCACAGTTGGGAAAAATAATATTATTCTTAACGATTGAAAAACGTCTTGCTACTGCCGTCATTTTTTTTTCAGAATGCTCGTTCAAAAGTTATCGTCTGCTCGCCTTTCTTTCCACCCAATCGTAAGAATTTACGAAATATTAAATAATAATAGTTTTAGTTTTTCAAAGAAAAGAAAAAAAAGTGTACCGAAAATAAAAGTAACAATAAAAAACACAGCGAATACGATTCTAAAAACAGTTATTTACTTGCCGTGTAATAGGTGCCCCCCACCAAAGTATCGTCTGCTCGCATTTATTTACGCCCAATAGTTTTGCGACAAATACGCGTCAGAATATAATAAGTAATATTTTATGTTTTTCAAAGCGGAAAAAAAGTGTGCGTAAATTAAAATCAACAATTTAAAAAAGCAAAATACTGACCCTATCCGTAACAACGGGGTGAAAGTTAGCGCGGGTCCTAAAGTGGAAAACTAATTTCGTTATAATGTGTGTGTGGGTGTGTGTGCGTGTTTTATAAGAGTAATTTTTAAATCAATTATTATTTTAATTAAACAATTTGATTCAGTGAATTTGTGTTTTAAAACATAATGGCTAATAAGATTAAGAAAATAAACAAACTTAGAATGGTTTTAAAAATGAAAAAATAAGCACGGTGAATGCCAGCGTTGTTGTTTACATTTTATTTAACGCGCCGTAATAACGATGGCTGTTTAATAAGATCGCCATATTTAATTACCGGAGGGAGGGAGGAAACCACTGATTAAACAGCCAGCGTTGTTAACTACGTAACGAAGTACATGTATGTATATATGTAAATAAAAGAAATCGATTAATGATGGAGTTCATGCATCTGTCTGTCTAAATTATAATTTATAAGTAAGATTATTAGCGTGCAAAATTGCGTATATATATATATATATATATATATATATATATATATATATATATATATATATATATGGAAATCTTAAGACAACAATCATGAGTGTATGTTTGCGAATAGTAATTTATTAGAAGTTGATAAGCAATTGATTACGTAAATTGAGAAACGTGCATAGTGTTTCCGGTGGTTTTTCTAGCAGTATATAAGGCGGACTTAGTAAATAACCATGCTACTCTGATGGAGTTTCGGCTTCAGACAGACAGACAGACAGACAGACAGATACATAAACTCCATTATCAATATATATATATATATATATATATATATATATATATATATATATATATATATATATATATATATATATAGACTAATGGGTCACCACTTATCAAGTCCAGAGGGTCATTTGAGGATAAAGGTTGACGAGATTGTCAGTTGGATGATGAACAATACCATGAGAGGATTGGAAACAATGAATGGAATGGGCTGAAGATTACTCAAAAGGATTTCATTATTGAAGACGACCATGTTATAGTCGGTTGAGAAGCAGCCTCGCGGTATTTTATTCCACAGATCCCTCATCTGTCTCCTAGGAAAGAAACTTTGTTCATGGAAGTTCTGTCACGATTTGGTACACTGTGTGTGTGTGTGAGAGAGATAAAGATAGAGAGAGATAAAGATAGATAGATAGAGAGAGAGAGAGAGAGAGAGAGAGAAGGGAAGGGGGAGAAGTTATTTACTGTGGTTGTAGTTAGGCGGGTTCTCATATATTTGTGTATAAGTGATTCACTCCTAAACTAATTAATAGATCATTATTTTGGAACACAGTTGCTAGGTTTGTGCGGTGGTAATATGGACTTTATTTCGTTTAATTTAGTTTCATGCAAAGGAGGTAAAAGGGGACATAAAAGCGGTGCAAAAATGTTCTGTTTAGGGAATTACTTGTACCCGTCCTGAGACAGGTATTGTTCTAGTTTAGTACACATTAGTAAGTTTCTATACTACTATATCCATTATTATACCAAAGCTGAGTTAAACAACGTTTGTTTCCCTAGATATTTTAATCACACAAAATACATATTAAAATATTCCTTTGTGGTTATGTTTGAAAAAAAATCCATTTTAGTTGTTCTTATTTACCGTGATTTGCAATTAACTCACCAAGTCAGTCATCTGTTAACGAATTTTTGTCTATCACTCTCACTGTCTCTCACAGTATGTAGTTTGACTCATTCACTTATTTTATGCTGTGTCTATCATTCTCGGGTTCGTTACCCCCTCTCTGATCATGAACAGTCAAAAGTGCGAAAACTAACTATAAAACAGAAGATTGAAATCGTCCATGATAAACAATAGAAAATATAACCACAAGTAGCAATACTATTTAACCGATAGCCAGGGAGAGAGGGAGAAAGAGATAAATATAGAGATAGATAGATAGATAGAGAGAGAGAGAGAGAGAGAGAGAGAGAGAGAGAGAGAGAGAGAGATAGAGAGAGAGAGAACAAAAAGACTAATTTTTTATTTTGTCTATTTATTAAAAAAATATTAACTGGCTTTGCAAACTCATTTTTTCCTGATTCAGCACACCCCTATCTCTATTTGATTGCTAGTTGGTTTTGTAAACATGCCAGGCTAATTTAGCTAGATGTGTTTTGTTTGTTTGGAGTTTTCGTCTTTTACGAATAGTAAATCAGCTGCATTTATTTTTTTTTCACTAATGATTAAACATTTATCAAGGCCTAAACACAACTCGAGGATTGGTGAGGTGATAGATTGACAGTTGAATGACGATGAATAGTATGATAGGATGGACAATCTCCACATATCCCGCCACTCAAAATAACAACCTTTGTCAAAAATATCGTCCAAACAATGTGACGACAAAGGGAAAAAATAGAGGAAAGCGCGAATTACGATACTGACGAAAGTGAACCAAGGTTCAATTTATACACTCCATAAAGTCAGCCACATGACTCCGAAGCAGTTACAGATTTCGATGTACTATTTTCTTTTGATGTAAACAAACAAGCAAGCGCTGAATCATTTGCCCATCGACTAATAAAATGGCTTGGCGTATTAATACAGTTTGTTGGATTAGTTTCGAATACGCCCACGCAAGATTTTCTCGCTACGCAATCAGTGGAAATTCGGAAGTCGTACGAATCTGATGTCCTGTGGCTGACTCTCCCAAATCAGCAGCCCGTAATCGAATCTGCTAGTGAACATGACGCCTTACATTTTATGAAGTTTACTATTGCTCGTCTTTAATCTTGTTGTGGCGTCCCTTTTAAAGTGCTCAAGAACCCCTTAAGATCAAAGTGTAGTATCTGTTCCGATGGATACTGCACGCCTGTCCTGTGCAGTTCTAGGAGGCCCACCCTCCCAGGCTTTGCCCCCCCCTCTTTGGGGAGGAGTAAGTTTATTGCTTACTGTCTGAGGCGCCCCTACCGGGGAATGCCGAAGGGGCTGCCCAGGCAATTTTTAAATGGCCAGAGTGCTCACCTCTCGAGCGCTGGCTTTTCAAACCCCACTTTCTTGACCCGATCTTGGGTCACATCTTACTTGTGGGAGTAAGATAAAACTGGCCTTGTGCCTAACTCCTGGGGAGGAGTAAATAAAACCTCGTCGCCAATGTTGTGGGCCTCTTAAGGGCTCGGAAGGAAAACACGAACTCGGTTTTTAGAGAAACAAGTATATTGAAAAAAAAAATAATACTACAGAGAACAAGAGTGGTTGTACGTCAGTCTTTACTACTAGTATAGACTGGTGTTGTTCCAACACTGAGAATCACCTCCTCCCAAGCCTTACCTCCTCAGGAGTCACAGTATCGTTTCTTTTTAGATTGACGCTATTCTGAGACTGCTTGGAGTAGCTAAGTGTCGAAAGTGTCATAGCTGGTAACCATGACATCTTCTTGGGACGTGCTGTCGATGTCTTCAGATAGTCGTTTCCTAATTTGATTTAGGTGCTTCTTATGAGAGAAATGAGGGCCTCTATCAAATTCAGATTTGATATCCTCCAGTTTTTTAATTCTAGACTTCTGATTTTGGAGCACATCTTTAAACTATGAAAAAAATGTCTTCTTTGCTTCGACATTAAACTCTAAGACAAGTCACCTTATATTTCATAGTCTTTAGCTTTTCTAAGACATCTTTCAGCTGCAACTTTAGCGATTGCAGTTATGGAAACCTGAGTTCACTCTCTTTAACCTTCAACCGGTTATCTAAAGAATTTGACTTTATTACTTCCAATTTAGTGTTAACTATTTTGTGTCCTTATGAACTTTAATTTCTGCAAACAATTTACTTTGAGTCAATTCCATGCAAGTTTTAATGGCTGAGACAAATTCCTTCTTTCCTTTTACTAACTCAGTCGTCATATTTTTTAATTTTTTGGCCAAAAGTGTTGGTTTGTAACCCCCATAGGTTGAACCGCTGCATCAAGTCTGTGCTAAATAAGTTGTTGGTATTTTTAAATACACACATTTTTACTTTTTTGGTAGTTCTGTTTAAAGTAATGTCGGTAATGATTTCACCCTCGAATTTTAATTTTTCACCAGTCACCGTTCTGGCTATTTTATTGGTTCTTAGCATGGTCGGTTTTCGAAACCTTCTTCATGTATGGATGTTGATAATCGACAAGTCTGAACCAGAATCGAATTGTTATTTCACATTTTTATTCAGGATTTTTTTCTATACATATTTTCTTATAATTCTGTCGTCCTGTTCGTTCGTTCTTTGTGGATTTATCCCGAGTTTTATTCCCTCTTTTCGTTCTGCAATATGAACTCTTGTATCGGACTTTATTACAAGTTAGACAGGTTTTAAAATGAAGGTATCCACAACGGAAAGTATGGCTATGCATAATTTATCCTGTTTTTTTTTATTGGGCTGGCCTGTTTTTGTAGGAGCGTAAAAATAATCCCTCTTTTTGTTTTGAGTTGTTTTGGAAAGAGAATTAAATTGTTATTTCTGACGTACCTTTCGTATGTGTACTATGCACGACTCTTCAATGTCTTTGGATTCTTGTTTAACACTTACAAATCTCTGTCAGTCTTCGACTAATTGTTTAAATATTAAATGTGGTTCACTTTCTAACTTGTTGAGGACCCTACGTCTAATTTCTGCGTCTTTTCCTGATGCAAGTCCTCGTAGGAAAATTAAACATTTAAAATTATTTGTGCAAAGTTCAGCTAATTTGAAATCGTCACAGTGTTTATTAATGATTGACGTGAAAGTTGCGTAGTCTTCGCCATCTTTTTTGACTAAATTAAAACAATTCCACCGTTTGTGGAACGAAGAAGTTTTAGGGCAGAATAATTCTGTTTAAAGTTTAACCGCTTCATAAAAAGTCAAGTCGCTCGTTTTTCGGAGTAAAATAAAGTAAAGAAATTTAGTATATTCGGTCGTCCGTAATTTTCGGAGCAGTAGGTGAACTTTTTTATAGTCTGCCCAATTTTCACAATCAATTTTTTTATAGAGTCCCATATCTTCTGAAATGTGAAGCGATGGTTTATCCATAAGTTAAATTTTCAATTGCATTCCAAACGGCATTCTGCGAAAAACGTTTTCGTTCTCAGTATTTTTACCTCTATGCGATATTTCTTTCATTAATGCTTCAATCTTTTGATCGGTTTCTCTTTTGTGTTCCAGAAGTCTTTCTTCGGCTTCTTTTTTGTTCTAGAAATCTTTCTTATATTTCACTTTTTGTTCCAGAAGTCTTTCTTCTGTTTTTTGTAGTCTTTCATTGGCTTTGTTTTGTTCTAGTAGTTTTTCGTTGGCTTTTTTTGTTCTAGTAGAAGCTTTTGAAATCTTTCTTCATTTTGTAGTTGTCTTTCTTCAGGTTTTTGTTTCATTTTGTATTTCACTATTTCTGTCATTGTTGCGTTACAATCTTCCATGTTTAAAATGTGTCTTACTAGAATACGGCTTTTTAGAAGTTCTTTCTTTTATATTACGCTGCTAAACGTAATCTTAGCTGTAAAACAAGAAAGAGAGTATAAAAAAAACCTTTTTTCGACCAAAAAACTCACTTTTTTAGTATGCTTTTCACGTAACCGTAGAATTTACGGTCAGCATTTTACTTAACAGAAAAAAATGTTTTCTTTTTTTTCTTTCGGCGACATGAATTTTCTCTTTTAGAGAGAAAAGTAAATATCATGTATTCCCTTGTTGAATATTAACACAGTGCCAGAATAGCAATAACAAACAATCACTGACCTTTCTCCTTTGAGAGAAAATCAGTTGGTCTTCTACGTGTTTTTTTTCTTTTTTGGTGCGCTGGTAAAGCCAGTTTTTAGAACTAAGACGTTTTCGAGTGGATTTGCCAATGATTTCTACACGTTTGTCCTTTTTAAGGTTCTAAAAAAACCTTAGTATACCTCGTCGCCAGTTGTTGTGGTGCCTCATTTTAGGTTCTCAAGAATCCCTTAATGTACTTTGTCGCAAGTTGTTCTGGGCCTGTAAGGGTCCGGAAGGAAAACACTAACTCAGAGCTTAGAGAAAAAGTGTATTGAAAAAAGTATAATGCAACAGAGAACAAGAGTGGTTGTACGTCAGTCTTGACTGCCAGTAAAGACTGGTGTTGTTCCAGGTATTTAATTCCCTCCCACCGCAGGAATATGTGACACAAGGTCGGAAAGTGGGGGAAGAGTCAAGCCAGCGCCCCTTAAGAAAGAGCACTCTGGCGTAGCAAAAATAGTCTGGGCCACCCCGTCGGCATTCCCCGGTCAGGGCGCCTCAGGCAGCAAGCAAAAAAGTTACTCCTCCCCAAAGAGGGGAGGCAAGGTCGGGAGGGCGCACATCCTAGGACAACCCAGGACAGTATATCTCAGCCCGGCAGATAAAAGGCCACCGAAATGGTCCAGTTCCTGCCGGACTGATTGCCGACAACGAATTATCGACTGGTAATACCTCACCCCATCCCGACGTCCTCAATCAACCGAAGTTAATGAAAGACTGATGGTGGTTCCAACACTGAGAAGCAGATGCTCCCAGTATTTATGGTGAGTGGAAGAGTTCAAGTAGTCCGTATAGCAAATCTCTTTCCAGTTAGGCTCAAATAGAAAGTTATTCTGTATAACAATACCGCTGTTTACTCTTTCTTCGTTGCATCAGTGGGACATTTCATTTAACTGTTGCTAACATGGAGTCAACAAAGACCTCGACCTCCCTTTTAATGTGAGCCTTAGATATCCATTCGCTTTCACTTCGACCATTATAACCGACTGTCTATAATTCTTAATTCAAACCATAACCATCGGTCTTCCTTTGTAATGCTGTATTTTAGCGCGCTCTATATAAACGACTAGGTCAACGAAAAAATGTTACTACATCTCAGCACAACCAACAGAACAATGAAACACACCCTCAAGCTCCACAAGAAGTACAGAATATTGAACACTAGGATGTTTTCATTTGTGCTAGGGGCGGTCAATACTTAGAATGAACTGTCGGAATGGATGGTCAATGCAAAAGATGTCAACGATTTTAAAGGACAACTGATCAATCATTGGTCATCTAAACAATATTCCGTCTGAAACAGAGTTCGAGCATAGGACGAGTGTTATGTTGAAATTATCGGTACTACTCCAGATGAAGCGCCTAATTTCCGTGACTGCTCGGCGGCAACGATCGGACGGGGTCGCGGAAGCGCCCGAGAGCTGCCGAGACGAAAACGAGGCTGAAGCAGAGCTGACCGATCAGGTTGCTGCCAATCATCTGCGCTCAGCACAACGAAACAAGCGGTAGGAAGACCTTTCGAACCGGCCGCAAACGTATCCGTAAACCCTGACCCGCGACGAGAAAATATATGAAATTCCCGCCCCCAAAAATATACAAAAAAAAACTTTTTGCCCCACGAAAAAAAAAGAAGTTTATTTATGGTTCTTCAGCTATGGTTTGTTCATTTTTTTCAAATATATATATTTTTTCTTTTGTATTCTTCGTCTTATATTGTCGTCTGCCACTCTTCCAGTTTTACGACTTTCAGTTTTGCTTCAGCCTCGTTTTCGACCTGCCCGATCGTTGCCGCCGAGCAGTCACGGAAATTAGGCGCTTCATCTGAAGTAGTACCAAATTATCAATTCCTTTAGATTGTTAACAGTTACCTATTTTGGTCCATATTGTACAGGGATTTTTGTTTGTTTGGGGAATTAGAGTTATCTCTTCTTAGTTCCCTTTTCTTTGTTGTAAATTTCTATAGGGGGCTACCCTACTGGTCAGTCTGGCTAATGTAAATAAAACGATCGCCTCGTGTGTGTGTTACGTTAAAACATGTCCCTGTCCTGTTATTGAATTTACTCCCCAGTCTTGAAATACTGACCAACAGGTCAATTAGTTTAACTAACCAGAAATTCTGACCGTCAAGTCAGGCTAGGAAAATAATCACCCCTTCCCACTTCTTATGTTTCTCTCCAACATCCCCCCTCTCTCTATGAGTAAGCATTGTAATATAACAATTGGTTATGTGATAATTCACCCCTCCTCTAACTGAGAGGACAACGTTCAGTTTGGTTAACATACCTATCTCAAAATTCTCGGGGTGAGAAAATTTTCTTATTTTTTGGAGGGGAAGAGGATGTTATCTTTTATTATATTTCTATTTTAAGGACACAAAATTTTCAGAAAAATACAACTATTTTCGTTTTTCATGACGAAATCCAAAATATTTTACTGTATTTCCACGTGTAAAAAATAATATTGTATTCATTTGTTGCGGATTACTTCATGGTCCGTAGCAGATGATATGCCATAAAATAAAAACAACCAAATAAATGACTGCCTCTATGAGAGCTGGTGATGATAATAATGCCGATGATGATAAATGTATTGGTTAAGGAAATAGCCTAGAATGTTTTTCTGGCGTTAATTAGCAAAGAAAATAGACAAGTTTCAAAAATAAGCTTGTTACCCGGTCGATACAATTGGCTATCTATTGTATTCTTCTGCCGACGCGGTAAAAAAACCCACATCGTCTGCGAAAGGATTTACAACAAAGCGGAAGAGTGACTGTACCGAGGCGTAAATAACGACGTATCGATCCTGGTTCGTATTTTATAAGCGCTGTCCAGTAATGGACAGTTTCTGGTGTAAAATTGGTTTTCTTACGAACCAAAGGTGCACAATTATTGACGAGATCAAACTAACGCTTCTTAACTGATCTTGGGATCCCCGGAAATAGCATTTGCCCGCTTATTTATCACGCGAACGTTAGCGGAAACAAAAACTCCAACATTTCGAGTAATGTTTTGAGTCTTCTCAATCATTTCGCCTTAGGATACAATTTAGTGCAGACCGGCCGCCATTTTTGTACGAACACAGCGTCTAATATGGCGGATTCGTTTACAGCCAAAAAACAACAAAAAAGATTATTTCTTTTACAGTGTCCCGAATAAATGTACGCTTTTAGCCAATTTATTCTAAAAATCAAGCTAAAAATAAGGCCATTAACACTAATAAAGATGCGTTCGGGTAAAAAGTTAAATAAAATCCAGATTTGGATTATTTGGATTATTTGGATTATTCGAATTACTCTTCTCATCTTAGATGTTATTATCACAACGTTTCGACCGATGTAACCGCTGACCTTCTTCAAACACTCACTCTGTGCGATACTTCTTTCCACGTCTACACATAATCAATCCAAGCTACTCTCTTAAAATATAATTGAGTAACGATTTGCTTTTTTTGTTTTTGATCAGAACTCAAATTGAACTCTTCTGACTATTACTAAGCCTTTCACACTTACATGCCACTATAACACATAGTACAACCATAGTCAGGCACACCTCCGTATTGCTATAGACAGCCAGGTTGGGAATTGTCTGATTAATATGCCATAATCGTTGGTGTTCCAAGTACTTTCGAGCCCATCATAAAAACATATGCATTGGCTTGACTGCTACAACTTTATCGAGGAGGTTAACAATGCATTTATCTCGTACCAGCGCCATAGCTCAGCACCTAACTAACCAGCATTCCTGTCCGTGATCGCAATTTTGAAAACTCTTAGTAGAAAACACCACAATATTAGAACATACTATAAATAAACAAAAACTATAAATTAGAAGCTTTATACATAAAAAAAAAACAAAAACAGCCATTAACAACATCAACTTTAATACTAGCGATATTATCCTAACGTTTTTATAATGCTAACTTTAGTTCCGTATTAATAATATAATTCCCGCCAAAACTACCTATTAATATTAACACTCGATTCCCCTGGAAATGGACCCGGATGGGATCGAAAATACTTTGGACACACACGATTATGGCAAACTCATCAGCCAATTACCCACCGAAACAAATACCCTGATTAGGCTGATAGAAAGAATCCTCACAAAGATATCAAGACATAAGCTGTCTGTTTTATTCAACGATAAAATGCTGTCTAAATATATATATATATATATATATATATATATATATATATATATATATATATATATATATGTATATATATATATATATATATATATATATATATATATATATATATATATAGAATCTTTGTGTAGTTTATATCTGTTTTACGTATTCCCTTATTTCTTCTCTATTTAAATTCCACTGAGAGTGAGTTATCTATACAAGGTTATAAAGATTCCACTCATTTAGAATCCCGTCCAAAGATAAAGGAACATATTGAATGTACGAAATTGAAGCCGGTTTTTGAAAGCGAGAAAGAACGAATGTGAATGGAAGTAAAATAGACAGTGATCTACCAAGAGAGTGATAGGGTAATTAATTTAACAACGTAATAGGATACAGGATGAAGGAATATGTCGCACCAAGCGAGTATTTGAAATCAGGGGTGGCCGAGTAAAGACAAATTTTTAAAAGTCAAAAATTTCAAAAATTTTGTAAAATCGGCGGCAGATCATAAACTTGAACGGATATTTAGAAATATACATGTAAAAAATGGCAACCCGTTTTAAATATTTATGAACTTCTGAGAAATATCTGTCAGAAAAAAACCGTTCAACAATTGGCTAATTGGACTTCCCAATTCTTTATAAAATCAAGTACTTACAGCAGCGACCATATGAAGGTTGCTAACATCCATAAAGAAAGTGGTGGTATGGAACCGACTGGATTCGAACCTGGCACACCCACAACATATTATCACGTGACTGCTTCTCGGCTTTTGCCGCCATTCTGTAAAAAATATGATGTCATTTTCTTCTGTTTTGTCAATTTCTTTTAATTAGGGGGTGGGACGTAATGGGTGAAAATTTCAGATTCATGCGAGTAGTATTTTTTGTGTTCATTTATACATAAATAACACTAAACAATCAAACATTTTGAAAAATTTGCAAGATTCAGAAGGTGCAGGCCACTAGTTTTTGGCTATCTTACATTCATGAAAACCCTTTCACAGTCTGAAAATGGGCCTAAATTAAAGTACTATATCAGATTTAACCATCTATATACATTCATAGCTTTTGAGGATGTTTTAGGACCGGCAATGTCTCATGAAACCACTTTTCACCGAAAAATGATGGATTTTGAGTCCCGTGGAGCCCTAACGGCTACTTTTGGCCTGCACCTTCTGAATTTTGCAAAGTTTTCAAAATGTTTGATTGTTTAGTGTTATTTATGTATAAATGAACACAAAAAAATACTACTCGCATGAATCTGAAATTTTCACCCATTACGTCTCACCTTTATTTTAATGACTTTTCTCGTATACGAAACCCTGTGGAAATTTCAAAGTGATTTCTACATACATCTGTATAATTTATTGTCAATAATAATATTCTTGTCAGGGTCAATACTAGTAAGACAAACATGACTTTTCTTCCATAAAAATAATTGTAATTGTCAGCTAAATATTCTTAAAACGAATATATATCTATCTTTCTTTATTTAAAATTGTGGCAATTTAATTCTTTTTAAAGCAATAAGTATTTTCTGTCTTCTTACAGTTAAACAAATTATAGGCTAAATATTTTTCAAATCAATGAAACGAATGCTAATTTTTGAAAGTATTGATTTCAAATTGTACTGCTTTAGTCGACGAGACAACATAATTTGATTTGGGAACACTTCATTTTCAAAGTTGCATTTTTTTACGTAAGCGACATCAGATTAATCACTAATCACATCTTTGCTGATCGAATGATCTCATTGTATGTGAAAGGTGATAACGTACGCACTAACAAGGAAATATATATGATAGAAATGATTTTTGAGCTTATTTACATTCCTTTTTTGTTTTTCATCTTTCTTTAAGGTCGTCAGTCCACGCCGGGCAACTTTTACACAGCCAACCTCTATGAGTACGGTTTAAACCGATGTATAAAAAACAAACAACTGTCCATTCTTGTTTTTAATTGAACATGTATATATATATATATATATATATATATATATATATATATATATATATATATATATATATATATTTTGATTTTATTCCATTAGTTGCGACAAAACAAGTTTTGTTTCATTGGCGCAAATAGCGACCAACTCATCGGGCTAGCGATGGAATTTTGAATTCCATCGCTAGCCCGATGAGTTGGTCGCTATTTGCGCCAATGAAACAAAACTTGTTTTGTCGCAACTAATGGAATAAAATCAAAAAATATATATTTTGCTCTGAATTTTCATTGAGCACTCTCATAAACCCGGTTTCAACTTCCTTCGGATTCATACCCCCTGGATATTTGTAACAAGTTAATTATATATATATATATATATATATATATATATATATATATATATATATATATATATATATATATATATCACTGTCATTTAATATAGGCCACACAGTCAGATTACTTGTAAATGATGGACTGTTTTATCACTGGACATAAAAGTTACTAGTCAGGGTGTCTATTATCTAGTGGACATTAATTCTGTAAGATTTCAAGTGGTCTGATTCATCAGTATGAAACCCCATTTTCAAGAAGTTTATTTTTTTAGAGCTTAACCAATTTCATAAATGACCCTTCCCTAAATATTTCCCCATTGCAGACCTGCCGCTCGTAGAATGCATCAATGCATACCCCACAAAACTGCAGCATTGTGCATATTTTTACACATCCACTTTCATACAATAAGTTATTACATGACTGTTTCTCAACTTTGGCAGCCATCTTGTAAAAATATGATGTCATTTTGTTGTTTTGTTAATTTTTTTTTCTTATTTCCTTTTTCTTATCCGAATTTTTCTAATGATTTTTTTTAGCTGATTTTGATGTTTAGCATCTCTGTTTTTTTTTTAAGGTCGTCAGTCCATGTCGGTATCCACGTCACCACCGTCACCTCCCATGTGTAGGATTAAAACAAGATTATGAAAATTTTATAATTATTATAATTATTTATTAAAAAATAATCTAAAAGTAGAATTTAAAAGTTTGGTTTCAGAATCTTTGAGATGACGATTGATTATATGTATTATTTGGACTATTCAATTTAATATATATATATATATATATATATATATATATATATATATATATATATATATATATATATATACACACACACATATATATATTTATATATATATATATATATATATATATATATATATATATATTATATATATAAACTTGAAGATGAGATGAATTAGATGCACATTTAGGCGATAATGACCTCCCAAGTAAACTTAGGATAGACTTTAATACAATATGGGAACCATTAAAGTTACGCTTTATATATATATATATATATATATATATATATATATATATATATATATATATGAGAAAGGAAGGATCAAGATAATCCGACGTAATGGGAGATGAAAAAGGAAAACCCAAAAAGGATGTTTTTTTATGTATATATCAACGTTTCATCTTTATTTGTAAGACTTCTTCAGGATGATAATATAAAGAAAAATGTCATGCAAGTACGTGCACATATTGGGTTGACATGGTGGGTTGATGGGAAGAAAATAGTAGCCACTACTGAAAGCAGTGGGACCGAGGTCCGGGCTAGGTGAGGCTGTAGTGTGGAATGAAATAAATGTGGTTGGTTCTTAGTGGAAAAAGTGGAGGGGTTGGGGTGAGCAAGGATGATGTGGATGGTTGTAAGTGAGAAAGTGTGGAGGTGAGCGGGAAATAATGTGGATGGCAGTGAGTGAAGAAGTGGGGGAGTGAGGAAAGAGGGGGGAATCTTTGACCAGCTGACTATGTCAAGAATGTAAGGGGTGAGTAGGTTGGAAGGTTTGGGTTCATGGTGAATGAAGATGTGTGTGTGTGGGGGGGTGTATGCGGAGAAGTGGAATGTGGGGGAGAAAGAGGAGGGGGGCCTGTGATTTTGGTGAGTGGGTGTGTCGCTGACCTTCTACCTTTCCGACTGACTATGAAGTGTATGATCTGGTATGAACATTACTTTTGAAAAATCTCAAGTGGATCTTAACAACGGCAAAATACATTAGTTTTTCTGGAACTTTAAGTGGTTTGATTTCTCAACATGAATCCACATTAAAAGGACAATATCTTTTCCGATTGAAGAAATAAAATTTTGGTGGTCAAAACATTTCTTGGGTGGTTTCTCTTCTCTTAGTTAAATATTTCCCAATTTCAGGCCTGTCGTCCTTAGTATGTATTTATACACCCCACTAAATATGCCGCCCTGAACATGCTTACACCTAAATTTAAGTAAGGATGATATTAGTTGAAAGGAAAAATGTGCTGGGTCGGGTGTTGATGCGTTGATGGAATTCGAATGCGATAGTGTGATGTTTGAAAAATAAACAAAAGTGATTTGTAGGTTACTTCGAGTATGCACAAGGGAAATAATTCAGTTTATTTCAAGTGAATAAATTTGGCAAAAAATAAAAAAGAAGCATGTTTTAATTGCCACGTAAGAAAATGGGTGCAGACCTTTACACAAATCAGGATACAGTGGTCCACACCTGTCCAGTTTCTCCTTAAATTGCTGCGACATTGGCGCATTTATTACATCTTTTGGAGGTCCATCGCAAAGTTCAGAGATTCTGATCAAGAAAGCGGCCCTCCTCCAGTTCAATCAAAATCTTCGGTGAAAAAGTTTCTAGTAATTCTGCAGTAGTGAATAGCAGGTTGGAGTGAAGATGGGTCTGTTTGTAGACTTTATGTTACTTCCAATATAGTTTCATGGGAAATGGTTAAAACTGCCACAGAAAGTGCTTTCTCGGCCTTTTGGTTAAGAGCAAAGTGTAGCATCTGTTCCGATGGATACTACACCCTATAGACCGGTATCGTCTTGGCCTTCGGGGCTTGATTTACGTTGGTCTATGGGGCTCTCCTGTGCAGTTCTAGGAGGTCCACCCTCCCAGGCTTTGCCTCCCATCTTTGGGGAGGAGTAAGTTTATTGCTTACTGCCTGAGGCGCCCCTACCGGGGAATGTCGACGGGGCTGCCCAGGCACTTTTTGTATGCCAGAGTGCTCACCTTCTCGAGCACTGGCTTTTCAAATCCCACTTTCCCGACCTTGTGTCACATCTTACCTTGTGGGAGGAAGATAAATAAAATAGTGATAATGGTAGTAACACACAGAGAGAGAGAGAGAGAGAGAGAGAGAGAGAGAGAGAGAGAGAGAGAGAGAGAGAGTCGCTATAACCAATCGATTACTTCTGTACTTTCTCTAAATACGTATGTATTTAGAGAAAGTACAGAAGTAAACTCTCTCTTTGTTGTATTACTTTTTTCGGCCCTTTAAAACCACAACAGTAACGTGGACCCCAGATAAAAATGGGTCTGAACATGTTACATGACATCCTCTACAAATTCGCTTTTTGTTCTTATTTTAACATGTTGTATATCGATGAGCGTGGAGGTAAACATCTTGCCTGGTTGTGACGTCACGAGCGAGAAAGGGGCCATCTTCCTTAGCTATAATTCTCTGGCAAAGCACACCTCGAATGCTCAATGATGTCTTGCCTAGTCAGGGTTTTTAATTTTTGTTATACTAATCAAGACCAAAAGCCACTCGAGGATAAGGGTTAACAAGATTGCCAGCTGGATGATGAACAGTACTATGAGAGGAATTGAAAACGATGAATAAAACGGGGAAAATTGATTAAAAGAGGATGGCTAAAAAATATTTGTTGACATTGGACTTGAAAACGACGATACAGCCCCGTGGTAAAATGTTCCACAGATGGGAAGCTTTTGGAAAGAAACTCTGTTCATGGAAATTCCGTTTGGTTTTAGGTACTCAGTGGAAGAAAGCAAAGTTTTTTGCAGGGGTGGTAGTAAGGCGAGTTCTTGCTGTGAATGTTTTACAGGGGGCACCAAAGATTGGAGGTCAGTCAAGCACCCACCATGGAAATAACGATAGAGTAGAGAAATACTAGCAACGTCTCTTCTTTGAGAAAGGGGGTGTAGGGAAGGAAAAATATCATCTCCCACTAGATTGCAAAGTCGATTTTGTACTCCGTCAGGGCAAGAGAGAGAGAGAGAGAGAGAGAGAGAGAGAGAGAGAGAGAGAGAAGGAGAGAGAGAAGGAGAGAGAGCGAGAGAGAAGGAGAGAGAGAAAGAGAGATAGAGAGAGAAGGAGAGAGAGAAAAGGATATATATAGAGAGAGATATTACTTTGAGAGGCACATTCCCAGATCTGGCAGCAGCACTTGATCTGAGAAAGTATCTGATTCTTATATAGGTAGAACATTTCCCATAGGGGTCATGTACAATCTAGTGCTGGAGAATGGGCGAACCATTTTCAAGCGACCGTAGCAACAAATTTGATGTAAGGTTTCCATTTCAGGTCTGGAGTTAAAGTCAATCCTAGGAGTTTTCCTCGAGGAGAACTGAACTATGAACTCTAGTTGTGTTGTTTCATTTCCCCGAAAGAATTTATTGTAGAGTGTGTTATGTTGTATGTTGAGAGTGTCGAGCCATTTTACTAAGTCGACCGTGTCTGTACGTATCTGACTTGAATAAGAAAAGGATCACAATAGTTTGAAGGAAAACACCAATGTTTTCTATACAATAATATATTTATTTAACTGGAACAAGAATACAGGAAAGTAGACAAGTGAGTGGGGTTACTTAATCGGCAGGCATAAAGGTAATAGAATTCCAGTTGGTCTTGAGTTTATTCCCGCCTCTCGTCACCATGATGATGACGAAAGGATGAGAGAGAAAATGCCAGACTCTCATAGGTGAAATCTCGACTAGAACTTCTTTGTATTTGTAAGGGAATATAAATGGGCGGAAATGAGTAGGCTTCCAATGCGCATGTCAATGATGTGCCAATCGCCTGTGTATGAATACGCCGACTGAACTACAACTCGATATTGCGCAGACATATCAACAAAATAGATCTTTCATGTATACATTTTCTAGAATCAAGATCATGTCATCGATTTTAATCAAAATTGGAATAAGGATTCTAGATATAAGGTTTAGTAGCTTGATTTTAACATTCATCCATACACACACTTATACTCATACACACATAAAGAAGAGAATTTGAATGCTTACTGGTGACGATTGGAATGTCTACTAAACACTATCCTCGCTTGTCTAAGGTCTCTCTGTAACGGTGTGTCAGGAGTACCTGACATGAGGATACTTCATCTTACAAGTAAACTCTGATCAAATATTCAAATTAATATAGTATTCGATGCCCAAATAAGATTTGCTCGACATGGCTACACACTGGCTTACACGAGAAATTGTGCATCTTCTTTTAGTGATGTTACCTCAAGTAACATCATTAAGTTGGATACTCCACCAGACAAGATACTATCCTGTCTTGGAATCCAGCAAGACCAAGATACAAAAAGGAAGATATACTATGACAATTAGGGAGAGGAAAATTAATGTTCTTCACTTCATTACTAGCTAAAGATCTGAGAGGGAAAATGAGAACTTTAATTGAACACTCGGATATCTATGTATCTTTTATAACCTCGTAATATAGGTTAATTATAAATAATAACTTATTGTTTTGTTTTTCTCTCTCTCTGGGCAGATGACTTTTTTTCCAAGGGCGATAACCCTTAACTCCCGAAATGGTTCAAGGGAGGTAATTCCGTTTTCGTTAGGTGTCCTAACAGTATCTCATATAGAGATCAAGTGGTAGCCTCAGGAAGAGGCCCCTTGATTTCTGAGAACTTACAGTGAATTAAAATAAAACCAAAAGAGACGTAAAATCTACATCGTCTATTAATGTATCTATATGATATCGCATGATAAAAAATCCCATTAATTCTGCTCGTTAGCAGCTATCTTTAAATGAAATATCAATCATAACAGCCAAAACTATTATTTATAACAATAGACGTTCTTCTATTGTTATCGGATATATAGCAATAAACTACTTATAGCACCTATACTTACTTATAGTATAAGTTAAATGGTTGGCAAAGGGGTAGTATCTCTCCGAGTTGGCCTCGATGTATCCTCGACTGGTCTTCATGCATCCCAGGACTGTCATGTGCGAGTTATAGCCTCTTCATAGTGAATGACCACATCATTCTAGAGGTTATTCTGTTAATCTGCATGGGCATAGACGGCCCATCTAGAGGAGTAGACCATGACAACAGATCCTGATATTCTACGGGTAGCAGTAGTTCACGTTGCACCCATCGAAAAACTGATGATATGGTTCTGAGAATCTTTCGTAAAAATTCAGATCCATCCAATTTTTGTGAAATTTGAACAATAGGTATTAAGTATTAATAAATATTTGGTAGAATTCGCATGTAATAGTAGGTACGAGCAGGAAGACCCGACGTTGCTCGGGATTGAATGAGGATCACTACTATATACTTTTTACTATGCTCATAACACTATATCACTTTCTTTGTTTTTACTGCTACTCTCGTTTCGTCACCTTATATAGTCGAAAACACTAAAATATTGGAAAACTCTCTGAATCAAGATCTAATACATATGGTTTTAATTTAATTAAAATCGGATATACGAATTTTTAATTTTAAAGGGATTATGTTCTAATTGGTCTCTTAGAGGTGTAGCACGAAGATATTCGGCATAGAGAGTACTTCCATTGTCTTCCTCGGAGAATATACATAGGATATAAATTTCATCAAAATAGGATATTTTTTAAGTATTAAAGGACGTTCGGCTTCCATAGCTCCCTAAACTTAGGAGGTCACTTAGAGATTCGGGATCACGTCCTTTGTCTTCCTTAGAAATCTTTATACATATGATTTAAATTTCATAAAATTAGGATATATCTAAAGTTTTTAGAGGGTTATACTCTCATAGCCATCTTAGTGTTGTACTTACAGATTTAGCAATACTTCCATTGTCTTCCCTGGTATATTTTGCATTATAATACACTTTTAGATTTTATGCAGATTCTCTAACATTTCTTTCTATAAGGCACACACATAGACATTGAGTTTATATATATATATATATATATATATATATATATATATATATATATATATATATATATATATATATATATATATATATATATATAAGTGCAGATAAGTCGTCCGAGGCTATAGCAATGCGATGTAGTTGCCGTAAGATGGAACAGTGAAAAGAAATAAACGAAGAGAGAAAGTGAAACTCAAAACGATTTATTAATAATTTCACGAAAAACTTCGTTTATTTCTTTTGATTGTTCCATCTTACGGCAACTACATCGCATTGCTATAGCCTCGGACGACTAATCTGCACTTATTTTTACCAGCAATGCTTCAAGCAAACTACAATCTCCTTTTATATATATATATATATATATATATATATATATATATATATATATATATATTCATATCAATAATCGTTCTGCTAATTGTTGTTATAAACCCTGTGTATCGCTTTATTGCAGGTCAATATTTTTTAAATTTTGAAATTGCTATGAAACGCAGAGAAGTGAAATTTGGTACAATGGAAGAGCATAACGAAGTGCCTTATTTCCCTGATTTTTGTGGAATTTGAACAAATATTTTGAAAGTTATGCTAATTTTTCTATTTTCTGGTAATTTTAAGTGTGTATCACTTTATTGCAAGTGTCTAAAAAATTATATTTTCGGTAATAAAACAATATTCTAACTTCATATTTCTATTTATATGAAATAAAGAACATATCCAGTAACAATATTAACCAAAAACAAGAACGAATTTCACATTATTTTGTTTAAGGAAATATTTATTTATCAACATAACTCCCATGCTTCAAAATCACTTTGAATAGCCTCTTGTCAACTGATGATGTCAATCGGCGGATTTGAGATGATGTGATGCTATAGGAAACTTCCAAAATCTTCCTCCAAAGTTCATCCTTCGACGAAAATTGAACACCTCCTTCATAAACTTTCATCTTTATTATTGACCAGAGCTGCTCAATTGGATTTATATCTGGAGAACAAGGTGGCCATGTCATCAGATTTTCTCCACTAATGACTAATGACTTAAGGTAGGATGCCGTAGCCTTGGCTGAGTGGGATGGCGCATTGTCGTGCATAAAAATCAATTTGCGGTGACGCGCCAATGGAAGGTCATCAAGCCATGGTGACAAATGCTCATTTAAAAATAAAATATAAGACTGGCTTGTCAGTTTGACACCTTCTGGCACTCGAAATGGTCCAATTAGTTCATCGCAGATTATTCCAGCCCAAAACATGACACCTCAACCTCCCTGTTGACGACGGAATCGATGAGGGGTAGGGAATCCAAGAGGACTCCAAACTTTGGCCCACCCATCTGGTCCATCAAGGGTTGCTCTGGCCTCATCGGTGAAAAGAACATTTTCAAAGCTGGTTTTCATGTATTTCTGAGCCCAAGCCAAACGTTTCTCCTTATGAGTTTGGTTTAAAACCGGTCTTGCTATGGGCTTAATGCCTCTTGCAATTTCGTTTAAGACATTGCAGCGTGTCTTTCTGGACAAGGAAGATATTCCAGCCTTGTCAAATATAGCAGCACTGTTGCTGCCCGGCTGCTTGATAAGTTGACGGCGAATCTTTCTAACATCACGAGCAGAAACTGACTTTCTTGTGTTTTTTTCCTTCCTTGGTTTGATGTTTGGATTTTCAACGAATGAAGACAATGTTCTTCGATCTCTTCCAAGCTCCTTGGCTAGATCTACGAGAGATAAACCTTCTGCAAAGCCTGCAACAACACGTCCCTTTTCACTAGCTGTCAATCGACCCTTTCTAGGCATTTTGGGAGACCTGCAATAAAGTGATACACACTTTAAATTAACAGAAAATAGAAAAATTAGCATAATTTTCAAAATATTTGTTCAAATTCCACAAAAATCAGGGAAATAAGGCACTTCGTTATGCTCTTCCATTGTACCAAATTTCACTTCTCTGCGTTTCATAGCAATTTCAAAATTTAAAAAATATTGACCTGCAATAAAGCGATACACAGGGTTTAGTGTTGAAGAGGATGATTTCCTTGATGCTTTACTGACTTTTTTATTAAATAATTTTGTTTAATTATCGATTTATACTTTCTGTTATCTTAACTTTAGATGACGAAGTCTTTAATGGGTTTACCGATTTATTATTTTGAATTTATTTCTGTGTCGACATAGTGAAATTAACTCGCTCCGTTGATTTAATATATTACCCACAAACGTCAAGATATCGTACCTTTTATGTTAAAAATGAGACTTTTACTTCCGATCTTTAGTGGAAATTGAGATAAATGCTTTGACTTTTTGGCTAGAAGCAAAGTGTAGTATCACTTTCACTTAGAGATGAAGCTGTTTGGTTTTTGGTTCTAAACAAACCGGAAATAGGGACACAAGATTATACATATTTGAAAAATCCGAGCAACATTTGAGATCTATGGGAAATCCAGATGCGTACAGAAGTCTAGTGATGACTTGGTAATGGTCGGGGCCTACCTCTTCATTTTGTGTCCAAAAGACTAAATTATAAGTTCTAGTAATGAGAAATATTACTAAAAGGGAGATAGTTTGAATTTGGTTGGATGCCCCATCTCCCAATTTGGATGGCCGGAGCTACCGCCTCGACGCCATATCCTCCACACGCCACTGAAGTAACCTCAGTGTCATGAACCTGTGTTCAGCCAAGTATGTAACATTTCTGGGTGTGAATTTATCTACATGTGTATTTTTAAACATTTTGTATTGTTTGGACTATTAGGACTTCTAATCCTATCTTTTGTTATGGAAATCGCTCAAGACAAGGCATGAAACCACTTGATGTAGGGAGTTAAAAAATAAATATTACTTCAGGGTCAAAAACTAGCCAACGATAAGTGCTAGATGGATAGATTCCGACCCAGAAAACAGCAATTCTTCCCCCTATGTCAGAAATATCGCTCATAGATTGTGAGGACTAAAGGACAAAATAAGAGAAGGGAGAGTTACGAGGCTGCTGAAAGTAAACCCAAGGTCCACTTTCTACTCTCCATCTTGGATGTTATTAGCACAACGTTTCGGCCGATGTAACCTCATACCTTTTTTAAGTGTGTCTTGCCGAATTCGGGACTCTTTATGCCAAATTAGGGTATCAGCACAGAATTTCGAACGGAACTCCTTATTTAATCCACAGGGGTAGATTGCTCTCGTTCTCTCAGCTATAACTTAGTATTTTTTAATTATATTCTTAGTATGGTCTGTACTGAAGATTGAACCTTCAACCCCCAGAATACTGTTACTTATGACTGATTATACTTAGCACTTTATCCGTTGCTCCGCGGGTCCATGTCTGACGGAATAAGAACAGTCTATCTAAGGCTTACATCTGATTTGTTGCTAAGACCATTGTTGGATCATTCCACCACTACAGAAGTACCTGACTCCTAATGCAATCATCTACCTATATAAGAGTCAGATACGTCAAAAGATAGTTTTATTGGTTTTATTTCCTATATAAACCACTCGCACCTATATTTCCTCATACTTATCAGCCACTAGGAGGTGACGGTGGTTAAGTGGACTATATATAAAGTTGATCTACTGTAAACTTAATTACGACATGATCATTTTTTATGCTCCAACAATTCAACATAACAACAGCAAATATATATATATATATATATATATATATATATATATATGAAGAGTTCGAATGAAAAACGCGATAAAGGCAATTTATATAAGAGTCAGATACGTCAAAAGATGGAGTACTGCTACCATATATGGGGAGGTGCTGCTTAGAGCACTCTTCGTTGCCTCTACCGAGTTCAAAATCGACTCCAAAATCTTGTCGGGGATGATCTCTTTCGTTCCTTACGGCCCCTTTCTCACAGAAGAGACGTTGCTAATCCACCTCTCTCTCTCTACTCCCCCCCTCTCTCTCTCTCTCTCTCTCTCTCTCTCTCTACTCTATCATTATTTCCACGGAAAGTTCCTGACTGAGCTGCAATCTCTGGTTCCGCCTTGTAAGATATTCACAGCAAGAACTCGTCTTTCTACCAGAACTGAACTAAAAATTTCCTTTCTTCCATAAACAGAGCTTCTTTGCAAGTGCTTTCCGTCTATGAAACGGCTTCCCTGAAGATTACATCATGGTCGTCTTCAAATTCAACGTCAACCGATTCCTATCAAGGACCGCCCCCATAAGTATTCGAACTTGGTTTTGACTATCATTCCATCTCATTAACCCTTATCCTCGAGTGGAATAGGGCGTTGATAAGTTGTGATCATATTTCTTATTATAACAAACGTGGATTAAATAAAGGGTTCAGTACGAAATTCGGTACAGATTCCCAAATTCGACACAAAGATTCCTGAAGAAATTCGGTGGTTACATCGGCCGAAACGTTTTGAGAATAAAATCCAAGATGAGAACAGGAGTTCGAATAATCCAACTAATCTGAAGTCCAAATTCTAGAGATGCCACGAGCAACTGTGTTACTTTTTATCTTGGTGCATCTTTATTTAATTGTACAAATCCCAACGTGTTTCAAAAGGCCAGACATGAGGCAACATCACCAAAGTTGATTGGATATTTTGAAACGCCAAGGATGAGCCAACGGAATCAATATGTTACCCAATCAAGATTTTCATCGCTCTGAATAATTATATATATCAAGTCTTATGATTAGTGAAGACGTTTTTTTTTTTATGGACGCCTTTCGGCTTTGGTATCTCACATCTTTGTGCAAATCGCATTTAACAGTTCTGCAAAGCTAATAGCAAAGATAACTGCGACAAGGGAAGACCGCTTATAACAACAGCAATTACACCGGCGGCATTTTATGTATTTTTATTTCTTTCGTTATCTTTTTTTAAATTTCTTTTTTTTTGCTTTCTTTGTTTGTTTTCCTTTTTTTCTTTCTTTCTTTCTTGTTTTTTTTGTCTTCTTTCTTTCTTTCCTCCTAATTCCATTCGTCCATAGTTTCTTTCTTTCTTTTTTGTCGTGTTTATTTTTCTCCTTTTTACTGCGTTCATTTTTTGTATATTGACGGACGCGACAACAATGACATCAGCGATAGATTCTTTCTTTCGGTCTTTTTTCCCTTTTCTAAACTTATTTCTTGTTTTCTTTCCTTGTTTGTTTTCCTTCTTTCTTTATGTTTTCTCATTTCTTTCTTTCTTCCTTACTTTTCTATTTTTATCCCTTTTTCCTCCCTTTCTTTCTTTCTTTCTTTCTTCCTTACTTTTCTATTTTTATCCCTTTTTCCTCCCTTCTTTCTTTCTTTCTTCCTCTTTTCTAAATGTCGTTTTTGTTTCCTTGGCCTGTTTGCTTTTCTTCTTTCTTTCCTTTTTATACCTTTCTTTTACCATTGCATCACTCTCTTCCCTATTTTTCTTTCTTTTTTGTTACTTGTTTTTCTTTTCTTTCTTTCTTTTCCCACAATTCCCCACTTTCTCCCTTTGATCCTTTTTTCTCTCTTCCTGTCTTCATCTTTCCTAAACTTCTTTTTTGTTTCCTTGTTTTTATTTTATTTCCCTAATTCTCTACTTCCCCTCTTTCTTTTCTTTTTTCTTTCTTTTTCTCTCCCTTTTTTCTTTCTTTCGTTCCTTACCCTCACTTTCTTTTCTTCTTTATTGTTTATTTCACTTCTCTTATTTCGTTCATTTGTTATATATTGGAGAACTATATTTATCTACCTCCCACAAGGCAAGATGTGACACAAGGTCGGGAAAGTGGGATTAGATAAGCCAGGGCTCGAGGTGAGTATTCTGGCCATTTAAAAATTGCCTGGGCAGCCCCGTCGGCATTCCCGGTAGGGCGCCCCAGACAGTAAGCAATAAACTTACTCATCCCCAAAGAGGGGAGGCGAAGCCTGGGAGGGTGCACCTCCTAGAACTGCACAGGACCAACAACCCCCAATAGACCGGCGTAAATCCAGACCCAAAGGCCAAGACAATACCAGTTTATTAGGTGGGTTAAAAAACCCGTGGCTGAAACGTTAAAAGAAAAAATCTCACGTAACTCTGACGTCATAAGTGAGAAGTGCCATATAGAAGAGGCCTTTTCCCCAGCTAAATTTCAGCGAGATCGGACGTCTGTAGGGCAGACACTTCTGGCCTGAGCAATGAGCCATTTGGTACCACGGTTCATAAAGACGTCTTTCTTGGCCAGAGTTTTAAAAGAAAGTTCTGATACGTGAATCGTTGTTTTATTGTATTTTACAACGGCGCTGGTTGCTGCCATATTATGTTAATGTAAGATGATGGACACGTTCGTGTAATACAGGTGAAGATAAGGACAACTAAAACAATGGCGATGCAACACATTCGTTTTTTTTCGTCTTCTCTTTCCCCATTTTTACTTTTCTTTTCATTTCTTTCTTTCTCTTCTTTCGTTTTAACTTTTTCATGCCAACCTTTTTTTCTTTCTTTCTGGCGCTTATTCGTAATACTCCACCACCCGTTTATCCCAACTTTTATATCGATCATATTATTTTCTTTTTTCTCTTCTCTTGCATTCCTACTAGTGCGGCATGACTAAAGTGTCGTCACCGAGTTGACGCTATGCAATCATTTAGTTCCCAAAATAATTGTATCATTAATACTTCAATCAACTCAAAATCAAACCTTGCGTCGTCATTTGTGCATGTTATCTTAGCGACTGACGACAATTTCGGTATCTGTAATAAAAAAAGCCATCCGACCCGATTAAACTAATTATTCAATTACTCAATTCAAGAAAATGATCTTACAATATGAATGATTTATTCGCCAGGATCATCCCGTAAGGACAAGGTCAAAGAGAAAAGGGAAATGGAGAGACATATTTTAAACTAATTGCTTAACTATTTAATGTTGTGTGAGACGTTAGTAAAAACTTTTTATTAGTTCAGCCGTTCCATCCAAACATCAGAGAAAATGATGCCCAACACTGTCTCTACCGAATATTTGACGTGACATCAAACTAAATCTTATATACGTTTTTCTCAGGAAATGTTTGCTTATTTCAGGTAGGATCAACCCTGTGACTCTTTCTGGCTGAAACGTATCCTGTTTTTCAACATAACGCCAGATTTAGTTGCTGCACTATGGGAGTTAGAGTTTAATAGTCCTGAATTATAAAATCAATTAGTATTTAAGAGAGAAAACTCCATTCGTACTTTCGCTTTGTTCGTTACAAACTCACCTTCTTTGATCGGTTCATTAATAAGGGAGTGTAATGATACACAAGAGATACACATTTCTGTGTAAATTATACACAAACAACTATTTCCTTTTGTTCTATTTCCCCTTTGATACAAAGTTTTTTTTCCAACGATATGTTCGGGGCTGAATTGTTTTTTATGTGCCGTCAGTATCTATTACCTAAAAAGGTTCCTGTGTGTTTACTAAATGGTTCCCGATCTGATGCGTAAACATGCTCCCCGACATCCCCATACAAGGGATCTTGTCTGTCTCTCTCCGACTCTAAGACCTTGTCTGTTATTTTCTTGTTTTTACCAAGTCTATATAATATTTATTTTACGTCATATGACGTCGGATTTTTTTGTCTGCAATTTCTGAAATAGTATTTAAAATTTTTAGTTTGACCCAATTTCATAATTTGTTATTTCAGCTCACTTTCCTCAGATTCTAATTGTCACATTGTTCGTCTAATTTACGTTAGGATAAAGGAATGTTCTGATTTGCTATTTCTCTTCGTTGCGTTTAACATAATCCTTTCGGGGTTTTATTATTTTTTTAATTATTTGGCTTCAAATTTAAACGAATTCGTCCGTGTTTCTAACATGAACTATCTCTTGTGTGCGTCATATTATTACATATAATATATTAATATATTTAAGCTAAAAGTATCCATCAATATTTTCCTACGCCAAGGAGGTTATATTTTCGGTCGAATTTGTTGGTTTGTCCCTATGTTTGTTTGTTTTTTGTTTGCGTACAGCTTAGAGTCTAAATCGCTTCACCGGTTACGGCCTAACTTAGAACTAATTTAATTTTGAGATTTCTAGGTCAAAGGTCACGGAAAAGGTGAAAGTTAAGCTTTTGGCAATTACTTTAGTTCTGTCCATCGAAGAGGCTAGCTACATGGCCCATATTGTAGTCAATTAAGTTCATATCTTCTATGATCTCGATCTCTGATCGTAACATTGAACATTCTGGTCAGGGTCAAAATTTTGACGGGATTTCAACTTCCAATTTTTCTAAATGCGATGTATGGATATGATGCTCTTTGATAACGGTAACCACAATGCAAGATTTCAGATCATCAGATAGTATTTGAGTTATCAACATTTCCATGGCATAACTTTGGGAATACCTTATGCAATATGAAACAGTAGGGTCAAGAAAGACTTTGGCTGATCCTTACTTTCTCAGAAGGAGGTATGCAGACTGACTTGTGTTTTGTTAATAATGTTTTTATTTATTTGTCTATCTTTCCTATTTCATCATTCTATTTTTTTTTATTCCGTTACCGTATTTCTGATTGTTATCGTGTGATGTTTATCTACCCTATTTCGGGAATAGATCGACTCTTCGAGACATTAGGACTAGAGTTACCACTAAGTGTCGTGGCAGCCATAGCCACAGTATCGGACGCATACTTTCTGTAACATAATATTTCTGTACTTCTGTAAATAAACTTTTGTAAATATACCACCGTGTTTCTTAATTATTATCAGCCCTTCAATGTCACAACACTGGCTACAAGGATTAGAAATCTATATCTCACAACACTGAAAGCAAGGTATTCGGACTTATTCGAACCAACATATTTTTTCCGAACTTATTTCTCACAACTCTGGCGACCAGGAATTCGGATTAATTCGGACACGAAAAGAACCCAGATTTATGTTCACACAACACTGGTAACGAAAACTCGGATTTATGTCTACAATTGGAATCTTGGATTTTTAAATAAAAAAAAGACTTTCGGGGTATGCTCTGAATATTTGTAAACAATAGAGTGAGATGTTGAAATTAAACTTAATTTTAACAAGCAAAGTTTGTAAATTCTGCAAAAAAACCCAAACGTCACAAAAAAGGGTCGAAAAGAAATTGTTACTCTGAGTAAGACGATACAGTTTTAAAATCGATGTTTAGAAATTCAAGTCTTTCAACCGCGAAAGTGAAAGAAAAAATTACCGAACATAAACGTTTGTCGATTTTTTTTCGTTAATCTGATACACATAAATAATTTTTGTATGAGCTTTTTTTTTCTTTTCACTGAGAGTTTACGAACTTATCACCCACTACGAAAAACTACGACCGTGTGAATAAAAAAAAATATATATACACGGAAAAGTGATAGGAAAAATAGAAGAATTCAAAAATACAATTTCAGAAAATTTTCAGGAATACGTAAGATCGGTAACTGCAATTGCAGAAAAAACAAGAATCATATCAAAAGAAAGTAAATGGATGCGTAATAAATGGAATTGCAGAAAGAAAAAAATGGAATACCAAAAGAAAATGGATGAGGAAAAATGGAATGGCAGAAAGAAATTCGAATATAATGAAAAATTCGAATAGAATGAAAAATTCAAACAAATGGAATATCAGAGATAAATGGAAGCGGAAAAGCTTCAGATGGAAGAAACATTCCAAGATAGAACAAAAACAATATCAAATGAAAATGGAATCAGAAAAGCTGGAACAAATGTAAATATTTGAGTAAATGTCTCTTCATGCCAAACAGGAACAGAACAAATTATTCGAATCATCAAATGAGTGTCAAATTGATAAAAGTTAAAATGCGTTTTCATAAAACACTATTTGGAACACAATTGATAATTTTAACAACAATCCTGATACCGACGTTATATTTGCTTCGTATTTCAGACGATACGAGGACATTTATAATATGGAATGTGCAAATTGGACCGATTTTACAAATGGTTCCCTTGCTTTTAAGCAAATTGCGTATGGTTGAACATACCTAATTCGTAAATTATATTTTACAACAAAAAACAGCAACCTAACATTTGATGAAGCGATACTATCATTGACAAAATTGTTTACACCTAAAACGTCTTTTTCACAAAACGTTGAAATGCATGAACCTTAAAAAGAAAGATGTTGAAGTCTAGATGACTGTTGCTAGCGTAGTTAACAAACACTGCGATGATTTGAAGTTGTTAGAATTGAGTGTTAACAATTTCAAATGCCTTATATCTGCGTAAGGATTAGTATTGAATACAGATGCGGAAATCAGAAGAGGATGAATCAGATTTAACATATTGCATCATATTCATCATATTGCAGAGGACTGCCAACGGTTTACTAGCCTGCGCCAGGATTCGAAAAATATTGAGCGTAGTGGAGTGTCACATATCAGAAACATCCGTTACAACAAAAAAGTATTTCACCAGCTAAATTTGATAATCTAGAGAAAAGTAATATGCCCCTAAACCGTGTTTCGGTTGCAGGCAGTTGCATTGGTACAGAATTTGTCCATATAAAACGAAAACTAGCTTTAAATGCGATATCGTGGGACACAAAAGTACGCACGGCAGAAAAAACATAAGCTAAACAAGTTTTATTAGAATCACTAAATGTGACCAAGTGGAAAATATTAGGAAATTTGTTCAAATAAGAATATTGAATAGAAATATTAAAATGCAACTTGACTAAGGCTCCTATTTGTCAATTATAAATTTTCAAACATGGAAGAAAATTGGAATACCGACTTTATTGACTTAAAATAGAGAAAAAGCGTAACAGGAGAACAAATTAAATTCGAGGGCGAACTAATAACAACAGTTACACTAATAGGAAATGTTTGTGATGAATAAATGAAGTAATCTACTGAGAACAAATTGGATGGAAAAGTTCCAACTGTCGGATTTACCTCTAACTCCATTCTGCCAGAATATAAATACTTTAGATGCTTCAGCAGAAAAGTTAAAGAAATAACCGAAATAAAGTTTTTCAGAAGTTTTTTCTGGTAACCTGAGTAGATGCCAAAAAGTATCTGCAAAATTTGAGTTGAAACCGAATATAAAACCGATTTAAAGCAAAATGTTCCATTCGCGTCAGTAGATAAAATCGACATGCAACTAGATAATCTGAAGAAAATGGGAGTGCTATCAAGGGTTGAATACAGCGAATGGACTTCGCCTACAGTTTACGTAAATAAAAATAGTAAAGAAATTTGTGTGCGCGCATATTTTTCCACGGGTTTGCACCAGGCACTGAAAGATTATCATTATCTTCTGCCTTCTTAAAAAAGAAATATTCGCGAAGCTTAGCGGAGGAAAGTTTTTTCGAAAGTTTACTTAAGCGACGCATATTTGCATATACTGGTGGACAAAGAATGCTCGAAGTTACTATGTATAAATGAACATAAAGGGTTATACACACTTGAAAGACTACTGTTTGGTGTAAAGGTTGCGCTAGCACTATTTCAACAGGTAATGGGCGCATTACTTAGCGATATAGAGTTCGCGACGGCCTATTCGAATAATAATCTAATAACTAGTAAAATCACGGAGCAACATGAAGTTTTCAACAGAATTCAAGACTACGGTTTCAAATCAAACGTAGAGAAAAGCGATTTTTTATGGAACAAATTAAATATCTGGGACAAATAATAGACACGAATGCGAGAAGACCCGACCCAGAGCGAGCAGATGCAATCAAGTATATACCGTCATTGGAAAATTTCCTTGAGTTAGCGAATTACTACAACGTATTTATCCCAAGTATGCACAACATACAAGCGCCTCTAAACGAACTATTAAAGACGATGAAAGACTGGATCTTGACGGTAGAATCATAGAAAGCATTTGAGAAATAAATAAAACATTCTTACATCTGAATTATTTTTAATATATTATGATCCAGAGCGCGAAATCGTTGTAGCTACCGATGCTTGTTCATATGACATTAGAGCTAGTATTTTACACAGAATAGACGGCAGTTCACTGAAGCCTATCGTGCATGCGTCTTATACTGACAAATTGAAAAAGAACCGTTGGGTATCATTTTTGCGGTAATAAAGTTTTACCGTTTCATTCACAGAAGACAATTTGATTACAAACCGACTATAAACCTTTATTAACCATTTAGGCATCGAAGAATGGTTTACCAACACATATCGCGAACAAATTACAGAGATGGAGAACCATCTTCCTAAATTACAATTACGTAGACCTATAGCATTAGTTTTGTGTTGTCTGGAATGAAGTTGTCAAATACAATTCCATAGGTAAGGTAATTATTTATCTTCCTAGAATACATTGTCCTTAGATAACCAGAATATATTGATGTTAGGTAACCAGAATACATTGCTTACAGAAGGAAATTTCACAGTGAACGCGGGAACATTACTCTTAAAAAAGAATTCTACTGAGTAATGGAAGCATTATTATCAGAAATCACCATCCCCAGTAAAACATTACTTCTTTGAAAAAATGACTCCTTGACATTGGTAATCTTTTTTGTTCTCAACGTGATTGACCTTCAGCTATCGCCTTCTTGTATCTATTTGAAGAGAAAAATAAAAAAGCGGAATAAGATTTAGATTTTTTAAAGAATCAGATTAAATAATACGGTTGGGGATGAACTTATAGATACTAGGGTATGACGTGACCAGCCGACTGATCGGGTCGGGCCTCTCCAACTATCCGTCTAGCCGCAGTAAGGGCAGAAGTGGAAGAATGGCTCAGTCACCAGGATCTCGTCCTAAGGCATCACAGGTCGCCACCCACGGCTAATAGGTGCCCACATTTTCGGAGAGGTATACTCCTCTACATGGGGTTGCAGAATTCGTAGCCCTTTCGACAGGGAAATTGTAGAAATAAAGACAAAGGCGACGAACGATGACTTTCTAAGGAACATAAAAAAAGGTGTAAGAGAAAAAAAGAACCGACAAATTTCGAAAGTATATTACATCTGTACAGTGATTGGGTGGTTATTCCAGCAGCATTGCAAAAACGTATTCTAAGAGAGTTCCATGTCGGTCACACAGTCTTAAGCGAAGTTACGTCTACTGGACGAGCATAGACTGAGATATTGAGAATACAGTTTAAGCACGTAATGGGTGTGCGTTAGCAGCAACAACATCTCCCATAAAATTCAAATCCTGTCAGAAAACTGACAGACCGTGACCTAGAATCTATATTAACTTTGCAGGGCCATTGGATAGGTTTTATTATCTGGTAGTAGTTTATAGCTTCATTAAATGACCAGAGATACTTAAGTGTAAAAAACCAACAAACGAAGCAACAATTGAGTTTTTGTATGTTTCGGAGTCATGGATTATGTAGTATCGGATAACGGTACTCAATTCTAATCCAGTAAATTCAAAATGGTTTGTCAGTTGTTTTTAATGAAACATAACAATCGCGCCGTATCATGCGAGAAGCAATGGTAAGGCTGAATGATTTGTCGATCCTTTTAAAAGAGCGCTAAAAAGCATGTGGTACTCCTACGGAGAAGGCCATTCAGAATGTTCTACAAGTATATAGGATGACCCCGAATAATAACGTTCTAGCTTGCATGTCACCAGCAGAAAGCTATGTTCGCAAAAATCGTTTTTCGACAGACCGTTACCCACTCATAAGAAGCCGGAACGTAAAATAAATGTGACAAAAGGACGTTTTAAACTCGGAAAATCGTTTTATTTCGAATGTTCACAAACGACAAATCATTTTGGGACACCTGGATTGCGGATAAAAGAATTGAAAATATGCTCTACATGATGAAGGGGCTCAAATCTACCCACAAGAGACATTTGAATCAAATGAGAAAAATATATTAGAATGCTGCAGAGGACAATACTACAGAAGAAGAATTGATGGGCGTCGTGTTTTACACGTTAGAATTACTATAGTTTCTGAAAAGCGAATATCTAAAAAGAAACGAAAAAATTCAGATATTATGGAAGTCATCTCGAAGAGGGAAATGTATTGACTCCATAGGGAGCAAGTCTAAAAAGAGGGGATGTTATAGTGTGATGTTTACCTACCTGATAAACTCTCTCAGACACTCTGACTAGAATTACGACTAAGTGTCGTGTCAGTCATAGACACAATATCGGACGCAGACTTTCTGTAACATACTATTTCTGTACTTCTATAAATACTCATTTAGAAATATATCACCGTGTTGTCTAAATTATTATCGGTCCTTGAAATTCACAACACTGATTAAGATACTCTAAATAAAACTTTATCGGTCCTTGAAGGTCACAACAGTGATTAAGATACTCTAAATAAAACTTTATCGGTCCTTGAAGGTCACAACACTGATTAAGATACTCTAAATAAAACTTTATCGGTCCTTGAAGGTCACAACACTGATTAAGATACTCTAAATAAAACTTTATCGGTCCTTGAAGGTCACAACAGTGATTAAGATACTCTAAATAAAACTTTATCGGTCCTTGAAAGTGACAACACTGATTAAGATACTCTAAATAAAACTTTATCGGTCCTTGAAGGTCACAACACTGATTAAGATACTCTAAATAAAACTTTATCGGTCCTTGAAGGTCACAACAGTGATTAAGATACTCTAAATAAAACTTTATCGGTCCTTGAAGGTCACAACACTGATTAAGATACTCTAAATAAAACTTTATCGGTCCTTGAAAGTCACAACACTGATTAAGATACTCTAAATAAAACTTTATCGGTCCTTGAAGGTCACAACAGTAATTAAGATACTCTAAATAAAACTTTATCGGTCCTTGAAGGTCACAACACTGATTAAGATACTCTAAATAAAACTTTATCGGTCCTTGAAAGTCACAACACTGATTAAGATACTCTAAATAAAACTTTATCGGTCCTTGAAGGTCACAACACTGATTAAGATACTCTAAATAAAACTTTATCGGTCCTTGAAGGTCACAACACTGATTAAGATACTCTAAATAAAACTTTATCGGTCCTTGAAATTCACAACACTGATTAAGATACTCTAAATAAAACTTTATCGGTCCTTGAAAGTCACAACACTGATTAAGATACTCTAAATAAAACTTTATCGGTCCTTGAAGGTCACAACACTGATTAAGATACTCTAAATAAAACTTTTAGTGTCTGGTGATATTGTTTTCTGACGATTTGCTAATATTGTTATTTTTGCCGATTTAATTTTATATAACCACGTCTACCTACTTAAATTTAGTGAAACCTGTCTGAACCATCTATATACATTCATCAGAGACTGCACCACATAAATATGAAAATCAGTGAAAACTTGAAAAAATATTATGAATCATTTGCAATCGTCTTGAAATATTTGATGACAAGATTCGTTTTTGCCCGAAGCTTGTGTCATTCAATTATTTCAAAAAGTATTTATTTAAAAATAAAATAATACATTCATTCTTTTACCAATAACATATTCAATTTCATTCGGTTCAGTCGCATTTCACATAAACTAAAACAAATATAGACAGACTTACTAATGTACCAATCCACATACATGCATACATACATACATACATACATACATATATATATATATATATATATATATTTATGTTTCACGTATCAATAGTGTTATTGACATTTGCGGTCTCCCTGTCTCTCTGTCCAGGGATGCAATTTAAAGCAGCTCTCTATACTACGATGACAAATGTCTTCTACAAAGATATTCAATTGTTGTATTCGGGTTATTTTCACAATAAAATAAAAATGAAAATAGTAATATGTGGTTCATGGCTGGAAATATGGAAGCACACATGGTTTAAATTTATACCCGAGAAAAGCCTAAGTACATGCTAGTATATATATATATATATATATATATATATATATATATATATATATATATATATATATATATATATATATATAAATATATATATATATAAATAAATATTTGTTTTGTTTATTATCTATGTACGTATACGTTTCGTCCTTTATACTCAAGACTCATCAGCATAGAGATATGACTATTCACTACCGGTCATGCGATTCGATACCACGGTTTCCGAGTATTTTGCAACTCAAATCACGACACCCATGCTGAACAGCTAATAAACAGTGATAATTTTAACACTTTATCTGGCAGCTTGACGTCATAAGAGCGTTCTACTTATTGAAAGGAACGATGCATTTATAGCGAGTGACGTCATGCTGTGTTAATACTACACTTACAGTGCTCTACTAGACGGGGTTTCTAGGAGCTACAAATAATATATAGATATATGACTATTCACTACCGGTCATGCGATCCGAAACCCCGGATTCCGAGTATTTTGCAACTAAAATCACGACGCTCCGAACCACTCGGCCAAGCTGAACAGCGAATAAACAGTGATAATTTTAACACTTTATCTGGCGGTTTGACGTCATAAGAGCGTTCTACTTAATGAAAGGAACGATGCACATATAGCTAGCGACGTCATGCTGTGTTAATACTACACTTACAGTGCCCTTCTAGACAAATACATATCGCCCCCTCTCTCTCTCTCTCTCTCTCTAACTATATATACAGGGTGGGCCAAAATAAGGGTCCTATCTTTAAATTTGAATAACTTGAATTTAAATAACTTCCACAAAATAAAAGTTAAACTCACCAAACTTTATGTGTGTGTAGACTGACCCTTCCGAGATTTTTTGAAATAAACAAAACAAATTTTAGCCGAAAAACACTTCTTAGAACTTACAAAAACTAAAGTATTGTTTTTTACACTGTTTTGAGTTTTTTAAGCAAAAATAATGTTTTCTAAATGAGGGTACGTTCCTTAGGGCTAATACGGCTCATGCTTGCTTCGGAAGGGGTCCTTTACTTATTCTAAAAAAAAAAATTTAAAAAAATCAATAAATAAAAAAGTTATGAATTTTTAAAAATAGGACCCTTATTTTTGCCCACCCTGTATATATATATATATATATATATATATATATATATATATATATATATATATATATATATATATATATATATATATATATATATATATATATACACAGATGCCAATGAAGCTATATATATATATATATATATATATATATATAGCTTCATTGACATCTGGGTAAATATATATATATATATATATATATATATATATATATATATATATATATATGAACGTAAAAAATGAATCATTCTGAAAGGTGTATATAATAACCCCTCCCCCCCCCCCGCCTCAAATGTTGCACATGGAACTGTTAATAAAATCCACACTCCTTTCTGCAGTCAAACCGTATATGGTACAAATCAATTTCAGGTTATGTTTGACTGGTCCACCGAGTTTTGGATAAACACTCAATCTAAAATAGCGTATAAAATCGCTGGGTACGTAGTTCTTCTGATATTTCATTTTATTTACATTAAAAATTACATTCAACCAATTAAATTCAAATATTTATTACATACTAGCAAATATATGCTCCCTCCGGTCACATATTTTTGCTAGGGTGAGAGGACAGTATCATGATGAACGCATTACATACACTGAGCTTCAAAGGAGGAGATAATGCCTGGTAGGATGGTGCCATTACAATAGAACATATACTACAATGTTCCCTAACAATAGAGGAGGTATAAGCTGGGAGAATCTTCCCTATAAAAGGAGAAGGAACAGAAAAGATATTACCCCCCCCCCCCCAAAAAAAAAGGAGAAGGTAGTACCTGGGAAGATGGTCTCATTGCAACAGAACAGATACCACATTAACTCTCCTTTGAAGGAGGATGTAATACCTGGGAGGATTATCCCCACCCTTTTAAAAAGGAGGAGGTAACTCCTGGGAGGGCGGTCTTATGACAATGGAACCGATACCCCCATAAGATAATACAATAATAGATTAAATCAGTTTTTAATAACTAGTCATTTTTAAATGACTAGTTATAAAACATTATTTTATTATTGTTCCTTTCTCTTTTGGCTAGGATCAAAGTGTAGTATTTGTTCTCAGTATCGTAACGACATCAGACGTTAATTTAAAAAACAAAACAAAAAATACGGCGTCGTTAACTGAAGAGAAGAAGGGGAAGATGGAGAGAGAGACGGGGTGAAGAGGGGAAGAGGGGAGCGGGAGAGCGGGGAAGGAGAGAGAGAGAGGGAGAGGAAAAGGAAGCAAACAAATTAAACAGTCAGAGATATAGATAGAGACAACCAGTCAGTAGCAAGCTAGCCACGCCCATCCTCCTTTTTTCTTTCTCGCTTCGCCGAGTCGGTAAAAATTCTCGCGAGTGATGTTATGTTTTTCTTAAGTTATCATTTTTTAATTAAATCATTTTAATTAATTACTATTAATATTTACGAAATTATTGCAGATATGTAGATAAGATAGTATAATAAAATTAGAAATAAATAACATCAAATATTAATTAATTATGAAGTGTTTTAAATAGATATGCAAACTAGACTATATAATAACTGCCCTTCTATCGGTAGACTCTACTATATATAGACTATTTCAAATTTCTATGTTGTATTATTGATTTAAATAACAGTAACCCGCATTTATTTATTTAGATAAGATTGCAATTTTCTGACTATTATATGCTAAAATAGTAAAAACGTATAAACAAATATACTTATGGCAAATAAGATTACTTGTCATGAGTATAGTTTCATACTACTAATCATCTCAACTCACGTATTAAGCAGTGTTAAATTATATATATATATATAAATATATATATATATATATATATATATATATATATATATATATATATATATATATATATATATATAGGTGTAATCAGTCAACAGAAAATCATAAGCACACAACAGGGAGAAAAAAATAACAAATAAACACTGAGAATTAATAAATAAATTACAATTTCGTGCAGAGTTTATTGGACGATTTCAGTTTTTGTTTTACTTATGTGGTTAGATAGTCCGTAAGAAATTTTCGGAAACCATTCCGTTATTCAAGCCTTTCATAAAGTGTGAACAGAATTTAATATTTATTTATAAATATTATACTAAGCCCCTTTAAGAAATTAAAGTTGAGCACTCTCGGGGATGTTAAAAATAGACTGTCAAAAAGTTCTAATGCAAAGTTCCGAATAAGTTCGTAGAACACTCATGACTAGTCTTCTATCTGTGCCCACTTCTAGGTACATATAGATCTTAATTTCCCTTAATTACGTGACCGTTTATGTTGGCCGAGTGGATATGGCGACTGCTTGCAGATTCTAGGGTGACTCTGTGAACCGACCATCTGAAATTATTACTTTCCTGCACTGATGAGAGCAATAAGCTTGAAAGGTATTAATAATTTAATATTCATTTATAAATATTATATATATATATATATGATGGACTCTCCCGTCGATTTCGACGTATGAGTGCCCCGCGCGTGAATTTGTAATTGCAAGAATGGATATATATATATATATATATATATATATATATATATATATATATATATATATATAGAGCTTTTGTAGGGTTCGTAGTTCATAGGTGTTAAGCCCATGAAGCTACGGTGTTTAGAAGATTGTCGTTGCGGCCCTTTTCGTAAGTCAGCTCAAAGTTAAGGCACGTGGTTCAGGAAAAGATCAGATACGTAGAATTTCTGTAAAAATAATGTATGAAAGGGATGAGGTTATTATTCATCTATTCGGCTTGTATCAGTATCTAACTATCTAGTGGGTGCATTTTGAATATATCTGAAAAGCAACAGATCTACATACACTTTTTGGTGGAAGTGTGAGTGAAAGTGATACACATATTAGTTACAACCATTGTTCATATATCATGATCTCCGTTCAGTCTTGAGAGACAATAGTGTTAGGGTTGCTACGCATGTAATTGTGAAGCAAGGGTTGCGTAATTTTCAACCACATCTCTCCAGAATCAGATTGATTCTAGTGGCAAAGAGAAATCCAGGACGACTAGAAATGATGTCGAGATAAGCGGAGAGCACATACAACACTTGGTATTCCCAAATGGTTACCCATTTAGTACTGACTAGGCTTGACGTCGCTTAACTTCGGTGATCTAACGGGAACTGGTGTGTCAACGTGATTATTTTCTCTTATAAGACTAAAAATAAACTATCGCAATCTAACTGATATTTACTTATTCATAGGATAAACAATATTTCGCCCCTCCCACTCAAACATCTGATTACTGCCACATCGTTTTTATAAGAATAAAAAAAAACAATTTTATATTCATATGACAAACACACACACGCAAAAGAAATTCTATATTATATCTGTAGTGTATCTGGATATCTGTCGGGGATGCAATCGAAAATAAAGCCCTTTAGTATGATTAGATACGACTTGTCTCGAGTTTTACCACCCGGACAATTTGCATATCTTTTTCACGGAACTTTTCTTTTCATTCAATACGTTTTTTTAACAAAAATTATTTTAATAATTTTTAATAATAATTTTCATATTTTTCAAATATTTGAACTTTGTTTTTTTCGAAAGCCAACTTATCCATCTGTATTTCTCCTCTGATGATAAGATTTCGATCTTTGAAAAGCCTTGGCTTAAGGAAAGAATAATAAACACTAGTTTATTACTGAATGCACCTTGCATTGAACAATTGAAATTTGAAATAAATTTGGACAATCGTCGCATATTTATCACTCTTTTTTCTTCTATCTCTACTATTGCTCTATCTCGTATATTGAGCTAATCCTTTTCACAATAGGTTCCATCTACTAAAAGTTTTCACTTTGGTTTATTTTGATCCTATATATATATATATATATATATATATATATATATATATATATATATATATATAGACATACGTAATTCTCTCTTTTCTATCAAACAGTATAATTGTCGCATATATATTAGCATTTATATACACTTTCATCTCTCAGTTACTCGTATAATCTTTTCCAATATTCTTTCACATAGCCTTTATTACAGACAAGTATATGTTTGTACGTAAATACGATCAATCAATATACATTATACCTTTAAATGGATTATCCATTCTTTATTATATGTACGACGATCAATAAGACATTAGGCATAACGAGAACCTCACAAAGTTATCATACAATTATTGTATTAATTATTTATATGCGCCCTTTTTTATCGGCTAATTTACAGACGCGGTTCCTGACAGCTATAAACAAATCAGAAAAGAACTGAGAAAAAGTTACAAGTCAAAAGTTGCGTTTCTACTAATAAAAGCAGAGCAATCAGGAAAACTAGTCTGTCACAGATAGGGTCGGATATTCACCCCTCGACGTCGAAATAAAAAGCATGCATAATGGTTCATGCGTATGTGGATCCACGCAGAACAACAGGTAAAATAATAAGTATAAAATCTTTATATTTTGAACCGATCAAAAACGTCTCTGCCTTAATACGAAGTTGTGTTTTCAGGAGCCGGTTTAACGTTACCAAAGCTATAAAAAGTCACATAAATCCAGAAATTAATCAGTAGGAATATGACTTCGTGACACTTTACACTTCTTTTTACTCGACAGCTTAACCTACAAATCCTGGCGTCATCTTCGAAAGAAACCTCACGTCGCCGCATTTGTTTATCTGCCATGATCTCATAGACTATTAAAGTGGCGTTGGGAGTCTGGAGTAAGCTGGGAGCCACAAGTGTCGCATGAGTTCTGACCAGTTGCTCCTATCAATAGTTCTGGACGCACATTGTGAATTTCAGATGCACAAAACTGTGATATTAGGGCTCCTGGTGCGAACTTTAAGACTGGGAGAGGGTACGCGTATTTTGGCATTGCCTCTTTGTTTTGTCAAAAATGTGTTATCTTGGTTTCATGGATTAAAAAGATGAGTTTTCCAGGTGACAGGAATGACCGAAACATAAAGTCTACAGTTCATTTTTGTCTTCCACGAAGTCCGGAGCATTTAGACACGCGCCTATCGTGGCGGTCAGTTGCAAAACCGAATCCTTCTCAGAAAGAGAAGGAGGGCTGTCATTAAAAAAATACCCGTGTCAGTCACCACCCCAGCGAACCGAGGAGTGACATATGTTTAACCTTTGAAAGCCTTCATAGCAAAAACGAAAACTTTCACAACCTGGATCCCGCTGACTGCAGCTATGAACTGACCCTACGTACTCACCGACCTCTCAACGCATTCCAAAATAATCTCAGCTGACACTTATCGACTATCACAGAAGTATTAAGTTTCTTCTCTTCACGCTTTTAATCGCTTTTTAAAATGAACCCACCGACGCTGGTCACGTGACTATTTTTTTCCCTTTATAGTCGGATATCTGAACCAAAAAGTCGTCGTTCGAATTTACAAGTCCCTAAAACCCGACAAAATGTGAGAATACATTCGTTCCGTGAAGATAGCCATTTACTCTTCTATTCGGCTCTCCCTATCTACGCAGATCAATCATCTCTCATTTCTCAACAAGGCAAAATACACTCTCACTTTCAATGTTCTTTGATACACTTGTACAGCATCAGGAAAGAAAGTGAAAGATGGTGACTGTTGATAGAAACAACGTGCTCGCCACTGGAACTATGTTACGTGGCACACTTTTCTCCAGTGACACCGTATCCAATGCAAAAACGTGCTTGCCACTAGATCTTTATCACGTAGAAGACTTTACTATAGCACCACCGTTTTTTTTCAATACTGATTTCGCGAACTGGAACTTCGTTACGTGGTATACTTTTCTCTAACAACACCGGTTTCAATACTGATCTATATCTCACACTATTATGAATCCTTCGAGTGCTAAAACGGATGTACCGACTTTTATGAGTCTCATCTTTAAAACATGATTGAATTAAAAAATAAAATCCATCAGAATGCATTTCCGTTTATTCGTAAAGCCGTCACTCATTTTAATCTTGTGTTAGAGTTGAAAAAAAACAAGTCATATTGTGACTGTAACGTAAGAGGGTTCACAGATAGGGGGCATATTTATAGGGGCAACGAAGGTAGGGAGTTGGGCAGCAAAATATTTGTCCACATAATAATTTTAATTTCTACGGTTAGGGAAACAGGGCGCAGGAAGGGAATTCCAAAGGCAGGGGGTCTGAAGAAAAGAAGCTATTAGAGTAGAAAATATTTCGGCATCTTCGGACTTCTACAGTGAAGGGTTGAGATTTTGCTGCTATTCGAGTGGGTCGAGGGTATTTATTGTGAGAGGGTACAAGTGCCGTAACTTCATCAGAGCACATTCTATAGAAATACTTGTAAAACAAGTGCAGGGATGCAACACTGTGGTGATGCGACAGATGTTTGAACTTGGCAGACAGTATGGCCACAATTGGTCCGTGCATGAAGTATTGTTGCCACATCTGGGCTGGTGCACCAACCATTAGCTTCTCCCTTTTGGACTGGGTGTAAAAAGGCTTTCTAACCTAATAGATCACCGCAGTGTTGCATCCCTGTGCTTATTATTTTACAAGTACTTCCACGGAACATGCTCCAATAAACTTACTGCACTTGTACCCCTAATCGTAAAATCCTTCGACCAACCCGAGTAGCAGCAAAATCGCACTCGTTCAGTGTAGAGGTCTCAAGATGTCAGAAGATTTCTAAGGCTTCTTTCCTCGCGCAGCTTACGTTTGAATTCCCCTCCCCGTTTCCTCGACGGTACCAACATGCACAAATTTAAATGTAATGTGAACAAACATCTTCCTGCTGAAATTCCCACCCAGATTGTCTCTATAAATATGGCTCCTATCACAATAGCAACTTACGCTTCAGTTGCAATATGCCTTGTTTGGAATTAAAAAAATATAACTTTATATATATATATATATATATATATATATATATATATATATATATATATATATAGCCGCTGTAAACACGTATACGAAGAAACGCTATCGTGTTATTATAGACACAGCTGAGAGAGAGAGAGAGAGAGAGAGAGAGAAAGTCAGAGGGAGAGATATAGGTAGGAAGAGAGAGGGGGAAGGGTAAAATCAACATGTATTCTGATTATGACTATTGTTACTACGTGTTATCAATACAACACAGCTGCTACGAAACGACTCGTCATATTTATTGGGATCCGAAGAAATCGCGATGGTAGTGTCGTAAATTCATAGGTTAAATAATTTCATGCGTATAATTTTATACACATGAGAAATAGAGAATTTTACACTGATGTGTTTAGGTTAATGGATCGGAAGAAGGCGGCGGTTGATTTGAAACCGGCGTTAATCGACTAATTGATTCAGTAGCATCACTTTCATTAACGTTGTTGGCTACGTTCACCTGGACCATTTTGGAAATAACTGATTGTATAAATAAACAATCAGGGAAACCAATGCTCTAAAAAGTAGAATCAAGGAAATCGAGATATCGTTACTTATTGATCCATATGTTTGCGTTTGCATAGCAAATATTATCGGCGATTGTACAATATATGAATTAAAGAATTTTCTATTTGCTAGAATTGATTAGTGAAAAAAATAATTTGAGTTTAAAGTTTATTCAATTATATTCTTGGAAACTTTATTATTCGTTCAAATATGTTGTTTGACAACGAAACCAGATTGGATAAAAAGAAGAAAAAAACAAGAATTAATTGAAAGAATCAGATCTTAATGTATTTTATTCATTTAACATTTATATTCGGGGTAAATATGTTGAAGAATGTAACTATAAAACAAGCGATTAAAAAATCACATCTTACTTACTTTTAGCTTTCTCATGCGCGCCCGGAATTTCACGACATTTCGAGGATATGACCTCTTTATCAAGTGTTTTCATTTTCTTTTCCACGTGAGTATATAAATATGTACAAGGAGACTAATGAAACTCCGAAAGGATTCGAACTTGTTATTAAGAATAGTGACTGCTATTTGCCAGGGATGTTTTGTAAAAGAACCCTGTAATTAATGAACAAATGGGATTTTAGAATACAATAACATCTAAGTATTCACCCTCCTAACTACGGACGTTATACTCTTTATTCAGCATATTTTCTCATATTGCGCTCACACTGTGAACAAACATAACTTAAATGAATTAAGTAAATAATACATTTCATATTCGATAGTAGATTCTATGGTCCTAACTTTGTCTCCATAGTATTAGCATATCATTAAATCCTATATTCATAAACACAGAACATCTAACAAAATGCTATCATATTTTTGCATAAAAAGGAGCTCTTACGAGATTAAGAAAAAATCATAAAAATAACAAACCACGTGATAATCTACAATTACGTCCGCAGACTAACATTCTTTTATCCAATCGAAACAAACAAGCTCCGCGGAGCCTATTGTTTCAGCTAAAACGAATTCTACACAGCCAGAAAAGCTCAGTCAGCCAGAAGCCTGTCAAAAAAGAGGACGCAACATGCTTTCAACAGAGGCTAGTTACTAGCTGGGTAAAGGAAGAAAAAAAACGAAAACTGATATGAACATCGGTGCAGAACATACACACACACTGACAAAATAAGACAAAAATATATAAACTTATTACATTTTTTTCAATCACTTCTTCAAACAAAATAAAAACAAATTAACTTACGCACACAAATTAAACTATAAAAAAATATTTCATAACATTGTAACTATATAAATATATAATAAAAATATTTTGAAAAACCAGAACAACGTATTTAAAAAAAAAAAAATTATTCATTTATTCTAAAAACTTGAGATCTTTCAGCGTATACGCCTTTGTCAAAAGTATAGGCATTTTTTTCCCTTTTTTTTTCGTTTACTTTTCCTTTTAAATCCCTCTTGATTGGGACATTGTCTCAGCCAAGATAAAATTCGTCTTGATGTTATGACGGTTGGTGTTCGAATACCGGTTGTGTGTATCACGTGGTTTACGTGTTGTTGAATAGAATAAAGAAGTCCACACTAGAAACATTGATAGAAGGTAATAATAAATATATTTTTGAAAACGTTTGATTTGGGTTCGGTCGTCGATTGGAGTAAGAAATGGCTTGTTCCGTTTAATCCTGTTAAGACTCAGCTTGTGTCTTTCAACAGTAGGCGTGACTATTTTCTTTCTAAGATTTTCATGGATGGCTCTGTTCTTGAAAAGAAATCGACTCTGAAACCCGTTGGTATTTCTTTCTCATTAAATCTCCCTGCAGTTCATACATTTTATCCGTTACTCTTTCTACTCTCATGAAGTCAGAACGTTCTTGGCCTTTTGGCTAAGATCAAAGTGTAGTATCTGTTTCGATGGATACTGCACCCCATAGACTGGTATTGTCTTGGCCTTCGGGGCTTGATTTACGCCGGTCTATGGGTCTGTCCTGTGCAGTTCTAGGAGGTCCACCCTCCCAGGCTTCGCCTCCCCTCTTTGGGGAGGAGTAAGTTTATTGCTTACTGCCTGACGCGCCCCTACCGGGGAATGCCGACGGGGCTGCCCAGGCAATTTTTAAACCCCACTTTCCCGACCGACCTTGGGTCACATCTTACTCGTGGGAGTAAGATAAAAACTGGCCTTGTGCCTAACTCCTGAAGAGGAGTAAATCAATACTCATGAAGTCAGTTCTCACTATCTCCCCAAACATTTTCTCACACCTACAAATCTATTACCAGACTTTGTATTGAATACTCTTGTCATATTTGTGCTGGTGAATCTCTGCCCCATTTAAGGGTTCTTTATAAAGTTCAAAAGTGCATTTGTAATTTGGTTGGCCCACCCTTTTTTCTCTGCACCCCTCTCTCACAGACATGATGTTGCTAGTCTCAGCCTCTTCTATAAATACTATTGTGGCATGTGTTCATCAGAATTGTCTGATTTATTATCTGCTTCCTTTGTTCCAGCTTCTTTGACTCGTTGGTCTAGTGGTCTTCAGGAATTCGCTGTTCAGATATCTAGTTATTAGATAGGTATCAATATGACCATTGGTGCATGTCATGGACAATCATTGTAATCTGTTGTAATATGTCCATGTATGTATGTATGTATGTATGTATGTATGTATGTATGTATGTATGTATGTATGTATGTATGAATGAGCAATACGTGCCCTATTTATATTGTTACTTTGGGAAGTCTGCTTTCATCATAGCTATGCACAATAACTTCTCAAGAATTATGACATCAGGCAATCATAGTTTCTTAATTTTTTTTATTCATCATCCCTAAACATGATGGAAGCAGGTTTTCTAAGGAAACAATACAAATAGGACACGCATTATTCATTCATTCATACATATTACAACCGATTACAATGATTGTCCCTAACATACATCAATGGGCATATTGATACATATTTAGTTATAATACAGCTTATTATTCTAGTAGCTTATTTCTAAGCTGTTTTCCTCTTACCTATAGCCTGGGTCTTTTCATCTTTTAAATACTAAGGTCAATGGGAATCTCCTGTCTTCATGTTTATTAGCTTTCGTTCTTTTTAGTTCTTTATATTAAGTGGCTTCATGCATTGTCTGAAACGACTTCCATAAAGATACCATGGCTCACGTTTATTAAAAAATGAATTACTAGCAGAATGCAATTTCAGTTGGTTTCAATGGACGTTGCATCAAGCTGATCTCGTTTTTATTCGTATGGGATTGGATGGCTGAGCGTGATCTTGACATGACAGAGTTATCACCCTTGTAAATCACTTAGGCTGGGGGCGTGCTAATAATCTCCCCTGTATATTTCCCCAAGCAAATGTGATAACCGCCTGTATATGTTGTTTTGGGTTGGATACCTTATTAAAATACAGTTTATTATAGCTTGGACCAAATACCTTCTTCTTTTTCTTCTTCTTCATCCGATTTATTTTTGAACAGGCCTTTGATTAGTCCTTTATAAGAGGGTGTGGCCTGCCTGTCAATCTTGATCAAAGTCTTCCACTCCAGGCTCGGCTATCGCCAGAATCTAAATTAATAATCCCCAGGTCTGCACGATCACATTTACACAGCTCATCCCAAGAAAGCTCCGGTCTTCCAGCCTGCCGACTTGATGTGATGGACATGTTTCTGACCCGGGAAATCCACCTGGAGCTTCGATCGACACGGCAAAGCCATCTCATCCTGCACAACTTAAGGACATACGTTATTTTCCGTATACCAAGCCTACAGACAAGACTCTTGAAGAGAGCGTTGTCTTCTGGCCTGACATAACAGATCCATCTAATCATGGCTTTTTCGTTAGGTTGCAATCTCTAGATAGTGCTGACCGATGCAGTCATTGTTTCAAAGCCATCAAGCATAACACTCCCGACACAGCTGGTGTACACCTGTCGTCTAGTTGTGATCGCCAGATGCTTATTTGTCAATATGCACCGAAGTTCTCTAAAGCCCTTACAGGCAGACTTGCATTGGACAATCTGTAGATTTATTACGAATCGGTATTTAATCTACATAATTATAATTTAATTAATTTTCTTTAAAAAAACATAATATTGAATAAATATATCTTTTTTATCTACATAATCATCCTCTTTCTACTAAAAAACAACTTCAATTTAACAAATCGATTAAAACTAAATAGTAAAACAGTTGGTCTTTTACTCTATTCAATCCATTCTTGGACTGTGTCGGAATTTCAAAATTGTCTTTACATGTCATATCTATTGAATCAAAAAAAAATCTAGACAAAACGTTTTGATTTACAAAGTGGCAAGATGCACATTTTCGTTTGAACTACTGTTATTAATGCGAGCTCAGTATTTATATAGTGAAGCATGGGAGATAAGAAGGGAAGCTGATATAAAATGGGATAGGGGGAAACGTAGATGTTATATGTAGAGGATTGAGGATGTAAGGAGAGGAGAAAGTAGAGATGTAAGGCAGAGGAAGTAGAAGGGGATGCATGATAATGAATGATTTCAACTGTCACTCAATGCGCATAGTTTATTTTCGAACCATATCTATTTTTATTTCAACCACGTATTATTATTTTTCCTAATAGTTTTAATCACGTACTTTGCTTACCAGTCCAGCTATCTGCCCCCATGCAACTGGCGCACCCTTACTACTTGCCTCCTACTCTTTCCCTGCCTTACATCTCCACCTTCTTCTCTTCTCACGTACTCAACCCACTAAATACAACATCTACCCCTCTTACATCGGAACAAATCGACCGAAATATATTAGTTCAGTTTTAACGATGTTTTTGTGTCCTTATTTCTACTAGTCTGGTTCGTGCTTACCCACTATTCAATAAACTAATTTTCGATATATATATATATATATATATATATACATAAACACACACACACATAAAAAATATCATTTTGAGGAAGTCTTACAAATAAAGACGAAACGTTGATGAATATATAAAAAAAACATCCTTTTTGGTTTTTCCTTACGTCGGATTACCTCCATCCTTCCTTTCTCATATATATATATATATATATATATATATATATATATATATATATATATATATATATATATATATATATATATATATATATAATAAAAAATAAAATAAAATTAATAAATAAAAAACAAAACTAAACCAACGAATAATAAATAGAAATAAAAATATTCCAATCACGCACGTGTTAAAAGAAGGTGACCTGTTAATTCGAATTAAAAAAAACGGTGCATCACCCACATACAAAACAAAAGAAAAAGATATCAAGTAAATATAAGCAGAACCTTTTTTGAGAGAACCTCAGCCATTGGCTAATGAAAACATTAAACCGTAGGAAGGAATAACAACGAATTTGATTGGTTAGTTAGCTAGACTAAACACCACGTGGATGCATAAAAACAATAAGCAACACGTATTCCATGCACTTAGCCTGACGATTCCCTACGGGGATGAAACACGGACGCCTCTGTGTTGCTTAATTGTCATACATATATTTTTTATAACTTACTATATATATATAAAGTTAGGTAACATACTCGATATATTTCCCCATGTCCGAATAACTTTGTGCAAAATATCGCCATAGCTAAATGAAAATAATTGTTATAAAGTTTAAATAAGTTTGAATGATTTTTTCCCTAGACATCATAGATTTGTGATTATAATACTTTCATACCCCTTAATTTTAAGAGTAAAAGTGTAAAGTTTAACCTATAGATTAATATAATTTGTACATTAACTCTTGATTGTATCTTTTAAATGCAGAAACGTAAATGTAATTTAATTGGCCACATCTTTTCTTCTTCTCTGCACTCTCTCTATCACAGACGTGATGTTGCTAGTCTCAGTCTTTTCTATAAATACTATTATGGCATGTGTTCTTCAGGATGATGTGATCTATTCCTTGTTTCTTTTGTTCCAGCTCGTTTTACTCGTTGGTCTAGTGCAAGGGTGGGCAACCTCCGGCCCGCGGGCCACATCCGACCGGCGAATGCTGAGCGTCCGGCCCGCCACCCTGCTATGCTTTATTATTGCAATCTGGCCCGCGGACCTCCCAGTAAAACTCATATCATTTTGTGACATAGACGTAAAAGTATGTTTTAATTAAGATTTACAATGGGATAAAAATGTATGAATATAAGCGAGCGATGATCCATGTATATTTTATTTTTCTTTAACTATTAAGAGATAAACATAGAAAAAAGAGAAAGAGAGAGGCAAAGAGGAAACGAGAGACGTGGAAAGGGCATGACACAGAGAACTTATGTGAGGTGTGTCAAAACGAATGCTGGATCAACTTGCTACTTCCCCCGTCATTATTTTGTATGATTCCAAAATGGCTCTTCATCGGCGCCTTTTATAACATCACATACAGAAGTCTATTGAGAAAAATATCAGATTTGTAGAGTATTCAATGCAATTTTTGTACAATTTATTGATGTAAACAAAATATAGTAATTCTGAGATTTCGTTTTTCACTCCGGCCCGCGATCTCCTTCCAAAAGTCTCATCTGGGCCTCACTCTGAAAAGGTTGCCCGCCCCTGAGTGGATACGTAAATTCGCTGCTTTGAGACTTCATTGTAATACAGCTTCATATTCCATTAACTTCTTTCCAAGAACGGCAGGCTTGTAGAACTCTCTTCCTGCTGACTCTTTTCCTCCTACCTATAGACTTAATCTTTCCAAGACTAAGGCCAATAGTCATCTCCTGTCTTTGCAATAATCATATTTCATTGTTGTTAGATCCTTACATCAAGTGGCTTCATGCCTTGTTTGGAACGATTTCCATAAAAAAATGAATTTTTACCTGGATGTTGTATGCTTTTAATCTGGCAATTATCTCAGAGGATGGGGATGTCTGTATGATAACTTGGATTTTCTTCAAGTATGCTCTGAATTTTTCTTCTAGAAACATGTGTAAGAATTTTTTTGCTCTGAAGTTGACATTAAATCACAGTATGATTTAATTCTGATCTGTAATTTAATTAATTTTAAAAAAATAACTCTGTAAAGGGGTAAACATGAAATATTGAGCCTTATTTTGCTCTGAAAATTGATTCTCATAAGAATTGATCTGAGGAAGGAATTTTTTATATTATCATTATATATATATATATATATATATATATATATATATATATATATATATAGATAAATATTAATTATTTATTACCTACTATATATGTATATATTAATATTTATAGATAAATATTAATTATTTATTACCTACTATATATATATATATATATATATATATATATATATATATATATATATATATATATATATTAGAATAAAATATCTGATTTCTGGGAAATTAAACCTGCTTCTGTGGGAAGATGTCATGTTTACTTTCGCTTACATTGGCTGTGTAATTTAAGCGATAGATACGCTAAACCAATATCTTTGACTGTCAACAATCCTAACATCCATTCGGAAATACTGTCTAAATTCACTATAACAATTCTATTATATATTAATTCAAATGTAGTTCTACTTTGCCCTACATAGGAACATCAGTTAAAGATTCGATGTGAGGATTAAACAACAGTTACCTACAAAAATTATTTACTTTCAGACATCCTGAATAATACATACGGGGTTTCAATTGTAGAATATCTTATATAAACTTTATCTGTGCCTCCAATTTCAATATCGGCTTGATCTCCATTCTTAGCAAGCAAGACTCGCTCCATCACCTATAAATATTAGAAACTATATATTATAAATTAAGGCGACCTTGGTCTATAAACAGAGAAGTTATTCTCGGGTTTAATTTTAATGTAGTTTTTATTTTAAAAAATGTTTCAATTTTCTCTGCTATCATCTCCTGTACATTTTCATAAACCAATTGTTTGTTTTCTTAATAAATTTATCGAGATTTAACTATATTGAGCGAGGTACGAAACCGTTTCGCTATCCCTTTCACCTTTTATTATTTATAATAGAATTAAACTAAAATTGACAAATAGTTAACAGAGGGAAAGTAACAAAATTTTGCCGCAGTCTAAGAAGCATGTCTACTTCACTGCCCTAGAAGAGAAAAGCCAAAGTAACGAATACTGCACTTTAATATGAAGTATATTTAGAAAAGTAGAAATTAATTTTTTTTTGGAAGATCAGTAGCAGTTTTAGCTTCGGAGAAAGTATGTAAAAAAGTTTTTAAATAAATTAGAATAATGTTCGGCATGAATTAATATCGAATAATATTCGATGAATAGGAACATGTAGATTAAAATAATGATTTTAATTGTTACGCCGATCTGTGTTCAAAATTGATTTCGAAGCCTTTTAACTGTCGTGAATTAAACAAAAGAACCTTATTCGTAACTGACGTATAATCATGATAATCAAGGGAGGCGCGATAGCGCTCTATCCCTTAATAGACTACACGAATGGCCTATGCTGGAAATCTCATTTCTTTGATCAATCATAACTCAAAAACCAATACACCAAATTAGTTAAAACTTTGCACAAAATTTTTATTTGATAAGTTCTATAAGTGTGTAGAATTTCAGCATCATTAGTCAAGGCAACCCAGAGATCCAGAAAGTTCAATCATAAAATCATGTTATTTGTGTGTACGTACGTACGTATGTGCCACCCTGTATCACATCAACTATTTGATAAATTCAGCTGATTTTTGGCAGAGATAGAGGTTCTAGAGTCTAGTTGATGGCATTTTAATTTCAGTTTACCATATACCTTAGTTTTCCATAAAATTCCAAAAAACCTTAAAAATGACCAGTATTCATACACTTTATTCTATATCTTATCGACCATTTGATGGATTCAGCTGATTTTTGGCAAAGATAGAGGTTCTAGTGTTTGGTTTATGGCATTTTAATTTCAGTTTACCATATACCTTGATTAGTCAAACTACCAACTATATCAGTTATGAGAAGGCATTGTATTGAGGCATAGCCTTTAAAAAAGTAGTGAGATTCCATGAAAAATGCCAGTATACTGAAATCATATGCCCTTAATAGGGATAAGATGAACATTCATATAGACTAAATGTACAAAAGCAAGGAAATTCCCAAATTTTTACACTTTTATTGTCATTAAGGGTATGACTACATATCAACCAAACCATTACATTATCACATCATTACAGTATAAATCTCTATGCATGAGTGGATGAAGTGTGTGAGGTGCGCTGAAGAAAAATTTCTACCAGTAAAATACATAGCCCTGTTGTGCTCGCATACCCTTAATGACAATAAAAGTGTAAAAATTTAAGAATTTCCTTGCTTTTGTACATTTAGTGTGTATGAATTTTCATCTTAACCCTATTAAGGGCCTATGATTTCAGTATACTGGCATTTTTCATGAAATACAAATATACTTAATAAATCGACGGAAGCTAATTTAAATAGAATGCAAGCAGAATAATACTGTACGTATCTATTTAATGAAGGTACTGTTGCGTGCTGCGATTATTTAAGTCGGCGAAAATGTAAACCCGTTTTTTATACATTGTTGCGAATATATATATATATATATATATATATATATATATATATATATATATATAGAGAGAGAGAGAGAGAGAGAGAGAGAGAGAACGGATATTTATAATAGGTAAATCTAAAGAAGAAAAGAAAATGTCTTACGTAAAATGCCTCCCTTCCTCAAATAAAAAAATAAATAAACTAACATTAAAATGAAAACACGAAACGAATGGTGTATTTCTGTTAGATATGTATGGATGGTGAAAAGTGAAACAATTAACTTAATTTTTAGTGAAAGAGTCGTAGAGAAACTGACATTAGTGCTTCCATATCAACAAGTGAACACTGCAGTTAGGTTTGCGCTGTAATTATTTTGAAAAAAGATTTTTAAACATTAAAGGTGTTATCTATTAAATTGTCTAAGTGTTTCAGTTAAACAATGAAATTATACCTGAAGTAATCGAAGATTGCTAAGGGAAATATCTGAAGTCGATTCGATTAAGAGATTGTAGGCGCCATTTTGAATCAATGTACAGTAGAATTTAATAATTTCGTTTAATGCATTCCGTAAATTCTGGAATGAAATGAAGTCCATAAGTAATAGTTAGAAATAACGTAATCCGATATTCTCGAAAATCAGTGGAATATTAAATTTGTGCGGAATTTATTGTATTATGTATTAAATTAATGGAAAATCAATAGAAAACAATAACGGTCACGTTTTTCTAAAGTATCCATTGTGTATTAATTTCACGGTGATGAAAGGGAGAGTGATAGTAGAAAAATATTAGAGGGAAAAGGTTTTGCTACCATCTCTGTGGAGTATCTTTTTGGGAGAGTATTTGATGGTGGTCTAAAAGTAGTTTTTATTGTCAGATAGAGAAAATAAGCGTACATTTCATTAAGCATGCTCGAGTAGATAAGTTAAATAGAGTGGTTAGTTTAGTAGCCTATGATGCATGTGGTTATTTTCTTACTCTCGCCAAAAGTACAGGGAAAATTTCACCATTCTATATATATATATTTACTCTCATATATATATATATATATATATATATATATATATATATATATATATATATATATATGTTTTACACAGTGCCAGGTCGAACTACCATCTCAATATTCTTGAGGCGTTAGCCATTAACAACTATCGACCTAGCCTGTGTAGACAAAAGATTTTGAAACATCAGTTGGAGATCTTTAATGATTCAAAGCCACCATAACGTTGAGAGATTAACCCTTTTTTTTCCCTCTCTCTCAATCGTTTCCTCCAACTGAAATAAGTTTTTTTTTCACCTCATTTCTCATTCGACTTTTAGTTTTTAATTTATCATTCTGACGTTTCCTCTCAGAGGGTCAGACGACAAGGCCTTAAGGTAATTTTAACAATTTTCCTTTTTTTTTCCACTCGTCTGTTTCATTGATTATAATAATGCTTCCTCTAAAATTAATCCTACCATTCAGTTGTACACGAAATTTACTTACATATATATATATATATATATATATATATATATATATATATATATATATATATATCACGTGGCGATCCACCCATCTATCTATCTATCATCTTTCGACTGCAAAATGCACGCACGAGCAGTGAACGTATTGAAGTTATCCGGTGGAAATGTTTCCATTACACGCATCAGTTGCGAACTCCATTTTATTCGGGACACAAATGACCTGTCTTTCCAATGCTTGTCAGCAAAACCCATTATTTGAACTTTTTTCCCACTGACATGCATTTTTATTAACTGCTTCTTTTCTGTTATAATTAGACGGTGAACTCTTCAATAAACATTATTCCTTTGTCTTTTTTATTCCTTCCTCTCTCCTTTGAGTCCACTGATCAATTATCTTCTCGGACCAGATGTCAATACACAATTAGGAGGTTCGTTGCTGCTTCATATGCTTCAAGCTGAAATGGATGATTTAATTAGGGTCGGCTTGATGAAGTTCGCTTGGAGAAAACGAACGTAAGATCTACGTTTTTATCAGTTTTTATAAGTTTATTAGTCAATCGATATTCGGTGATATCACGAAGAAGAGAAGATGCCATGTGTTTTAGTGTAGTATTTTCTCATCTATCTATCTATCTATCTATCTATCTATCTATCTATCTATCTATCTATCTATCTATCTATCTATCTATCTATCTATCTATCTATCTATCTATCTACATATCTATCTCTTTCTCTCTCTCTCTCTCTCTCTCTCTCTCTCTCTATATATATATATATATATATATATTGCTATATTTCGTCGAATGTGCGTGTTGTGTTTTCTGCAAAACCTTTATTGGCGTCCTCTCGTAAAGACGTTTTACCCCTTCCCCCACACCATAAAAATAATGTAATTTATCATTTTAAATGTAGTTGCAGTGCTGACTACGTGGGTAGGACGACGCTAAGATTGGATTGTAGAGTCCAACAGCACATTCCGAGTAAGATCAGGAATGAAACCTTCCGGTCAACGGATGTTCAAAATAAGACATACGGGTCTTCCATTACAGACCATTTACTTAAAAACCCGTCGTGCGCTAGGAATTTTAGCATGGACTCCTTCACCATTCTCAGTCATGCTCACTCATCATACCATCTACAAATCTTGGAGACGATCCATGTTTGTCTTAAACGTCCCTCCCTTTGTAAACAAAGGGAGTGTCTATTAGGACTAGATGTGATCAGTCTCTAAGATTCATCCTCCATTATACATATACCATAACGCTATTTTATTTTCTTTACTCTCTCTTTTCACACCCTTTTTTAAATCCCCCATTTTTAAAAAATCCCTCGATACAGCCTTTGTTAAGAAAGAGGGGCTTTTTTTCTTGATTAACTTTTAATCATGACCGATAAAATCTGTCTTCCTTTCATTATATATATATATATATAATATGATCCACATCATTCATTATGAACTCTTAAATGCATAAAACAGAGTCTAAGAAACGTTTTCATTAAAAAAGTGTTATCAAGAACACTTACTAAGCTTTGAATTATCCTCAATTTTTCATCCGCAATGCTATACGAAAAGCTTTTAATATCCACAGCAAAAAACAGACTAACACGTCAACAATGCCTCCTCATAACAACATCACCAGCACAAATAACACCAACATGATTCATAAAAAATAAATCTTACATATTTCTTCCCAATAATCCAATATCTATTCCCTTACAAAAACAATTCAAATCTGACATAAAAATAGTAACGTCAACTTCTAAAACAATTAAGGATTTACCCCAAACCCAAACCCCAAACCCCGTCCCCAAATATCCCCTGAAGACAATTCTTCCCTAGCCGGCATTTATAAAATAAAATATGCATCATGTCGGATGTTTTATATTGGTGAAACGGCCAGAAATATAAAATCCTGAATTTACGAACACTAACAGGACCCCCAACACAACAATTTCACTAACGCATTAATCATACACAGGAACACTCACCCACAATTAAGACTTTACAAACTGCACCATCCTCAAGACCGAATACTCACTCCCACGCCGCAAATGCATCGAAAGCGCTGTAATAACTCCCTCATCACCATATATCCTAAACCTTATACCCGGATCTTATTCCTTAAGCAAACATCTGGCAAATACCGCACTGAAACCATGCAATATATCTCGCCACTGCACTACAAACTCCGATGCCGGTTAAAGTAACTTTTACTTTTACTACATTTCATTGATGTTTCCATTTGTATTACTTTTTCTTCTCCTTCCCCTTTTTTCTCGTTTTAACGTCTATGTCGCACGCGTTGCATAATTTATTTTTTTAAAAACAGTTAAACACGTGCCCCAAAAATCCCACTGTGCATTCTTCTTTTTTCATATGTTTGGTCGTTATTCACGAAATTCTAAAATCTTTACTTTTTCTCAACGAAACCGGTAAAATCTCTGGTTTTTTGATGATTTATACCTGTATTTAATTTGTTTTTCTTTTTGTCTTTTTCACAAACCTTGCCTTCAAGGCATTTCACTTTATGATATATTGTGCATTTTAACCTCATATATATATATATATATATATATATATATATATATATATATATATATATATATATATATATATATATATATATATATATATATATATATATATGTGTAATCAGTCGATAGAAAAACTAAAGCACACAAGTGGCTGAAAAATAAATAAAAATGTGTTTGGGACGATTTTAGAAGCTAGGTAAATCTTAATTTCTATTTTTTGTTTCGTTTTATGTGAGGATATGCTAATTTTCAGAAACCTTCAAACATTTAATGAAGGGTGAACAGAGTTTTTCAAAATGGTAAACTTATATGAATGTTTTCTGAAAGAGAACCAGAAAGCAAACGCTCACACATAAAACCGCGATATGTGCTCCGTGATAGCTGGCCAACGTGGGGTCATATATCGCGTTTGATTGATCAAAGATGGAAAATAAATGAACACAGAGGGAAAATAAATGAACAAAGACGGAAAATAAATGAGAAAAGACGGAAAATAAATGAGAAAAGAAGGGAAATCAATGAACAAAGACGGAAAATAAATGAGAAAAGAAGGAAAAAAATTAGAAAAGAAGGAAAATAAATGAACAAAGAGGGAAATAAATGAACAAAGAAGGAAAATAAATGAGAAAAGAATGAAAATAAATGAGAAAATAATGAAAATAAATGAGAAAAGTAGGAAAATAAATGAGAAAATGAGGAAAATAAATGAACAAGGAAGGAAAATAAATGAGAAAAGAATAAAAATAAATGAGAAAAGAATGAAAATAAATGAGAAAAGAAGGGAAATAAATGAACAAAGACGGAAAATAAATGAGAAAAGAAGGGAAATAAATGAACAAAGAAGGAAAATAAATGAGAAAAGAAGGAAAAAAATGAGAAAAGAAGGGAAATAAATGAACAAAGACGGAAAATAAATGAGAAAAGAAGGGAAATAAATGAACAAAGAAGGAAAATAAATGAGAAAAGAAGGGAAATAAATGAGAAAAGAAGGGAAATAAATGAACAAAGAAGGAAAATAAATGAGAAAAGAAGGAAAATAAATGAGAAAAGACGGAAAATAAATGAGAAAAGAATAAAAATAAATGAGAAAAGAAGGAAAAAAATGAGAAAAGAAGGGAAATAAATGAACAAAGACGGAAAATAAATGAGAAAAGAAGGGAAATAAATGAACAAAGAAGGAAAATAAATGAGAAAAGAAGGGAAATAAATGAGAAAAGAAGGGAAATAAATGAACAAAGAAGGAAAATAAATGAGAAAAGAAGGGAAATAAATGAACAAAGACGGAAAATAAATAAGAAAAGAAGGAAAATAAATGAACAAAGAAGGAAAATAAATGAGAAAAGAAGGGAAATAAATGAGAAAAGAAGGGAAATAAATGAACAAAGAAGGAAAATAAATGAGAAAAGAAGGAAAATAAATGAGAAAAGAAGGGAAATAAATGAACAAAGACGGAAAATAAATGAGAAAAGAAGGGAAATAAATGAACAAAGAAGGAAAATAAATGAGAAAAGAAGGCAAATAAATGAGAAAAGAAGGGAAATAAATGAACAAAGAAGGAAAATAAATGAGAAAAGAAGGAAAATAAATGAGAAAAGAAGGGAAATAAATGAACAAAGAAGGAAAATAAATGAGAAAAGAAGGGAAGTAAATGAACAAAGAAGGAAAATAAATGAGAAAAAAAGGGAAATAAATGAGAAAAGAAGGGAAATAAATGAACAAAGAAGGAAAATAAATGAGAAAAGAAGGAAAATAAATGAGAAAAGAAGGGAAATAAATGAACAAAGACGGAAAATAAATGAGAAAAGAAGGGAAATAAATGAACAAAGAAGGAAAATAAATGAGAAAAGAAGGGAAATAAATGAGAAAAGAAGGGAAATAAATGAACAAAGAAGGAAAATAAATGAGAAAAGAAGGAAAATAAATGAGAAAAGAAGGGAAATAAATGAACAAAGACGGAAAATAAATGAGAAAAGAAGGGAAATATATGAACAAAGAAGGAAAATAAATGAGAAAAGACGGGAAATAAATGAGAAAAGAAGGGAAATAAATGAACAAAGAAGGAAAATAAATGAGAAAAGAAGGAAAATAAATGAACAAAGACGGAAAATAAATGAGAAAAGAAGGGAAATAAATGAACAAAGAAGGAAAATAAATGAGAAAAGAAGGGAAATAAATGAGAAAAGAAGGGAAATAAATGAACAAAGAAGGAAAATAAATGAGAAAAGAAGGAAAATAAATGAGAAAAGAAGGGAAATAAATGAACAAAGACGGAAAATAAATGAGAAAAGAAGGGAAATAAATGAACAAAGAAGGAAAATAAATGAACAAAGAAGGAAAATAAATGAGAAAAAAAGGGAAATAAATGAGAAAAGAAGGGAAATAAATGAACAAAGAAGGAAAATAAATGAGAAAAGAAGGAAAATAAATGAGAAAAGAAGGGAAATAAATGAACAAAGACGGAAAATAAATGAGAAAAGAAGGGAAATAAATGAACAAAGAAGGAAAATAAATGAGAAAAGTAGGGAAATAAATGAGAAAAGAAGGGAAATAAATGAACAAAGAAGGAAAATAAATGAGAAAAGAAGGAAAATAAATGAGAAAAGAAGGAAAACAAATGAGAAAAGAAGGGAAATAAATGAACAAAGACGGAAAAAAAATGAGAAAAGAAGGGAAATAAATGAACAAAGAAGGAAAATAAATGAGAAAAGAAGGGAAATAAATGAACAAAGACGGAAAATAAATGAGAAAAGAAGTAAAATAAATGAACAAAGAAGGAAAATAAATGAACAAAGACGGAAAATAAATGAGAAAAGAATGAAAATAAATGAACAAAGAAGGAAAATAAATGAACAAAGAAGGAAAATAAATGAACAAAGAAGGAAAATAAATGAACAAAGAAAGAAAATAAATGAGAAAAGAATGAAAATAAATGAACAAAGAAGGAAAATAAATGAACAAAGACGGAAAATAAATGAACAAAGACGGAAAATAAATGAACAAAGAAGGAAAATAAATGAACAAAGAAAGAAAATAAATGAGAAAAGAATGAAAATAAATGAACAAAGAAGGAAAATAAATGAACAAAGACGGAAAATAAATGAACAAAGACGGAAAATAAATGAGAAAAGAATGAAAATAAATGAACAAAGAAGGAAAATAAATGAACAAAGAAGGAAAATAAATGAACAAAGACGGAAAATAAATGAACAAAGAAGGAAAATAAATGAGAAAAGAATGAAAATAAATGAACAAAGAATGAAAATAAATGAACAAAGAAGGAAAATAAATGAGAAAAGAAGGGAAATAAATGAACAAAGACGGAAAATAAATGAGAAAAGAAGGGAAATAAATGAACAAAGAAGGAAAATAAATGAGAAAAGAAGGGAAATAAATGAGAAAAGAAGGGAAATAAATGAACAAAGAAGGAAAATAAATGAGAAAAGAAGGGAAATAAATGAGAAAAGAAGGAAAATAAATGAGAAAAGAAGGGAAATAAATGAGAAAAGAAGGGAAATAAATGAGAAAAGAAGGAAAATAAATGAGAAAAGAAGGGAAATAAATGAGAAAAGAAGGGAAATAAATGAACAAAGAAGGAAAATAAATGAGAAAAGAATAAAAATAAATGAGAAAAGAAGGGAAATAAATGAGAAAAGAAGGGAAATAAATGAACAAAGAAGGAAAATAAATGAGAAAAGAAGGGAAATAAATGAGAAAAGAAGTAAAATAAATGAGAAAAGAAGGGAAATAAATGAGAAAAGAAGGGAAATAAATGAGAAAAGAAGGGAAATAAATGAGAAAAGAAGGGAAATAAATGAGAAAAGAAGGGAAATAAATGAACAAAGAAGGAAAATAAATGAGAAAAGAAGGGAAATAAATGAGAAAAGAAGGGAAATAAATGAACAAAGAAGGAAAATAAATGAGAAAAGAAGGGAAATAAATGAACAAAGAAGGAAAATAAATGAGAAAAGAAGGGAAATAAATGAACAAAGACGGAAAATAAATGAGAAAAGAATGAAAATAAATGAACAAAGAAGGAAAATAAATGAACAAAGACGGAAAATAAATGAGAAAAGAATGAAAATAAATGAACAAAGAAGGAAAATAAATGAACAAAGAAGGAAAATAAATGAACAAAGAAGGAAAATAAATGAACAAAGAAAGAAAATAAATGAGAAAAGAATGAAAATAAATGAACAAAGAAGGAAAATAAATGAACAAAGACGGAAAATAAATGAGAAAAGAATGAAAATAAATGAACAAAGAAGGAAAATAAATGAACAAAGAAAGAAAATAAATGAGAAAAGAATGAAAATAAATGAACAAAGAAGGAAAATAAATGAACAAAGAAGGAAAATAAATGAACAAAGACGGAAAATAAATGAGAAAAGAATGAAAATAAATGAACAAAGAAGGAAAATAAATGAACAAAGAAGGAAAATAAATGAACAAAGACGGAAAATAAATGAGAAAAGAATGAAAATAAATGAACAAAGAAGGAAAATAAATGAACAAAGAAGGAAAATAAATGAACAAAGAAAGAAAATAAATGAGAAAAGAAGGAAAATAAATGAGAAAAGAAGGAAAATAAATGAGAAAAGAAGGAAAAGGAATGTTCTCTGGTTAAATCTGTTGAATCTGATTTGTTTTTGTTGTGTGTATACGTCTATATTTCTAAGGTGTATTTAGAGGTGGGAGTGGGGTAAAAAGTGTAAATCAGTGGGATTTTTATTTACAATTTAGACTAAAAGAGTAATTCGTCTATTATATTGCTGTTTTATTTGCCCTAACCCTTTTCCCCCTTATTTTTTATCCATTGTTATTTGCATGAATATAATTCACTTCGAGTCTTTTTTGTTTGTTAATACTTCAGCCGGGTAGAAGTAATGTTAACGTGAATACTTGTTTTCATTACTGACATAAAAAGAAGCGCGAGATTACGCACTTCAAAAAACATAAACGCTTCTCAAATTTGCCTCCACACTTCGGCTACCTGGTAACAAATTACATATGTCTCAAATAAATCTTTAAATTATTTATTTCATACCCTAATGCTAAGTCACATTTCTAATGACCCGGTCGTTTCTATTATCTGCTACAATCGGTAAATTCTTTTGAATGTTGTACTTTTAAGGATATAAGGATTCTTCTGAACACATTTGCATGGTCTTCCTAGTTTTCTTCGTTGCGCATGTCCCCAGCCTTGAATGTCATGGCTTCCCTTTTATCTGTCTGAGGTTTTCTTTGCTACACTCAACTTCCTATTTGTTCTTTTCGTACCGTTCTATTGTTGATGCCATATCCAACAGTATTGATTATGAATTGCAAATTGCTCCGCCAAGCTCCATTTTTGTTTTGCTGACTCCAATGCTTACCATTCTGACTGACTCCCTCACTCTAACCGCACATATCTAGCTGGTGAACTCTGCTAACTTTTCTTTTCTCATGACTTGTCCTGAATTGTCATTTTACCCACATATTTTCTTGATAATACTATTCATCAACCATCCTTACTTGATCCTTTTCTCACTTCTGTCCCTGACTCATGTTCTATTTCCTTTTCTCCTCCATTGGGGTCTTCTGATCATGCTGTTGCTGATGCTAAGTTGATTTTTTCGGTGAAGTCTTCTATTGATCGTCCCTTCCATAGGAAGACGTTCAACTACAGAAAGGCTGATTGGGATGGGCTGTGCAGCTTCGTATGTGACGTTTCACGGGGTCCTATCTTTACTATGTCTCCAAATGCTGCTACTAGAGGGTTACTGACTGGCTTCTTGTTGAAATTGACACCTTGATTCCTCATTGGAAGTTTCAAACCAAACCTCATTCTCCTCCATGGTTTTCATCTGTTTGTGCTTCTTCCATTTCCCATTCCTTTAATCATTATCGTTGAGATGGTTGAGAAGAGCTAGCAAAGTCTAGCTATTCTTACAAGATTCGTGACTCTATCTAATCTCAAAGGGTTGGCTCTCATGATTTTTGAAGAGTCTACAATAGTATTATTAATAGTGGCAAGTCTGCTATTCCTCCTTTTTAATAGTCTTTAGGTTATTTCATCTTTTAAGGAAAAAGCTGATCTCTTTACTCGTCTTTTTGCTGACAATTCTTCTTTTGATAATTCAGGAGCTCTCTTTTCTGGTTTTCATTTTAAAACTGATCAGTCTCTTGATTCTGGTATTATAACTCCACAGATGGTTGCTAGGGTTCTTTCTGATCTTGATCAGTATAAGGCTTCCGGCCCTGATTCAATTCCCGTTGTCATTCTCAAGCGTTGTACTCCTGAATTTTCTTCTATAATTATTCACTCTGTGTGTCTCAGTCCTGTTTCTTTTCTTGTTACAAAGAATCCTCTGTTGTCCCTACCTTTGAAAATGCTGGTGATCGGTCTGACCCAACTCAGTATCGTCCGGTTAGTCTCCTCTCTGTTATAAGAAAGGTTTTTGAAAGGCTGGTCAACGGCAAGTTTGTTCATTTTCTGGAAAGTCTAGGCATCTTTAGGGATGTTCAGTATAACTTTCATGGTTTTCGTTCAACTGTTGATTTTGTAACTGTTTAATTGAGCGGATTTGTCGGTTTATGGATAATTCAGGAGAGGGTAAAGCCATAGCGCTTGACGTTTCGAAGGCGTTCAACAAAGTGTGGTTTTCTGGTCTACACAAACTCCAGAGTTATGGTATTGGTGGTGAGGTTCTTGACATTATTAGGTCTATTCTTTCTGATCGAAGCTTGCGAGTAACTTTGGACGGAATTCCTTCCTTCACCTTATCTATCAATGCTGGTTTTCCTCATGGTTCTATTCTAGGCCCAACACTGTTTCTTCTCTATATAAATGATCTTCAAGAGAATAGTATTAAAAAATTAACATCTATGCTGATGATACCACTCTCTATTCTGGTGTTGCTTCTCACCCATATTCCTCGGATCAGTCGAAATATGCAGCTGATCTAGATTTTGATCTGAGTTCAGTTGTGGAATAGGGTACGAAATGGATCATTTCGTTTAATCCTGTTAAAACTCAGCTCGTATTTTTCAATCGTATGCGTGTCCCTTTTCCCCTGAAATTCTCATGGATGGCTCTGCTCTTGAGGAGAAATTGACTCTGAAAATTCTTGGTCTTTCTCTCTCATCACACTTTTCTTGGAGCTCTTACCTTAGATTCATTGCTCTTTCTGCTTCTCGTAAAGTTGGTTCTCTCTATCGCTCCAAACACTTTCTCACACCTGAGGCTCTTCTCTATCTCTACAAATCTACAAACAGACCATGTATGGAGTACAGTTGTCATATTTGGGCTGGTGAATCTCTGTCTCATTTGAGGGTTTTTGATAAGATGCAGAAACGTATCTGCAATTTAATTGGCCACACCCTTTCTTCTTCTCTGCACCCTCTCTCTCATAGACGTGATGTTGCTAGTTTCAGTCCTTTTTATAAATACTATTATGGAATGTGTTCTTCAGAATTATCTGATATATTCCCTGCTTCTTTTGTTCCAGCTCGTTTACTCGTTGGTCTAGTGGTCTCCATCAATTCGCTGTTTCGAAACCTCATCATAATACAGCTTCATATTCCAGTAGCTTCTGTCCAAGCTTGTAGAACTCTCTTTTCATCCTACTTATAATCTTGGTCTTTAAAGACTAAGGACAATAAGTCTTTGCAATAATCATATTTATTTTTATTATCTCTTTACATCTAGTGGCTTCATGCCTTGTCTGGATCTATTTCTATATAAAAAAAGAATATTTTATAATGAATGCCACACGACCGCTATTAAAAAAACAGATTTCTATTTTCTTTACTTTCATTTAACTAATATAAAACCATTTTTCTCACTGCAAAAACAATTTCTTTTTTTCCTACGTAATAACGAAGGTCCAACAAAAAGCAAATCACTCTGTCCGTAGATCACAAAGTCCTCTGTCAGCTTCCAAAGCAGATCTCTACGTTCGTCACACGTGCACTTACTTCGCACCGTTTTTGCATGCGTGCAATGTGACTTCGCGAGACTCCGCGTGAACCGTACGTAATAAAGGTTCACGGACGCCATGTTGAATTCTTTTCCTTCATCCGCAGCGCACAGGACAGACAAACACGAGGACGTTTCGCAGGTAAGCCCCCTTCATGTTCCCCACACTCCCCCACCCCCTTGATCTCATGATCACAGAGATGGCAGGGAGGCATCGATCGCCTTCGCCGGTTGCTTCTTCGGAGGGGGACAACGCAAGCCTCATCTTCGCTTGTGCTCTCATCCGTGGTCTGAGGGTCGAGAAACATCGCGTTCGCTGGGATACTGCTGATATCTGAGTCAATGTCCGATGGGGCTGCTGCAAGCCAGAGCGATGCCTCACTGCTCTCTGACTCCGACTCGCTCTTGTCGTCAAGTGATGGCTGCGTTGCTAACCGTAGGTTTCTAACGTGACGGGGCATACCGTAATGTGGGCTGATTACCTCAGTGACACGTCCAATTCCGTATTTCGTCGTACACTTGCCGCGCCGGTTCTTAATCCAGACGACATTCCCTTTTTTCAGTTTCTCTCTGGTTACTTCCAGTTCGGGCAGCGGGTTAGTCTCTATGCCTTTCACCCTGACGTGATACCTGTGCAAGGTGTCAGCGGCGCTGTAGAGGGTGAAACATTATCCTTTGGGGTTACGTTATACAGGTAGACTGCCTCAAATACCGTGCAGCCCGTTCTGGCCGCGATGGTTTTGACGGTTCTGTGATTCCGCTCGATGACCCCATTTCCACTCGGTACGTGGGCGCATCGAAACCTCAGGTGTACTCCCCAGCCATCAGCAAACTTTCTGAACTGCTCACTGGTGAATGCAGCGCCATTGTCGATTAATATCTCCGTTGGGGGGCCACGTTCAAGAAAAATACTGTTTAACTGACGGACGATGATGGCTGTATCTTGCCGGCGCATCATGCGCCATATCGCAAACCTGAATGGACCGCAATCAATGAGAGTCAGGAAATCCTCGCCGTTGTGGTGAGTAATATCCATCGCCAGCCGGCTCCAATGGCTTTTCACTCCCAGCTTTCCTTTCTCCCAGCGAACGGGTGCTGGATCAATGGATTGGCATGCTACACAGTCTTTGACCACTTTCCTGACGTCTGCCTAACTTCCTCCGAATATGCTCTTTTGGTCAGCCTCGGCTTTCTCCCACGATTCGACTACAAAGGGTCTGGAGGGGGAGCCGTCGAACTCGAGTATTAATCTCAAGTCGAATTTGTCTATGGCCGAAATAGCTTGAAGTAATAACAAAGGTCAAAACAAAACGCAAATCACTCTGGAGTAAACAAGTCCTCTGTCAGCTTCCAAAGCAGATCTCTACGTTCGTCACACGTGCACTTACTTTCGTTGAAGACGGTAAGAGACCCGCTTTTATTAGGCTGAGCCACACCTAATTTTCATGCGTGCAATGTGACTTCGCGAGACCCCGCGTGAACCGTACGTAATAAAGGTTCACGGACGCCATGTTGAATTCTTTTCCTTCATCCGCAGCGCACATGGCAGACAAACACGAGGACGTTTCGCAGGTAAACCCCCTTCACGTTCCCCACATTTTAGAGGTGAGGTTATTTAAAGATAAAGTCTCTCCAATCATTCAAGTTAAGCTGCCACAACTTGTGACGTCACATTTACGTCGTAAGCGATCGCTTGAAAAACTAGCGTTTTATGCGTGTTGAAGTAAGCATTTCATTTTACAAAAAAGCAATAACTTTTATGTTCTTCTACTTCCATTCTTCATATAAATTTTCTTTCTATGTATACACCATATTCAATTGCTTACACTGTACTTTCTAGTTAGTCTGATTAAAATAAATGCTAACATGATTTTTTAAATATGATCATTTCTTTTAAATATATATTGATATACAGACAAAACGTGTTTACCTAAGTTATATTCAGTTTACTGACTTCATAATATTGGTGATGATTGGTTGTGCTTAGCAGGGAACAGAGCAATGTACTTACATTGTGTTGTCGGAGTCTTAACAAACAAAATATAGTTATTATTTCTTTTACATACACTTATGGTTACTGGAGTCATGTGACTTGTACCACGTGATCACAGGAGAAGCACAGAGAACAACGAATGTCCTTGTATGTCGCTTTTATCGATCTCACCAAGACGTTCGATCTCGTTAGTAGAGAAGGTCTCTTCAGTATCCTGCTCAAGAATGGCTGTCCAGCTAAGCTGCTGAGATAAATAAAACTCAGTCCTTCCACAGAGATATGCAGGCCACTCTGCTGTTCAATGGCAGCACCCCTAAACCCTTCTAGGTCAGAAGTGGGGTCAAAAGGGTATGTTTTCTCGCTCTCACTCTCTTCGGGATCTTCTTCGTTCTGTTTCTGAAACATGCATTCAGCAAGTCAATAGAGAGATTTACTTGCGTATGAGATCAGACAGTGGGGTGTTCAATCTCGCCCGTGTCATGGACATGCATTTTGCCAAAGATACGGCGGTGATGACTAAATGATTCTAGTTATTAGGGGTAATGCATCTCCTGTTCCTTGTGTTTTAATTTGGTTCCATGGCTTCTCGAATGTCGGTTAATTTTGGTAATACGCAAGCCATCTTGTTACAAGTGATCGTTAGGTTATTATTTGGTTTGACGAAGTAACTCGAAAAATCACATTGTAAAGATTTTCAGACGGTCAAACTACGCCGCAAAAAGGCAATTCATTTATGCGACTTAAATCTAAGTTCTATTGCTTCTTTCAGGAACCTGATCATTCCTGATCTTTTTTAGGTCTAGATTTTTTTTTCGAAAATATAATTTTCTAATTTTTTAATTCGTTCAACTAAATCTTGAATTACCTACTACACACTATCTTCCAGTGCCTTCGGCCTCTCTGTACAAAGGGTTTGTCAGAACAATCGAACATGACGATACTTCACTCTACAAGTAAAATTTTGTTTATTTGTTTGTTTCGGACAGTGGCAGACAATGGTGGGTACTGGCGGGCAGCGCCCACTAAAATGTAAAATCTAAAAAATGCTGACTCATTTCCGGTTTTGAATTATGAGTTGGCTAAGTAAAGCCTAAATAGTCGCCCTCCTCTTCCTAGAATTATCGTATTAGAATTTTGAATTTCCCTCCCTCTACACAGCATTCTCCCTATGATGTAATTTCCGGTTGAATTTGAGGAAATGACTTGCAGTTTTTATTCGGGAATGATTTGGAATTTGTTTAAAAAGACTACATTATATAATTGTTTTCTATTTAAATTAATACATAATTAAATTGAAATTAAGCTGAAAATAGCTGAAATAATCGACCGCTCCCAGACGAAATCTGCCCCATTACCGCTTAGGAGTGAATTTAGAGATTCGGGAATACGCCCATTAACTCTCCCGGTGAATTTTACATTAAAATACACTTTTAGATTTTATCTAGATTCGCTAACTTTTTTTCTAATCACATATACTAACAGACATTGAGTTTATATATATATATATATATGTATATATATATATATATATATATATATATAAGCTTTATTTTTTATTTATTTTTTAATGCAACTTTGATTCCTATATAATTTTATTACTAGCTACCATATTGCAGAATGGTTCTTGAATATAGTGTTTAAATAGTATTATTATTATTTTTATTTTTTTTATTATTGTTATAATTAATGTTATTTGATATGCAAATTACTATATCCTACGGTAGTCTTAAGGGTAATATATTATTATTATTATTTTATCATTATTATTATTTTTTTATGTATATATTAGTGATATTTTAAGCTGAATTATTTCGACACTTGATTATTGGGGAAATGGTCGTATAATCAGTACCATTGGAGAGCCATGAATATTAAAACTGTCCTGTTTTTAAATCTCCGAAACAGTTACATGGTAAACAGCTGATGATCCCCGTGTTAATATTAGACGCTTAAGGTTTCCTGTTTTTGTTTCACTCTTAGATAATTAATCCCCTTTTTTACTTTTATTTTTTATTTATTTATTTATTTTTTTTATTTTACTTATAATTTTTCATTTATTAATTTTCCAACGAATGTTAAGTCTGCAATATCTTGGATTTAGTTAGTTTGTCTGGGAATTTAAACTGCATTTTACTTTTTTAAATTTTTTTTTTTTTAAAACTCGAAACTATACTATTAATACTATTAATAATGGAGATTTGATATCGTCTGTCTGAATCCGAAACTATACTATTACTTTTATAATTAATGTAGATTTTGTATCTATCTGTCTGAACTCGAAGCCATACTATTACTTCTATTAATTGTACTATTCGACTATCATACAAGGCTCAATTCAATTTACTGTTCTATTTCATATTTATGTGCTATCTTTCAATGCTCAATTCATGGTTAGATGGAGTAGTATTGAATATGTTCTGTTGTCATGATACCATCCTACCAGGCATATCATCCTTTTTTATGGTTAAGTGTAGTATCTGTTCCGTTATCATGAGACTATCATTCTTGTTCTTGTTTGTTCTTTAGGTCTGCGATTTTTCACATGACTTACGAAGCATTTACACTTTCGCGTACATGATCATTACTGGCTTCGAAAACTCATCCACTTCTTGAAAACAAAATAGTACAATACAAAATAGTACAATACAATTACTGTAACGAATTTCAGTACAGTTTTCCCTTCGATTACTTACAACAAATATGGGTTAAAATAATAATAACTGTGGAAATTCCACAGTTGTATCATTCATCTGCTGTATATTGATGCCGTGCCACGATATTATGGTACCACTTTCGTTCAAACTGAAACATGCTTTTCTCTTGTTAAATTAGTTTCGGAATATATCTGATTATGAGGATCGATCTCCAAAACCCATTGAAATAGTTTGTGACATATTTCCATTCTATAGACTTCCAGCACGAACGAAGTCCCCACGCTATTATTTTACCATATTTTTACAAAACAGATACTACACATGTTCATCCGAGACCGAAAGGCACGGAAGTATATTTTAGTTCTAGTTTCACGTTCGACACAATAGCGTCATCAGATGAAATTAAAAAAATAATTTACATTGCATATTTGGCGATCGGGCGATTCTCTCTTTCAAAAACGAGTGAAGTGTGATAACGTACGTACAGACATGAAATTTTCTTAGCATATTGTTATATAGATCCATACTATTGACTTAATTTCCTTTTTCTTATTAAAAAGGCATAGTCATACATATTCTAAACTAAATCAATCCCACATTACGACCCCTTATGCCTAGCAGCTTTGTTCCAAAATTAATAATGATGAGTTAATTTGTTTAGGAGTGAATCTTGTACATACAAATGTATAAACATATCGACATACTGAACGTTGGATGAATAGAGATAACAGGTCACGTGCTAGTTTACAACTACTTACTTTACTCGTCCAAAATAAACAAGCTGTCGTTTCAGATAAAAAAGAATTTAACATAGCCACGAGAGGCCAATAACATAGAAGCCAGTCAAAAGATGGGACACAACACGCTTTCGACCGAGGCCTCCTCCAGTTGCGAAGCTTGCAGAAGGAAAGTACGAAACTGCTGTGAACTTCGATGATACACACACACACGTACAAAATAAAGCAAATATACACAGAAAATTCTTACAGTGACTCATTTATTTTCTCCACGCTAGAACAGAAAATAACTTAACTTTAAAATTGGCAGTAACATTAAAAAAGTCACTACAATACGGAATAATCACGTTAATGCATTTGTTCTCGTTAGATAACCGCAGTTAAGCGACGGTGATCCTGGCCAGTGCCAGATTGGTGACCATTTCGGGATACCAATCGCTGTATATGGGAACGGCGACAGATCTCTACAAAAAAAGAACTGAAAAAACTAACGTCGTTAAAGTTATCTCGCCTGAGCGGGATACACATGCGACTGGTCACCCATTGAAGATTTAATATTCCCTAGAAACTTCCTTCTTCGGGGTAAACCGACTCAAACCGCACAGAGTCCATGCTGCACCAAGACAGAAGAGAAATACTAAATAATGATAATCACGATTATTTAATGCCTTGTAACATATTTAGCTAAAAAAGCTAATTTGTTACACAGCTTCTTTTATTTAGCTAGAAAAGCTAATTTTGTTTCACAGCTTCCTTTATTTAGCTAGAAAAGCTAATTTTGTTTCACAGCTTCCTTTATTTAGCTAGAAAAGCTAATTTTGTTTCACAGCTTCCTTTATTTAGCTAGAAAAGCTAATTTTGTTTCACAGCTTCCTTTATTTAGCTAGAAAAGCTAATCTTGTTACACAGCTTCCTTTTTAGATAGAAAAGCTAATTTTGTTTCACAGCTTCCTTTATTTAGCTAGAAAAGTTAATCTTGTTACACAGCTTCCTTTTTAGATAGAAAAGCTAATTTTGTTTCACAGCTTCCTTTATTTAGCTAGAAAAGCTAATTTTGTTTCACAGCTTCCTTTATTTAGCTAGAAAAGCTAATCTTGTTACACAGCTTCCTTTATTTAGCTAGAAAAGTTAATCTTGTTACACAGCTTCCTTTATTTAGCTAGAAAAGCTAATCTTGTTACACAGCTTCCTTTATTTAGCTAGAAAAGCTAATCTTGTTACACAGCTTCCTTTATTTAGCTAGAAAAGTTAATCTTGTTACACAGCTTCCTTTTTAGATAGAAAAGCTAATTTTGTTTCACAGCTTCCTTTATTTAGCTAGAAAAGCTAATTTTGTTTCACAGCTTCCTTTATTTAGCTAGAAAAGCTAATCTTGTTACACAGCTTCCTTTATTTAGCTAGAAAAGCTAATCTTGTTACACAGCTTCCTTTATTTAGCTAGAAAAGCTAATTTTGTTACACAGCTTCCTTTATTTAGCTAGAAAAGTTAATCTTGTTACACAGCTTCCTTTTTAGATAGAAAAGCTAATTTTGTTTCACAGCTTCCTTTATTTAGCTAGAAAAGCTAATTTTGTTTCACAGCTTCCTTTATTTAGCTAGAAAAGTTAATCTTGTTACACAGCTTCCTTTATTTAGCTAGAAAAGCTAATCTTGTTACACAGCTTCCTTTATTTAGCTAGAAAAGCTAATCTTGTTACACAGCTTCCTTTTTAGATAGAAAAGCTAATTTTGTTTCACAGCTTCCTTTATTTAGCTAGAAAAGCTAATTTTGTTACACAGCTTCCTTTATTTAGCTAGAAAAGTAAATCTTGTTACACAGCTTCCTTTATTTAGCTAGAAAAGCTAATTTTGTTACACAGCTTCCTTTATTTAGCTAGAAAAGCTAATTTTGTTACACAGCTTCCTTTATTTAGCTAGAAAAGTTAATCTTGTTACACAGCTTCCTTTATTTAGCTAGAAAAGTAAATCTTGTTACACAGCTTCCTTTACTTAGCTAGAAAAGTAAATCTTGTTACACAGCTTCCTTTATTTAGCTAGAAAAGTTAATCTTGTTACACAGCTTCCTTTATTTAGCTAGAAAAGCTAATCTTGTTACACAGCTTCCTTTATTTAGCTAGAAAAGTAAATCTTGTTACACAGCTTCCTTTATTTAGCTAGAAAAGTTAATCTTGTTACACACCTTCTTTTACTTAGCTAGAAAAGTAAATCTTGTTACACAGCTTCCTTTATTTAGCTAGAAAAGCTAATCTTGTTACACAGCTTCCTTTATTTAGCTAGAAAAGCTAATCTTGTTACACAGCTTCCTTTATTTAGCTAGAAAAGTAAATCTTGTTACACAGCTTCCTTTACTTAGCTAGAAAAGTAAATCTTGTTACACAGCTTCCTTTATTTAGCTAGAAAAGTTAATCTTGTTACACAGCTTCCTTTATTTAGCTAGAAAAGCTAATCTTGTTACACAGCTTCCTTTATTTAGCTAGAAAAGTTAATCTTGTTACACAGCTTCCTTTATTTAGCTAGAAAAGTAAATCTTGTTACACAGCTTCCTTTACTTAGCTAGAAAAGTAAATCTTGTTACACAGCTTCCTTTATTTAGCTAGAAAAGTTAATCTTGTTACACAGCTTCCTTTATTTAGCTAGAAAAGCTAATCTTGTTACACAGCTTCCTTTATTTAGCTAGAAAAGTAAATCTTGTTACACAGCTTCCTTTATTTAGCTAGAAAAGTTAATCTTGTTACACACCTTCTTTTACTTAGCTAGAAAAGTAAATCTTGTTACACAGCTTCCTTTATTTAGCTAGAAAAGCTAATCTTGTTACACAGCTTCCTTTATTTAGCTAGAAAAGCTAATCTTGTTACACAGCTTCCTTTATTTAGCTAGAAAAGTAAATCTTGTTACACAGCTTCCTTTACTTAGCTAGAAAAGTAAATCTTGTTACACAGCTTCCTTTATTTAGCTAGAAAAGCTAATCTTGTTACACAGCTTCCTTTATTTAGCTAGAAAAGCTAATCTTGTTACACAGCTTCCTTTATTTAGCTAGAAAAGTAAATCTTGTTACACAGCTTCCTTTATTTAGCTAGAAAAGCTAATCTTGTTACACAGCTTCCTTTATTTAGCTAGAAAAGTTAATCTTGTTACACAGCTTCCTTTATTTAGCTAGAAAAGTAAATCTTGTTACACAGCTTCCTTTATTTAGCTAGAAAAGTTAATCTTGTTACACACCTTCTTTTACTTAGCTAGAAAAGCTAATTTTGTTACACAGCTTCCTTTATTTAGCTAGAAAAGCTAATCTTGTTACACAGCTTCCTTTATTTAGCTAGAAAAGCTAATCTTGTTACACAGCTTCCTTTATTTAGCTAGAAAAGTAAATCTTGTTACACAGCTTCCTTTACTTAGCTAGAAAAGTAAATCTTGTTACACAGCTTCCTTTATTTAGCTAGAAAAGCTAATCTTGTTACACAGCTTCCTTTATTTAGCTAGAAAAGTAAATCTTGTTACACAGCTTCCTTTATTTAGCTAGAAAAGCTAATCTTGTTACACAGCTTCCTTTATTTAGCTAGAAAAGCTAATCTTGTTACACAGCTTCCTTTATTTAGCTAGAAAAGTAAATCTTGTTACACAGCTTCCTTTACTTAGCTAGAAAAGTAAATCTTGTTACACAGCTTCCTTTATTTAGCTAGAAAAGCTAATCTTGTTACACAGCTTCCTTTATTTAGCTAGAAAAGTAAATCTTGTTACACAGCTTCCTTTATTTAGCTAGAAAAGCTAATCTTGTTACACAGCTTCCTTTTTAGATAGAAAAGCTAATTTTGTTTCACAGCTTTCTTTATTTAGCTAGAAAAGCTAATCTTGTTACACAGCTTCCTTTTTAGCTAGAAAAGCTAATCTTGTTACACAGCTTCCTTTATTTAGCTAGAAAAGCTAATCTTGTTACACAGCTTCCTTTATTTAGCTAGAAAAGCTAATCTTGTTACACAGCTTCCTTTATTTAGCTAGAAAAGCTAATTTTGTTACACAGCTTCCTTTATTTAGCTAGAAAAGCTAATCTTGTTACACAGCTTCCTTTATTTAGCTAGAAAAGCTAATCTTGTTACACAGCTTCCTTTTTAGATAGAAAAGCTAATTTTGTTTCACAGCTTTCTTTATTTAGCTAGAAAAGCTAATCTTGTTACACAGCTTCCTTTTTAGCTAGAAAAGCTAATCTTGTTACACAGCTTCCTTTATTTAGCTAGAAAAGCTAATCTTGTTACACAGCTTCCTTTATTTAGCTAGAAAAGCTAATCTTGTTACACAGCTTCCTTTTTAGATAGAAAAGCTAATTTGTTACACAGCTTCCTTTTTAGATAGAAAAGCTAATCTTCCTTATCACATGAAATACCGTAACAGAATGTCTTTCATTTATTTGGATTATTCAGACTACTGTTCTCGTCTTGGATGTTATTCTCACGTTTCTGCCGACACAAACTTCTGTTTTACTTTAATTTTTTTCATACGAAGTTTCAAAAAATGATAGCTACATGTTTCTCTTTGGATCCCGGGCAGCGCCAGACCTTCTTGCTAGTTATATTCAACGAATAAGACCTGGAATATGTAAAACAAAAATATTTCGAATTGTATAATTTACAATTTAATGCATAATATAAGAACGAAAAAGAGACAAAAAGAGAAAAGCTTATCGCATACGCAAAGCTTCGTCCATTTTGATAATGAGATTTTTCGCAATGAAATGAAAGTAAAATCTATTTATATATATTTTTGGAAGAAGGACAAACTTGTTGAGATTTAGAGATCCATAAAAATCCATGTTTAAAAACATGAAAAACAAAATAGCGATTTAAACGTTATTTTGTTTTTTAAAAATTTTGTTTGAAAATGTCAGAAATGTAGGCAGAGGGCGGTTGAGGTTTTTCTGTATTTGAAAGATAATTGGAATTCCGAAAGAACAACAAAAGAAAAAGATTTCTAAAACAATAACACATTTCACCGGTGGATACACATCCAGAATTGAATCGGTTTGAGTCGCCTTTTTCGAAATAGCGATTGGATGAATATCGTTGTTGCAATTTGCTAACAAAACAATGTGTCATCGGCTGGTAAATGAAACACTGTATCGAATGGCAGAGATATATAAATGATGGGAAATTGGACCTACTTTTAGTAAAACAAAACATACATATATATATATATATATATACATATATATATATATATATATATATTAATTGTTTATATTTTATCAGTGTTTATATTTTGAAAGTTCAAAACATTAATCATAATTTAAACTATTTGAATTATTCATAATTCAAATATTTTAAATTATAATTAATATGTTTTGAACTTTCCAAATAAACTCAATTAATACAATAATGTTCTGATTTTTTAAAACTTGAAATCGCCCCAAACAAGGCATGATTCCAATTGATGAAAGGAGCTTACAAGAACGAAATATGATTATTGCAAATCAGAAAATGCCTTTTAGCCTAAGTCTTGAAATAAGAAAGGCTACAGCTAGGAGGAAAACAGTCAGCAGGAAAAGAGTTCCACAAGTCTGCAGTTCTTGGAAAGAAGCTACTCGGCGAGGAAGCTTTATTACAATTAGGTATCAAAATAACAAGTAAATAGAGCTGGAGCAAAAGAAGCAGGTTGAGGATCAGGCAATTCTGAAGTAGACATATCTGATTGATATAAACTATTGATTATTCAGCTTATTTTAACTTTAATTGATAACATGCGTTTTCGTTTTAAATATACACATCAATAATTCTCTACAAGTGTTGGATAATGGCCCTATGGGAATGGACGTATCTGTTGGAAATCGTTGGTTTGACTTGCGCGAATTAGTGCGGGTGAACCCGTGCAGTCGAGTGCAGAATAAGACCTGTTCTCACAGTCGGAGCTCACAGACATGACAGGGTCACTGCGTAACAGGCCATCAGATCAAGGGTCAATGCGCATCTTCGATAGAGGCTCAGTAACGTCACGGGCTTTTGCGTGGGAAGCAGAGAGATCCGTGACGTCACTCGTTCTTCGTGAGAAGCGAGTTTTAGCAGTCTGGGTTTTGGAGGCGAACCTATCAGACGTGATTTTTACCATGTAGTCTGCAACTTACATAGGGGAATTATTTCCCCAAGAAAATACAGGCGAAAGATCTCTTTTTCCCTCCTCCACGAATGGCTAAGACTTAATTGATAAGTAATTACGAAAGCAGTAATTTGCTCTCTCTCTCTCTCTCTCTCGACGTTAGTGAATATCTCTCAGCCGACGGATAACTAACGCTTTAAATGAAACAGAAATTAAATTTAAAAGATTGTTTGTCTTCCGAGACGGTCATGAAGTTTTTGTTGTAGCGACGATGTTTCGACAGAAAGAAAGAAGAAAGAATTCAACCACTAGACGACACACCCCCTCCACGCGACGAGGAAAGAAGAGAGGATACGAGAAATTTAAAGGTATGTAAACTATATGATTTTTGATGTTTTAAAAATGACGAGATGTTTAAACGAGAACTGCCACGGCCCGTTCCGGGACGAGTATACAAAACGAGAACTGCCGCGGCTCAAGCAGGGAGGGGCTATGCAACACAAGGGTTATTCTTAATTTTGTTTTGTAACTTATACTTTTCTCTCTCTCTCTTTCTTTCTCTCTCTCTCTATATATATATATAGAAACAATATTAATTTTAAATAGATAATATTAAATTATGTTTACTACATACGCTAGCGTTTCAAGCTTTCGCTCTCATCAGTGCAAGGATCATAATCTCAGACGGTCGCACGGTTCTCACCACTGCCACAGAATAAACCTAGACTCCGTAAGCAAGTGCTGTATCCATTAGGCCACGATACATTATGACATTCAAGAAGGGAATTTAAGTTATATTAATGCGAAGGGCGGCATATAAAGAAAGACTGACTAAAGATTCTACGAACGTTGTCGGAATATGCCTTATAGCTACGTGCCAGTCTATTTTAACTTCCCCGAACAGGGCTCAACTTTAATCTTATTAAAATGGCTTATAGCAATATTAATTTTAAATAAATAATATTAAATTATTTTTACCTACATACGCTAGCGTTTCGAGCTTTCGCTCTCATCAGTGCAGGGATAATAATCTCAGACGGTCACAGGGTTTGAACACCTGCCACAGAATAAACCTAGACTATGATTCCCGAAAGGATTAAACGTATACACTTGTAGATAAACAAATATTTTAATTATATATATATATATATATATATATATATATATATATATATATAATTAAAAGTATTTGTTTATCTACATACGTATACGTTTGTAGATAAACAAATATTTTAATTATATATATATATATATATATATATATAATTAAAAGTATTTGTTTATCTACAAACGTATACGTATGTAGATAAACAAATATTTTAATTATATATATATATATATATATATATATATATATATATATATATATATATAATTAAAATATTTGTTTATCTACATACGTATACGTTTAATCCTTTCAGGAATCGTCAGTGTAGAAATAATTATTCATACCGAAACCCCGAAACACGAGTCATGTTTTAACTGAAATTCCGACATCTTATAACCCAGCGAAAGTTTAAAACTATTATAGACAGCTGTTGTCAACAGTGTTCAACCACTGAAGGAACATGCATTAAAGCTACGACGATGGCTGTGTTAATACTACTCACTACAGGACTTAGCCTAGAGTGTGGGCGACAAATAATAGCATATATATATATATAGATATATATATATGGAATTTCGTTGGATTAACATCTAGGAAACAAGAACGATACACGTACTATATATTTATTTATACATGTATATAAATATATATATATATATATATATATATATATATATAAATATATATATATATGTTTATATATGTATTAAAGAAAATCAAAACAACAATATTATGCTCTTATTTTTTAAATTTTCTTAATAGTCGAGCACTCTATTGAGGTTATCTCCCACGAACCTCATATATATATGTATATATATATATGTATATATATGTATATATATATATTTATATATATATATTTATATATATATATATATTTATATATATATATATTTATATATATATATTTATATATATATATATTTATATATATATATATTTATATATATTTATATATTTATATATATATATATATCTATATATATTTATTTATATATATATATATATATATATTAGAAGTAAACAATAGTATTTTAAATTCCGATGACCAAGTTTTTATTCATATTTTTATTTGCCGAAATTCAAACAAAATTCAATGTAACAATTGTTCCGTGCAGAAACGAACAACCAGGAATAAACATATAATTACCAAGATCTTTCGTTCATGAAACTCAGCAGAAGATCACCAGATCACTTCCGGATAAAACTTTCACACAGAGGAAACAAACCCTAAACTACTTTTTAAGTATTTTCTCCAGAAAACTATTCCCCAAAGGAAACATAAGATCCATTCATAGACAACCCGTCACTTTTATTTTTATTATATATATATATATATATATATATATATATATATATATATATATATATATATATATATATATATATATATATATATACCACCACTCCTTCATGTGTTGTGTTGGGCAGTATAGTAAGTGAAATCACCAATGCATTAGTGATAATGCAAAACTCTTTGGCGGCTGATAGTGTTTATATAAACCTGCAAATTTCACTTCCGGGCTTGTTGCGGATGGACTACTGGTTGGAAGCACCGACTGTCAAAAATAGCGTCAAGTTTCGATTCCGTGTTGAAGCACTTTCCTGACTCCCCACACTGAAAAACTATAATACAGGCAAAACAGTACATCTGCAGATGGCTAAATATCTATACCTCCTCCTTATTGTGGGTGTACTACTGTGGTAAATGTAATCACTAGCTACCATAAGCGATAATGCACAGTTCCTTATAAAAACGAATGGAGCCCGCTTCGGCAGATGATAGACTTTTAATAAACCTTCAGATTTGACTTTTTCAATGGCTTGTGGCGAATTAATTAATTATAAGAATCTCCGACTGTCAAAAATACGATCTTGTTTCAATCCCTTTTTGAAGCACTTGTCTGTCTAGCCACACTAAAGAGCTGTGATACAAGACACAGTTTTCTTCTGTGGATGACTACTGTTAATGCTTATTTCATTTCCATTTTTGTTTGGCTTTTTAATTTATTTTACCACATCAATTTTTTTAAAAAGGATTCTAAAAGTTAAATCTAATTATTACGGTATGGACATGCGGGGGTGCGTTCACTACACTGGCCACGATCGTCCCACTCGTTGTGCCTGTCCAAAGTTGTTGTTCGATTCAGTCATTGCTTCAACAAAGAAATTATCCTTCCAAACAAAAAAGCACAACTCCAGTTTAAGAACAATTAACAAAGGTTTATTTATCTTTGGAGGTTAAAATGGTACTCATTTTCTTAGGTTGAATAGCAGATTTGCAAAATTAGATTTTTTATCCTGGCCAAATAAAAAAACATAAGTGCAACAGACCCTCTGTTTTCGGGGACTACCAAAAACCAACTGCCACCTCGAATGTCCAACTCCAACTGACTGCCCCTGCTCAGATGGGTGGATCTAACTCCCCTTCCCTGGAATATTTTCACTTCTGACGGGAAATTTTTGATTCTGATCTTTCTCAGTGGTCAGCATTTGACCACCAAAAGACTAGCGACTTGAGATATCCACTAGAGACAATATCCGGCCAGTGTCCACTCAAAGGGCCAAACTCTACACAATCTATGAACATACAAACATCTACCATCCAGGGGTTATGGGTTTGGATAGCCATTAAGTTTGTCAGTCTCTTAATAAGCCATAACCACAGCAGGGAAACTCAAATATTATTCTCTCAAATGCAAATACAAATATTTTAATGGAATGTGCTCCGGTTAACTAGCTGCTCTGGTGCCCCCTCGACGTGAATACACTAGACAAGCCCGACTATCGGCTAGTTCCTATCCATTCACTGTGGAAGTCCTCAGATACAAGAGGGCCTTCTGCATCAATAGCTTCTTTCATCGTGCTGCCGGTCTCTGGAACTCTCTCCCTGCTCCCTGTTTCCACGACTGTACCGACATGCAGAGGTTTAAAACTAATGTCAACAGACATCTCGCTGCGCAGCTCCCAACTTAGGATAACACCCAAAACCTACACCCTAGTTCTCAGTAGCCCCTTGTGTCTACAATGGCGGCCTGTCTTGTTTGGGGTGAAATATCTTAAAATAAAAGAAAAAAGTGAACAAATGGCCCAAAATACATAATCGGAGATATTTTCAATTTCATCTGTGCGGCACTCCGCCTTTTTCTTTCGTCCGAGCATCTATCACCTGCAACGTCTGCCATTTGCATGCACCACTAACACATACAGCTGCATCTCTCTGAAGAGGAAACCTGAGGGACACAGGAACATCACGAAGAATAAGCCGATCGTACTGGAACCAATCCCATACGAATTTGTCGCATAAAAAAATCTCAACTGTTTACAACAGTAAATCTCGACTGTTTACAACAGTATAATTTGGTACCTAAATTATCAATTAAACCAAATTTTTATAAAGCTGTAACTAATTTTGTCAAGATAATTTTGTATCTCTATACAATTATGGGATGTAAATAGCGTCCACAACTTGATGTCTTTTCATACACGAGAGTCTGTTAAGAATCCTAAAGGCTTAAACTTCTTTTAGAATTCTAAAGGCAGTTTAAATGACTTTCTATTTGCGAGTTTAAATGAGTCACCCCCTTTACCAGGTTCATTTTCCCGAGGTATTCGTACTTGCAGGAACCCATCTATACGTTAAAGAGAAGAAGCTATTGTTTACATACTATCTGTTTTAAAAATAAAAGCTTGCAAAAAAAATAATTTTCAAAGCAATCGTATACAAAACACATGTATGGTTTCGGTACAACATTACCAAACGACAGTAAACACGTGTACGGTTGAAAATTGATGCAGGAATCGTTTACATCCTGACTTGTACAGAATCGAAAACAGCACCACAAAAAGCATAGAACGTCTATCATTTTAAAGGTTCTTTTAAAAAGGTCTTTTAAATTTTCGTCAGAATATTGAGCAGAGAAATCTCGACTTAAAGAAAAGCAACATCTTCCAACTGGCAGCAGACACACAAATCGCGGAAACAACGTTTGATCTGGAACTTAAACACATACACACGCACATTGTAAAAGGAGGAGTTTGAATTACTTACTAGAGAGTTTGAATTACCTACTGGGGAGTTTGAATTACCTACTAGACGCCATCCTCGAGTGTCTGCAGTCTCTTTGTACAGGGGGTTGTCAGGAAAACCTGACATGAGGATACTTCACCCTAAAAGTAAACCCTGACCAAATATTCAAAATAAAATAGTATTCACAGCACTAATGAGATCCCCTAAGCACGGTCATATATTTGCCTATACTAGGAATAGTGCACCTTTTCCTAGTAATGTTACCTCAAGTAACAACACTTAGCTGGATACTCCACCAGACTAGATTAATTCTTGTCCTGGAATCCGGTAAGACCAAGAGACCATAAGAAAGATATACTATAACTGGTCAATTGGGGAGAGGAGAATTAACGTTCTTCACTTTTAGCAGGTAAAGGGGAACTTTAATGAAATATTCGAATATCTATGTATCTCATATAGAGATCAAGTGTTAGACCCAGGTAGAGGCCCATTGATTTCTGAGAACATCGACTGAAGTAATATAAAACAAAAAAATAAAAGTACTTACTCATTGACTTCTGTCTTAATAGCATCAATAAAGTTCAGTATAATAATAATCACCCAAAACGGTAAATGCTTTTTCTTTTCATTGAACTTAAAAGACGACCCATTCAAATAACTCGATTTTATGCCATGAATATTTTTACATCATGATCGTGTAAAACAAATTATTTGCATACACCGACACGTTTCGCCTTTGCAGTCCAGGATGTTTAAAATAGAGACTTTAAAAATCTTCATCGCATCGACCGGTGTTGCTGTTCGTTATTATCTCGCAAAATACACACGTCTTTTATGTGACCGTTCATCCTCACGTTCATTACAACCAACCAACCAACCAACCAACCAACCAACCAACCAACCAACCAACCAACCAACCAACCAAGCAACCAACCAAGCAACCAACTAACCGACCGAAATACCAACCAACTAACATACCAACAAACCAACCAACATACAAACGAACCTGCCAACCAACCAACCAACCAACCGACCGAAATACCAACCAACTACCATACCAACAAACCAACCAACATACAAACAAACCTGCCAACCTGCCACCCAACCAACCAACCAACCAACCAACCAACCAACCAACCAACCAACCAACCAACCAACCAACATACCAACAAACCAACCAACATACAAACGAACCTGCCAGCCAACCAACCAACCAACCAACAAACCAACCAACCAACCAACCAACCAACCAACCAACGAACCAACCAACCAACCAACCAACCAACCAACCAACCAACCAACTGACCGAAATACCAACCAACTAACATACAAACAAACCAACCAACTAACAAACCAACAAACCAACCAACATACAAACGAACCTGCCAACCAACCAACCAACCAACCAACCAACCAACCAACCAACCAACCAACCAACCAACCAACCAACCGAAATACCAACCAACTAACATACCAACAAACCAACCAACATGCAAACGATCCTGCCAACCAAAAAACCAACCAACCAACCAACCAACCAACCAACCAACAAACCGAAATACCAACAACTAACATACCAACAAATCAACCAACATACAAACGAACCTGCCAACTAACCGAAATACCAACCAACTAACATACCAACAAACCAACCAACATACAAACGAACCTGCCAACCAACCAACCAACCAACCAAAATACCAACCAACTAACATACCAACAAACCAACCAACATACAAACGAACCTGCCAACCAACCAACCAACCAACCAACCAACCAACCGAAATACCAACCAACTAACATACCAACAAACCAACCAACATACAAACCAACCAACCAACCAACCAACCAACCAACCAACCAACCAACCGAAATACCAACCAACTAACATACCAACAAACCAACCAACATACCAACGAACCTGCCAACCAACCAACCAACCAACCAACCAACCAACCAACCAACCGAAATACCAACCAACTAACATACCAACAAACCAACCAACATACAAACCAACCAACCAACAAACCAACCAACCAACCAACCAACCAACCAACCAACCGACCGACCGACCGAAATACCAACCAACTAACATACCAACAAAAAACAACCAACCAACCAACCAACCAACCAACCAACCAACCAACCAACCAACATACCAACAAACCAACCAACATACAAACGAACCTGCCAACCAATCAACCTACTAACCAACCTAAATACCAACCAACTAACGTACCAACAAACCAACCAACATACAAACGAACCTGCCAACCAACCAACCAACCAACCAACCAACCAACCAACCAACCAACCGAAATACCAACCAACTAACATACCAACAAACCAACCAACATACAAACGAACCTGCCAACCAACCAACCAACCAACCAACCGAAATACCAACCAACTAACATACCAACAAACCAACCAACCAACCAACCAACCAACCAACCAACCAACCAACCAACCAACCAACCAACCAACCGACCGACCGACCGAAATACCAACCAACTAACATACCAACAAAAAACAACCAACCAACCAACCAACCAACCAACCAACCAACCAACCAACCAACATACCAACAAACCAACCAACATACAAACGAACCTGCCAACCAATCAACCTACCAACCAACCTAAATACCAACCAACTAACGTACCAACAAACCAACCAACATACAAACGAACCTGCCAACCAACCAACCAACCAACCAACCAACCAACCAACCAACCAACCAACCAATCAACCAACCAACCAACCTAAATACCAACCAACTAACATACCAACAAACCAACCAACATACAAACGAACGAACGAACGAACGAACGAACGAACGAACGAACGAACCAACCAACCAACCAACCAACCAACCAACCAACCAACCAACCAACCAACCAACCAACCGAATAAACAACCGACATACCAACTAAATAACGTACCAACCAATTAACATACATACAAAACAAACCTACCAACCAACTAACATACCAACTAACCAAATAATCAACCAACCGACATAACAACAAACTAAGGGATACACCAATCACAATACCAACAAACCAACCAACCAACTAACATACCAACCAAACAACATACCAATCAACTATCGTATTCTGTTTACTCTCACTGGTCTTATCAGGATCTTTTTTCTTAGTAGACTCGTAGCTTTCTGTGGTATTTTCGCAAAATACAGCTCGAGTGGTATCAATGTGTTGTTTTCCTCCCTACGAACAGTCTGTAAAATCTGTCGCGACTGATATCATCAGATACGCCGGAAAACAAAAAGCTTGTGATGTTGCATTGCTGAAATCATCGGAGGTTATGGTCAGTCTGTATGTATTTACCATCAATCCTGAAGATTAGCCACAAGTTAAGGTGAGATTTTTCAAAGCCAGTTTATTAGAACGAAAATGCATGCTGGCTTACGAAAATGCCTGAGTAGTCCGTCGGATTTCCTTATTAGCAATAAACTAACCATTCTCAAAGATAAAAGAAAAATGTACATTAAAACAGGGGAACAACTAAACAGTATTAAAGCGATTACTGCGAATAAATTCAAAGATTTAAGTTTCCATTTATGCACCAATCAGAGGACGACTACAGAAATGAAGAGTCACGTGATTAACAGGTCTATAAAAGCAGCGTCAATCGACGGACAAACAGAAAGGAACGCATTTTCATTGAACCCATCATCACTTTTATCTCGTTTGCAGGGCAAGCCCGGCCGTCAACATCAAATGGACAACCACACCACGAATTAACAACCAGCAACTTCAGAATGAATATCGTTGCCTCATCAACAACTGTCAAATTAATATCTAACACAGTTTACAGCAATACAATCGGTTATTGGAGGAACATGAGCCAGCAAGGCGTTCATACTGATAGCCAAGACATACTGATCCAAAACTAACAACACCGTTACGCAATTCTTAATAACAACATCTTTATGGAAATCATAAAACATTACACGTCCTCATCACCATAGTCACAATGTTACAAAATAATATGATAAAAACTGAATCTATATATTATTAAAAAGTTATGGTGTTTTTGGAGTTAGTCTGTTCGTCAGCAAATAGAAACATGTGATTGGTTGAAAAAAAAAAGGAAAATGCAGAGAGCAGTAGTGTTTACGATGTCAATATCCGAGTTCGAATCTTACGTACGTCTAAAAGATTTTGTTTAAAACTGAATACGAGTTTTATAAAGTTAAATAAATTCACATAACATTAAAAAAATTATATAAATATATTTTTAAAACTAAGTGACCTTATTTTTGTAAGCCGCAAAAAAGGGTATTCAGCATTAATTCAAAGCGAATTATGTTTGCTTAAAACATAATTTCTAACGTTTCTTGCCAATAAAAATTATACATAAATATATTCATTGTAGTTACTTACTCTCTTATATTAATACTAATTAGTGTATTTTTTCCACGGAATTTCACAATTTTCTTTTTTCGTACTATGAAGCGATAAAAGCTAGGTAGAGATGGAAATTGACATAACCAGGTACTGTACCAACACCGTTCAGTACTATTGAACTCTTTTGCTTTGAGTAATTTCGTTTCGTGTATTCTCAATTTTGTATTGTCTCCTACTACAGACATTATTTTTTTTATTCCTATTTATTTATTGTAATCATTTTAATTTATTGTAAAAACACAAAAGTCTAGCATGACATTCGATCACAGATGCTAGACTATTTTCTTTCTGAATCATAAAGACAAGACTGGCAGCTACCCATATTTAGGGTAAAAAAATTGAGGTTACTGCCCTAAAACGCTAGAATGATCCTAAAAATGGGGGATCATTTTACCCTAAATTTATATACGAAACTGATCATCGACTCTAAATTCTAAAATAATTTTTTTGATTTTCTTCTTTCTGTCAAGTTTTTAAGGCTCGCCTAAAAAAGTAGAATCTATTTAGGGTGTTAATTTATAAATGTACAAAAAAAAGAAACATTTTTTCTCGTTACGTCTTTATTGTCCAAGGTAAAAAAAAAAGTAACACTAGAGTATTGATTTACTCCTCTCCACGAGTTAGGCACAAGGCCAGTTTTTATCTTACTCCCACAAGTAAGATGTGACCCAAGTCGGGTCGGGAAAGTGGGGTTTAAAAATTGCCTGGGCAGTCCCGTCGGCATTCCCCGGTAGGGGCGCCTCAGGCAGTAAGCAATAAACTTACTCCTCGCCAAAAAGGGGAGGCGAAGCCTGGGAGGGTGGACCTCATAGAACTGCACAGGACAGACCCATAGACCGGCGTAAATCAAGCCCCGAAGGCCAAGACAATACCAGTCTATGGGGTGAAGTATCCATCGGAACAGATACTACACTTTGATCCGAAACGAATTGTCCCAGTCAAAAAAGTTCAATAGTACCCACCGTCTAAGTAGCGGGTATAAACTAGTAAATAGTAAAATTATAATCCGTAAACCCTTGTGTTATTCAGCTTGTTCAAAAATGTACGAATAACTTGAAGCCCAGACTTTAATCCCGAAGAGAAACGTTGACTCATAATCGATATTAATTCTCGTCCTGGTATTCAAAATGAGACACGTGCCGCCCGGAAATATCATTGAGAGATGGATGAAGTCTTCTTGGCTTCCTCGTATGCAAGTCAACAATATATCATCGCTTCTAATTGTTGTGTTAATATGTATACATGTTTGCTTATTGAACCAAAGAATAATCTGGGAACGAATTCGTATATTATTGAAGATAGATTCGGAGAGTGTGGAGTTTACTTAAAGAATTCGCACCACGCCATATAAATCAAAGTTGACGGAATATGTATGAATGATTACAGCTCTATTCTTAAGCAAATTTTCCAGATCGAAAACACAAAGCTTGAATCAACATAAACTGTCGCTATTATAAACATAATCAGTCCGCAAACACACAAATATGTATATATAATTTATTACTATTTCATGTATATACACATAATATTGTTAGGTGATGTAAACTATTGTATATATTTTAAGTATTTACATTAATAGTGACCAATACATGAGTAGAGCTGAGTAGTAGTAGAATAAAAAATATATATATATGGCAAGTAAGCTACACAGAGACGTCATGTTTCATTCCCGCAGTAAAACATCAGGCTAATCACAAGGCTAGATGCCTGATGATTTCTTGTTAAAAATAAATCATTGACGCCTCTGTGTAGCTTACTTGCCATATATATATTTTTTATTCTGCATATACACCCCCCACACATATATCTTCATTCTCCATGAATCTTAACTTTTTCTAACTCACTTTCCCTCACATTTTTAACACAGCAAGCCGGTGAAACTTTCTCACTTTTCAAAATATTTCAAATATTTCACACCTAATCACAACAAATCTCCCCTCTCCCCCTCACCCATTGCCCCTCTCAACCACTTCTCTCTTACTCTCACCCTTCCATACCTCCCACTCTCAAATCCCCTCATTTTCTCAAATCCTCTGTAAGACCGTGACGTTCACCCATCCACCAAAATCACAGGCCTCCTCCTTCTCTACCCACCCTCCATTTCTCTACATACACCCCCACACATAATCCCCTTTCACCATGAACCCAAACCTTCCAACCTATTTTTTTTCCTTCACTCTTTGCCGCAGCCACCTGTTCAAATATTCCAGCCTCCTTCTTCCCCATCCATCCACTCCCTCACCCACAGCCATCCACATTATTCCCGCTCATCCCTTCACCTTTTTCTCTTACAACCAGCCACAGTATCCCTGCTCACCCCACCTTTCCACTCTTCTCCACTCAGTTTCATAAACATTTACTTTCATTCCTCACTACTGACTCTACTAAGCCCGGACGTTAGCCCTACTGTTTTCTCCAGTAGTGGCTACTACTTTCCTCCCTTCTTCCCATAATGTCAACCCTATATGGGCACGTACTTGCATGACATTTTTCTTTATATTATCATCCTGATGAAGTCTTATAAATAAAGACGAAACGTTGATGTACACATAAAAACATCCCTTTTTGGTCTTCCTTTTTCATTTTCCCATATATATATATATATATATATATATATATATATATATATATATATATATATATATATATATATATATAGTTAGGTATGTTTATATATGTGTATGTACATGATTCACTCCTAAACTATTAACCGATGATTATGAATTTTGGAACACAGCTTCTAGGTGAAAGGGGTCCAAATGTGGGCTATATTTAGTTAAATTTAGTTTTATGCAAAAGAGGGTAAAACGGTGTTCAACTATTCGTTAAAATTTAGATAAAACATGTTTTGTGAAATTTTAACAATAGGTATAAAACATCAATAATTATCTATCCCTCAATTTCAGTTTCTTTTGATGTTTTATTGGGTTTTAGGATGCATAATATGGGCAATGTTAAAATTCATTTTTTTCAGATTTGCATTAAATTTGATTAACAGTCAATAGACACCAATTAATCAAGATTCACTGAATTTCCATTTCGTCTTAAGATATGTTAAGCGTAAGCCTTAAATTTGAGACATTTTCTAGAATGAAAATCATGTAATGGATTTTGATCAAAATTAGAATAAAGATTCTAGACATATGGTTTGATATCATCATATCTTGAGTTTAATCTTCGTGAGGGGACATATAAGTGGTGCAAAACTGTTCTGTTCAAAGAATCAATCTTACCCGTCCTGAGACAAGTATACTAATATATATATATATATATATATATATATATATATATATATATATATATATATATATATATATATATATATATATAAAGTGAAATATTTTGAAAATCAACAATCGTGCAATTTAAATGAAAAATTCATTTATTTAATTTTTTTTGCAAGCTTTCGTTGTAGAACAACTTTATCAGGCGAGACTGTCTTATATTTTTTTCTTCTTTTTTTTCCTCCTCATTTTGATGATATTAACCCCGAGGGGTCGAATCACGATATGAGCAGAAAGAGACGTCAAGTTCTTAAAGACGTTAGGATAATTGTAGTCCTGGCGATGTTATGCGCAGATTGGCGCTTTTTTTAAGTAAGGAAATTGACAACATCTTTGAAGCACGCATTAGAATGTATTAAAGTGAAATATTTTGAAAATCAACAATATATATATATATATATATATATATATATATATATATATTGACGATGTAAATCATTTTTCAAATCAAGTTCTATATAAAGAGCATACAAAATGAATTATAGTTGTTTACAGCTGTTTTTAGGCACTGTTTATTTTAAGTCATACAATGAACCATATATATTTCTTAAAACACAAGACGATCTTCAGAACAAATCTGCCGTAGAGGTAATACAAATATAACACAATCAACATATATGTCGACAAAAAAAGCCACAAATTCCACCACAAACAAGAGAAAATATCCATTGTCAATTACCTCGGTATATACCTTTAATTATCAAAATTAATTCCACATCATGATGCATAATATCAAGTCGAATCACTAAAAATAAAGAAAACACGAAAATTCGCCATATTTGAACTTCATCTTATTATTTAGTAAAGGGAGGTAAATCATTATTATTGAGTATATATATATATATATATATATATATATATATATATATATATATATATATATGAATACATATATTAAAAAATGCTGAGATATTTTTTTACTAGATTTGTCATTGAAAATTTTATACATTCGTTATTATAAGTTCCCCTTTTCATGGAACAAATATTTATTCTCTGATTGATGAACGAAAAGTCTTTTCTTCTGACCCCATTTCGACACTGTTTTCCATCAAATGACATATAACCCCGTCACTTATCAATAATGCATGAACTTTTCACTCCCCTATCTTTTAAAGTCTATTTCTATCTATCTATCTATCTATCTATCTATCTATCTATCTATCTATCTATCTATCTATCTATCTATCTATCTAGAGTCGAATTAACGATGTGTTATCATTCTCCGAAGATTCGACTCCAAATTCGGATAGTACACAGTTTAATGATTGTGGAAGCGTGTGAAACCATGATTACCGTATTTTAATAATAACTTGTCGATTTAACTAATATTAAGCTCTATCTGAGAAAGCATCGAGCACTGTACGTGCAAATCAAAACTCTGAACTGAGCAAAAAGCCGATTCCCAAAGCTATACTAGGAATATATATATATATATATATATATATATATATATATATATATATATATATATATATATATTATTTATATATATTTATATATATATATATATTTATAATGAAGAAGAATGGAAAGGAATTAGAGAAGCAAAAGTCAAATCATAATTCAATTCAATTGCTCAGAGCAAGGTATATTCCGCAAAAAAGGCAATTTAGTCAAGTTAAATTTTCCTTAAGCCAGGCTTTTCAAAGATCAAAATCTTATCATCTGGGATAGATAAGTTGGCAAAGGCCAAGATTTAAAATTTGAAAAAATAAAATAAAAGTTGTAGGGGGAAGAAACACAGGGCAAAATTCTATATATATATATATATATATATATATATATATACATATAATATTAAATTATATTTATTATTTTACCTAAGTTCCACGTCGTTTCGAGCTTACGGCTCTCATCAGCGCAATTGGGAAATTACAGTCTCAGAGGGTCACAGAGAAACCTTGGATCTGTAAGCGTTCACCTACTCCCATCAGGATACGAGAGACTGTCACGTTATAACGGAGAAATTAAGTGATATTTACACTGAAAGCGGCGAGTATAAATATCTTAACATTCGATAGAACTCAACGGAAGAGTCGGCGCATTGCACTGAGGCTTTTTAAGTAAACGTTGATTTTTAATCTTTCCGACAGTGCTCTACTTTCAATTTTACTTGAAACAGACTTCTAATAATATAAGATTATATTTTATTGTTTTACTTACGTACGACGTCATTCCAAGCTTACGGCTCTCATCTATATGATACATGAAAGGATGAAATACATCCGATGGTAGTAATTAAAAGGGAACAGCGGAAGACAGTTAGGTGAAACGTTTTAGTTCTTCTGCTTTCTCCTTTTAATTCACACACTAGACACTATCCTCGAGTGTCTTCGGTCTCTCTGTACAAGGGTTTGTCAGGAGGGTTTGTCAGGACAACCTGACATGAGGATAATTCACCCTACAAGTTAACCCTAACAAAATATTAAAAAAAACATATAGTATTCGAAGCCCAAATAAGATCCACTCAACATTGGCTCATATGAGGAATAGGGCATTTTCTCCATATAATGTTACCTCAAGTAACAACACTTCGCTGGATACTCCACCAGACTAGATCAAATCTCATCCTAGAATCCGGTTAGACCAAGAGACCAAAAGAAAGATATACTATAACATAATCAATAGGTCAATTGGGGAGAAGAAAATTAATGTTCTTAACTTTTAAGACGTTTAAGAGATAAAAAAAGAACTTTTATAGAATATTCGAAGATCTATGTATCTCATACAGGGATCAAGTGTTAGCCCAGG
>OY744533.1:19631054-19636054 GCA_963556195.1 Sepiola atlantica
CAAATGCATATATACATATATATATACATATCTATGTATTATTGTTTGTTTAATTGTTTATCTATATATATTCATCAATTTCTTTACATATTTGTTTGTTTGTTTTTTTTTTTTTTGTTTTTTTTTTTTTTTTTTTTTTTTTTTTTAATTTTTTTTATTTATTTATTTTTTATTATTATTATTTACTTGTTTAATTTATTTTATGAATTATTTATTTAATATTTGTATGTTATTTGTATACATTCTATATGTGTTTGGATTTATTAATTAATAATGCTAGGTTATGGAGTGACTTATTTTGGTGGGTTAGACGAGTATGCTGAATATGGTTTTTGGTTTGTGGTTCAAGTGTGTAAGGATGGAAGTTCATATGGGGAGGGGCCTGTTTGATTGTTTGGGTGTATGGTGAGTTTATTATGGGAGGTGAGTAATGGGTGAAGTGGTGGAAACGGACTCTGTTAAGTGTTAGATATGGGGGTTGGTTGGTGGATGGGGGGTAGATATTATAGAATGAAAGGTGAGTAGAGCTCGTGACGTTGATTGAGTGAGGGGTTTAATCTGGAGATGAGGATTGATTCTGTGATTCTAAGGTCACCGATGTTTCTGACAGACGCTAAGATGGAGACGTGAATATCGCGCTGAGTGTTTGAGCAAATCTCTATGTGTTTGTGGAAAGAGGATATACGGGTATTCAAGTGCTCCTTTATGCGCAAGTGTAGCGGTCTTGTAGTGTTGCCGATGTAAAATTTTTTGCATTTATTACACTGTAGTTTGTAAACACAGTTAGTGCGAAGGCACAGACCTGTGTTGGAGATAGGGCAATTGGCCAGGGAGCAGGGTTCGGGTGTGTGGTTAGTGTGTTTATTAGATAGATGTTGGCGTAAGGAGGTGCCAGTATGTGTTAGTTGTATGTTAAGGTTTTCCTTATGTATTGCCTTGCGGATGGAGGTGGTGATCTTATCGCTGAAGAAAGGGAGTTTTAAGAAGCATGTGTTAGCGAGGGTGCGGTGTCTACGTGTTTTGGGCTTATTTAGGTGGGCTATGGTGGGGGCGGGGTAGCCATTATTTTGGAGGGTTTGGTGGAAGTTTTTAGTGTGTGATATTTTGTTAGCAGCAGAAGAGCATTTATTTTGTATTCGGGTAATTTCATTATGGGCATAACTTAATTTGGCTTTTGTGGGCAGGGCAGACTTATAGTGTATGAAAAGGTTTTTGCAGGCAGGTTTCCTATAGAAGTTAGTGTGTATAGAGCCATCTTCGGTGATGTTAAGGTTGAAATCAAGGAGAGAGAGTGAGCCGGACTCGTTTGGGTGTTCTATGGTGAATTGTATGTGGGGGTCGGTGTTGTTGAATGTGTTGAATATTTGTGTGGCTTCGTCTTGAGAGGATGTAAGGATTAGAATGTCATCTATATATCTGGAGAAGAATATATAGGAGAGGCAGGAGTTAAGTGCTCGTTGTTCTAACCGGTTCATGTAGGTGATGGCTAAGAGACCGGAAAGGCTAGAACCCATGGGGAGGCCGGAGATTTGTTTGAAAGTGTGCTGCTGAAAGGTAAAGTATGTGTTGTCGATGATGATGTATAAGAGATTGTGAATGTCAGTAGCCACACAAATATTCAACACATTCAACAACACCGACCCCCACATACAATTCACCATAGAACACCCAAACGAGTCCGGCTCACTCTCTCTCCTTGATTTCAACCTTAACATCACCGAAGATGGCTCTATACACACTAACTTCTATAGGAAACCTGCCTGCAAAAACCTTTTCATACACTATAAGTCTGCCCTGCCCACAAAAGCCAAATTAAGTTATGCCCATAATGAAATTACCCGAATACAAAATAAATGCTCTTCTGCTGCTGACAAAATATCACACACTAAAAACTTCCACCAAACCCTCCAAAATAATGGCTACCCCGCCCCCACCATAGCCCACCTAAATAAGCCCAAAACACGTAGACACCGCACCCTCGCTAACACATGCTTCTTAAAACTCCCTTTCTTCAGCGATAAGATCACCACCTCCATCCGCAAGGCAATACATAAGGAAAACCTTAACATACAACTAACACATACTGGCACCTCCTTACGCCAACATCTATCTAATAAACACACTAACCACACACCCGAACCCTGCTCCCTGGCCAATTGCCCTATCTCCAACACAGGTCTGTGCCTTCGCACTAACTGTGTTTACAAACTACAGTGTAATAAATGCAAAAAATTTTACATCGGCAACACTACAAGACCGCTACACTTGCGCATAAAGGAGCACTTGAATACCCGTATATCCTCTTTCCACAAACACATAGAGATTTGCTCAAACACTCAGCGCGATATTCACGTCTCCATCTTAGCGTCTGTCAGAAACATCGGTGACCTTAGAATCACAGAATCAATCCTCATCTCCAGATTAAACCCCTCACTCAATCAACGTCACGAGCTCTACTCACCTTTCATTCTATAATATCTACCCCCCATCCACCAACCAACCCCCATATCTAACACTTAACAGAGTCCGTTTCCACCACTTCACCCATTACTCACCTCCCATAATAAACTCACCATACACCCAAACAATCAAACAGGCCCCTCCCCATATGAACTTCCATCCTTACACACTTGAACCACAAACCAAAAACCATATTCAGCATACTCGTCTAACCCACCAAAATAAGTCACTCCATAACCTAGCATTATTAATTAATAAATCCAAACACATATAGAATGTATACAAATAACATACAAATATTAAATAAATAATTCATAAAATAAATTAAACAAGTAAATAATAATAATAAAAAATAAATAAATAAAAAAAATTAAAAAAAAAAAAAAAAAAAAAAAAAAACAAAAAAAACAAAAAAAAACAAAACAAACAAACAAATATGTAAAGAAATTGATGAATATATATAGATAAACAATTAAACAAACAATAATACATAGATATGTATATATATATGTATATATGCATTTGTATATATATGTTGTATATATATACTAATATTGTTATACAGATCTCCACCAAAAAAAAAAAAAATTTAAAAAAATTAAAAAAAAAAATTAATTATAAAAAAATATTTTTAAAAATCCAGAGTTACTCCCCTTTATCTTATGATAAATATATCAAGTTAATAAGTTAATTCGTTAATCTAATTTGACGAAACTCACAATTAGTAATTAATAACACTTCTTTAATAGATGATAATCGAAATCAATAGTAGATAGATCTAGAATATTTAAAATATGAGACTAATTACTTTAATTTATATTAAAATTCTTAAATTACGATAGAAAGATAAACAAAATAAAAATACGAAGATAAAACAAAGTAAATATTCAAATATAAAAAAAAAAAAAATAAATAAAAAAATGATATATATATATTATCAAAAATAACAGTTTATCGAACACCATACACCTAACCAACATTACACTAATATTCTAAACACCAATCATATATTTAACATAATATTAAAATAAAACTTAACTTAATTTATATTCCCTGTGAAACTGTTTTTGCTGCGGTCTATATCTGGCAGCCATTTTGTTTTGTATTATTCTCTACACAGTCGGAGAAGAATAAAATATTATTCTTCTTCTGGTCTAATTATTTTTGAAAAAGGGATGTCTTTTCCCGAAATATCAAATAGTGATTTTTAATCACCCGGACAGCTAAAACACTCTTGCTGTTATGTAAGGAAAAAAAAAAAAAAAAGGAAAAAAAAAGGAAAAATAAATAGTAAGTCTTATATCGTATTCGATTTATTTTTATTGTTTTTGTTCCTTTCCTTTCAACTTGCATCTTACCCGGAATTGCATTGCCCACAGCCTTTCAAAAACTTACTACTAATATATATATATATATATATATATATATATATATATATATATATATATATATATATATATATATATTATTTCCACAATCAGACAACGCCGCAGCCCACAACCTATGAAAGAAACAAACCGGAAGTCCTAGACTCGAGTTTCGCCCTCCTTTGGGCTCATCAGTAGAACACATCCGCGGAAGTCCTAGACTCGAGTTTCGCCCTCCTTTGGGCTCATCAGTAGAACACATCCGAACTGAGTTCGGATGTGTTCTACTGATGAGCCCAAAGGAGGGCGAAACTCGAGTCTAGGACTTCCGGTTTGTTTCTTTCATAGGTTGTGGGCTGCGGCGTTGTCTGATTGTGGAAATAATTATATATATCATCTCACATTGAAGAAATCTAATATATATATATATATATATATATATATATATATATATATATATATAACTTCTTTGTAAAATGGTAGGAAAAATCCCAGCAGAGTGCTCGATTAATTAAGAATTAAAGTTAAAAATTAAGAGCATAATATTTATTTATTCTGGTACTAATTTTTCTGTACCAGAATAAATAAATATATATATATATATATATATTCTTCCCGATTTCAACCATTATCTCCAATCCTGACCATGTTGTCTAACCGTTCACCTGACAGACTAATCAACTCTTATCTTTGCGTGGCCTTCGGGCCTTGATAAGCAGTGACTCATTAGTACAAAACGTTAGATTCAAATGGTTGCCATCAGCACATATGCGTCCGGTCTACTGATGAACGTTTGGGAAAGGGTTTTATACCTGACGTGTTTGACCGATTAACGGCATATATATTATATACGCTGGATGTCCTACCCACACGTCAATCGGTCAACTTCCCTTTTCCCAATCGTTCATCGTTGGGCTGACAGGACGTGTATGTGCCGATGGCCGCCGCGTTTCCCATCACAGAAAGTCATTAAAGATGTCCAGAGGAGACAACACGGCAACACAGATTGAATGGAAAAGGAGAGACGCTTGAGAAAATACCAATATCTCGAATGTGACCTTTCATCTTCGTCCTACACGGACAGGCGTATGGACGACGCTTGTTTGCGGGGAACCTTAGATAGAGTGCAGATTAAGTAGAAACATTTAAAAACGATTAAGCGGGAAAGTAATT
>OY744533.1:19641054-19646054 GCA_963556195.1 Sepiola atlantica
TGAACGATCGAATGTTTAGACCCTGCGGTTTGGTATACCACTAAAACTCTCTCTCTCTCTCTGTCTCTCTCTCTGTGGATCTTGGTCTCTTGTTTGTCCCCGTGCACACTTGATGTCGTCAGCAAAATTATGTCGCCAATAAAGGATGATGTCATCTATTTAGACACAAATGGCGGATAACCGGGCACACTTGATGACGTAATCAACAAGCCGACATTCTTATTTTATGATATTAGAAAGAGTGGAGGAAGATATCCTTTAAATAGATACAAAGAGTTATTGGTAATCTACTAGAAGAACGTGTCGTGCCATGAGGTTCTACTATAATACTAAAACTATGATGCTCTTGCTTGGTTGCTTGCAAATTGAATGTTTTAGATGCTGGGAGAAAGAGCAAACGAGACTAGAGTTGACGAGAAGAGATGAATATAGAAGATTGTTGGCAGTAGGGTATTAAGGGAAGAAGGAGAGAAGAAAGAGAAAAGTTTGAAACGGTAAAACAGTGTGTTTATTTTTTTCGTAACTGCCTATTTTTTCACTGTTTAAAAAAAGAAGTTTTTAAAGTAAATAAGTAATTTATTTTAAAAAACAAATAATTTGCGTTGTCCAAGTTTTCAAAATATTTAAAAAAATTCTCTTTATATATATAATAACGAAGACTCTAAACATTGTGCTAAATAGGCCGACTATTAAATATTAAGTTATTAGATACCTTTTTTATTTGGAAGTAGGTTTAGGGTATGGCTTCTTCTTCTTTCGTGTGAATCAGATGATTCTGGTGTTGGCATTAGTTTCCCCGATGTTTTTCTAGTTAGAAATCTTTCTGGAAAGACATCGGGTACTTACGGGAAGGACCACGAGAAGGTTGCCAACATCCCTAAGTGAAAGTGGTACTGTGGAACCGACTGGATTCGAACTTGGAACACCCAGGTCTTCGGTCCGTGTCGTTATCCACTTAACCACCGTCATCTCCCTGGGTATGGCTCAGAAATGTATATTCAACAAAAAACGTTACGAGAAATATCCTCCGATTAAGGTTTTTTTTTTACTATTGGGATCACCATTTATCAAAGCCAAGCGCCACCTGAGGATAAATGTTAATGAGACGGGATTTATTGCCAGCCGAAAGATGACGAACACTATGGGAGTACTTACATTGATCAATTGTATGAACTGCGTTTGATTACTTATAGAGTGGTTGGTCGATGGCAAAGATTTGTTTACATTGGATTTGAAGACGACTAAGTTGTACTGGGAATCAGTCCCGCGGTAATGTGTTCCAGAGACAGGAAGCTCTTTCGCATACAAACTGCGACGCCATATTTTTTATATATATAATCTCTATATTAATAAAATTGCGTGGCCACGTCTAGTGTGTCTGTTTATCTGTGTGTGCTTCTTGCCCCTGCGTGACTTACGCATTATAGTTTGTTTTTTTATTTACTACCATTCGATTATTTATTGAAATCAAGAATGCAATAGTATAAGGTACTAGAACGAACTTTAAAAACTGTCGTTATTTTAATAATTTAATTACGGAATTAAATTCAAACATAATGCATTTCAGTTTCTTCGTTGACAAATCAGCAGTGATTATCTTAATTAATAGTTTAAAATAAAATGAATTACTTCGTAACCCTTCAAAATTTGAAAGAAAACGGTACCGGTAAAACGTGATCTCACCTGTTTAATATACACCAACAACGCCGTTTCCGATATCAATATGGACTTTAGACAATGTGTACACCTCTCTCTCTCTCTCTCTCTCTCTCTCTCTCTCTCTCTCTCTCCCTCTGCCTCTCTCATATATATATATATATATATATATATATATATATATATATATATATATATATATATATATATATATATATATACAGGGTCGGGCAGATAAATTGGAACTAATTTAAAATGCTAATATCTTTTTTATTTTTGATCATATGATTACGGTTTTTTTTACTAAGGATCCTTAAACACTTTATTGCAAGATAGCATAATTATATTTACTCAAATTTGTTTTAATATGGCGGAATTAGCACGAAGAATAACTATATGCGAAATGAGACGCGCCGGGAGTTCTCCTTCGGACATTGTTAAGAGCACTGGCTATGCAAAAACGACTGTCTATCGGGTTGTGGCTAATTTCGATGTCGAGTGTAAGGTTGAGAGAAGTCGGCACAGTACTCGTAGTGATCGAAAGCGTGCAAACACTTTCCTGGTGGGGCTAAAAAGGTCGATAAAGGCAGACCCAAGTCAGTCGATGTCGAAACTGGCAAAAAAACGCAATGTGAGTCGCAGAACTATCAGCAGAGCAATCAACGAAGATCTTGGGATGAAGTCCTACGTTAGGAGACGCCATAATCTCCTCACTGCCCGTTCAAAAGCTATCAGAGTTGAAAGATGCCCCAAGCTTATCAACCATCTGAAACACAAACGAGGACATGTGCGCATTTTTATTGATGAGAAAAGGTTCATCGTGGATGAGGTTCCAAATCGCCAGAACACTCGAGTTATTGCCCGTGACCCTTCGGAAGTTCCTCCTGTGATGCAGAGCAAAAATCCTGCTTCTGTGATGGTTTTTGCCGCCGTGGCAAGTGATGGAAAGGTGAAGCCTCCTCATTTCATCGAAGCGGGTCTTAAAATCAACACAGCGGAGTATTTGAACATTCTTAATAATGTTTTATTGCCTTGGATCCGTAGAAACTACAACCCTACGAAAGTCATGCTCATCCAAGACTCGGCACCAGTGCATGGATACAGGAAAGTCCAAGATTTCATGAAGGAGAATCTTCCCTTGTTTGTTCCGAAGGATATTTGGCCCAGCAGCTCTCCAGATCTAAATGTTTGCGACTATTATCTATTCGGCGTCGTCGAGGGACAGACTAATGTCAATCCACAACCAAATACAAACTCATTGAAGACAGCCATTCAACGAGCATTTCGCAATCTCGATCCCAATAAAATAAAGAGGAGCTGTTCACGGTTTCGTCAAAGAATCTCCAAAATAATTGATGCAAAGGGTGCTCATATTGAATTTTTTTGTTCAATAGACTGTAATAATTAAATAAATAAATGTTAAAATGATATCTTTCCATATTTAATCCTTTAAATTATGAATTTTGTAAAAATAAAAAAAAGTACCAATTTAGCTGCCCGATCCTGTATATATATATATATCAAAATACTTTTTATAAAATCTTGGAAGAGATACCTAGATGGTTGTTTTATCCTTTGAAAGCCTACATGGGTAGACATCAACTAATTACACACTATACTCCAGAACCTTCACCAAAAATTCAATTCACCCGAGAACACAGTCACACAGAACTACCCTTACAAGATATATTAGTCAAAATTAGAAACAATCATATAATCACAGACATCTACCACAAACCCACAGATACCCATCAATATATCTACTGCTTGAACTCTATACCCTAATCCCTAGCACGCAGAATCTGCACTATAGTCACTAAAAAACACCCCCGAATGGTCCGACTAGAGCAATTACGAACATCGTTAACGAGAAGAGGATACCCTGAAAAACTAATACACAAAAGTACTAGCAGAAAAATACCATTAGAGCAACTACGAACCCCTAAAAAACGAAACAAAAAACAAATCTTAGCATACGTAGACTCAAACATACATACACACCCACATACATAAATATCCCGTCAGCACGGCTATACGCTTTCTCATACGAGGAACAGTGCACGTTCTCCTAGTGATGTTATCTCAAGTAACACCACGTAGCTGGATACTACACCAGACTAGATGAATTCTTGTTCTGGAATTCAGTAAGACACAGGGAACCCCAAGAACGATATACTATAACATAGTTAACTGGTCAATTACAGAGAATATAAGTAATGTTCTTAACTTCTTTACTAACTCAACGTTTATAAAATGAAGGAGAATTTTAATAGAATATTCGAATATCTATGTATCTCATATAGAGATCAAGTGTTAGCCCTAGGAAAGGACCCTTGATTTCTAAGAACTTCGACTGAAGTAAAATACATCAGGACAGATACACTGACCTAAAACACGTACACATCACACACATATACATATACATACACATCACACACATATACATACACATCACACACATATACATATACATACACATCACACACATATACATACACACATAAAAGACAAAGATCATGAGAAAAAATAAACAACCCTCTTATAAATTATATTCACTATTTATGTATCAATATGACCATTGATGTATGTTGGGGACAATCATTGATTGTATTGTCATGCCCATTTGGATTACCAGTTGGACGTATAAGAAATAAATGACCGGTAACATTTTTAATATGGAATCCTGTTTCCATCATAGCTGTGTACTTCTTCGGAATAAGGACACAAGGCAAGTTTAGTTTCATACTCTTTTATTCATCATTCCTAAAGAAGATAGACGCAGGCTTCCCAAGGAAACAATACAAATAGGACCCGTATTACTCATTTATCCATTCATACATGGACCTATTGCAACAAGTTACAATGATTGTCCTTAACATACCTTAGTAATCATATTGATACCTATATATTCACTAATTCCGGACACTCCTAATTCTATGTGGAAAGACTAACCAAATAATTAACACGCTTCAATAAGGTCAAATAAAATGCTCAAATCTGTACTGATGACTCAGAGAAGAAAAGAGAAAGAACGCAGACACACGCAGACAGACAACAATGTTTTAATAATAAAAAGAACTGAACCCATATTTCCGAACAACTGAAGAGAGCAGATCATGCTCGAAACACGTGTTACATACAAATTTAAACACCGAACATAAAAATCTTTTTTTTAAAAAACTAAATAATAAACAGATTTAAAAAAGTTAATAAATGTTGGTAGCTTCACTTATATATATATATATATATATATATATATATATATATATATATATATATATATATATATATATATATATATATATATATATATATATATTTTTTGATTTTATTCCATTAGTTGC
>OY744533.1:19651054-19681054 GCA_963556195.1 Sepiola atlantica
TACTAAAGCAGTAGATTTTACGATGTCATTTAGCTGCAACACATATTCAGACTGTATGTAGATGTAAATATCTTCTACCTGTCTCTTTACATACCTTGTTTCACTTTTACATGGCTTGTTGCACTTTGCTATTGTTTTCTAAATAAACTTGATTGATTGACTATTACAAAGAACAAACAAACAGCTGTTTACAATCTGCTGGGGTCGAAATAATTCTACATGTAATCTTACGTACAAGAATAGCAACGTTTTATTGTTGGTTTGAAATTGTATTTCTTGTCCTAGAATAAAATTTTATCTATAGTTTGAAAAAAAATCTCTATTTATAAAATTATTGAATGTAGATAGCTTTCAAAACATTCAATCTTTAAATACATGAGACTTATAAAAAAAAATTAAGCCAGAAATGACTTTCTATTCGACAATTTGCTTCCAAATTCCTTTTTAAATTTTGAATAGTCACAAACTAATTGTTTTTTCAATTATTAAAAGATTAAAATTACTAATTTGTTTAAGATAGGTACGTGCAAAAATGGCTGCCGCTTGTACTGACTATTGTTTTTAAAAGTGAAATTTTCTTAATTTTTTAAAGTAGTTTTCGTTTAACTTTTGATTGTGTTTGAAAGATAAACGCATTAAGTTTATATATAAAAGGAAACAAATGTATATTCACGTGTGAAAAAAAATTAGAATGAAAAATGTTATCAAAACGGCTAAAAAAAGCAAAAAATCAGTTAAAACTGCAGATTCAATAAACATGTTTAAAATTGTAACGCTTCCATTATCAAATACTAGCAGAAAGACGCGACCTTTCTCGTGGTTAAATGCGGAACACTATGTCACTTTTAACTATGCTCATGGCACCATATCACTTTTATTTTCGCCCCTTTAATATAGTCGGAAGTAATTGTCAATTTTGAAAACTTACTAAATTAATGTGATTTACATATGGTTTAAATTTTAGTAAAATCGGATATACCTATTGGAAGTGTTAAGGGGATGCTTCCTCCTTAGAAGAGGCACACAGAAATTCGGCACATTGAGGACTATGAAGAAATTCTGAACCACTTCCATTGTCTTCTCCGGATAATTTCATACATATAATTTAAATTATATCAAAATAGGATACATTTAAAGTTTTAATTAAGCTTCTGTCCTCATAGCTCTCTTGAAAGAGCACTTAGTTATTCGGGACCACTTACATTGTTTTCCCCGGGAAATTTTATACATAGGATTTTAATTTCATCAACATAGGATATATTTAGAGTTTTATATATATATATATATATATATATATATATATATATATATATATATATATATATATATATATATATACTAGCAAATCTTACCTGCCCTCCGGGCAACAATTAATTGGGGCGAGGGTATAGTTAACTAATATATTTTTAACACCAAATTTAAGTCCGACTTGCAAGGTCGTGAAACCAAAGGTAATCGCCTAAAAGAGTGCCCCCCCCCCCCAAAAAAAAAACCGCACAGAATAACGCACAATTTACGTTAAATATATATGAAACTGATAGATCGGGTAGCAGAGTGTGTTAATTTTCAAATTTACTCATATTTTATTTTTTAATTATATTTTTTTAACTGCATGCCTCGTTCTTATTTTAATTTTCAGCAATTGAGTTTAGTTGTGTTTACTTTTCTTGTGAAAACTAAATAAATAGCTCCTTTAAAATTATTTAAATAATTAAATCTCTTATTTTCCATGTATAAATAAAAATATTAAAAGTTTTAGTATTACTGTATATTATTGTAGATTAACACCCTCAGCTCCCCCCCAATGAGATTCTACTTTTTTAGGCGATTGCGTGTGGATACCCTGCAAATCCTGGCGGCAATAGAAAACAGCAACTAAATTACTTTACAATTAAGAGTGGGGCATCAGTGTCGCATATACATTTAACGTAAAATGATCCTCCATATCCGAGTTATTCTAGGGTTTATGGCAGTAACCATTTATTTTTGCTATTGGAGATACGTTCTGTGGGTTATGATTGGGGGGAGAGGTCCACTCTTTTAGGCGATTACGTGTGGTTTTACGACCTTGCCAGTTGAACATAGGGTTAGTGTTAAAATATATATTAGTTAACTGTCCTCAAAAGTTAACATGACTCTAAAAAGAAGAATCACATTTTTAAAAGGGGAAATAATTTAGCTGAAGGTGTTAATCTACAAATTTACTAATGTTTGTCGTTAAAATTATGGAAGTCTCTGAATAAAAACATTGTTTTAACTATACCTCCTCCCCCAATTCATTGGTGTTTTGATATAAATATAGTTTGAATAAATGGAAAAAACTTTCGCATTTATTCATTTAGAAGATATAAAAAAAACTTAATTTAGTTAAAAAATAGAATCTATTTATTTTTTAAATTTAAAAAGCTGAGAAGGTTGGGGAACTTTTCTTTTTTCTTTATTATAGCTAATATGATCATATTCGTTAGGCATCGTCGTCGTCGTCGTCGTAAAAAAACAACAAATTTAGATTTAAATATAAAGTATATATCTAAAGAAAAACTTAGTTAGTTATTCTGTTCAATGATTATATTAAAAAATAAATTATTCCAGGCAATCTAAGTTGTTGGTTCGTGTAAACATATGCATGCTTAAACGTGACCAGAAGTTATTCAAATTTAAAAGTGATCATTTTGAATGTTAAATGATTTTCATAAAATTGTTGGAATTAATATTACTACTACTACTAATAATAATAACATTAATATGAATAAAACTTTTGAATATATATAAGGAAACTGTAGAACGAAAATAAAATGAATTGTGCAGAATATTGATTTATTATAGAGTGTTTATAAGATTATTATTCAAATGAAGCATCGGGATGAATGTGTTTACGCAGTGTTCCGTTGGGTATATATATATATATATATATATATAATGCATTTTAAAATACTTAAATGTATAATTGAAATAAGCATAACGTGTTTTGATATAAACACAGTTAAGATAAATGGAAAATATTTCGCATTTATTCATTTATATATATATTGGCCAGCATTTGGTTGAAAACCCTAGCTGTGCCAGTGGCTATAAAATAGACCGTTTTGAGGTTTTGCATCGAGCAGATTCCAAGAACCATTTGAAAATATTGGAATCTGTCTCTATTGCTATTTGAAAACCTTCCTTGTGCCGGCAGAAGGAATTTGTAAGATCGCTATATCTCTTTGGGGAACTTTGAACTCCTTCCCAATTTTTAATTTTTTTAATTTTTTTATTTAATTTTTTTTATCCCCTAACGTAGTGCCTTTTAATCGACTTTTAACAAAATCATTAAATTGAATTTTAATCGCTTTAACGTTAATTTTGGCGCACTCAATTTCCCCATTTTGCTCTTTCTTTCGACGTTATTATTAATTAAAACTATCGATTTTCTCCTGACGAGATGATAGTCGAAAGGACCTTAGAGAGATTTCCGCGTATTCTTTTTAAATGTATTTATACATTTTCTACCTCAAAACATTTATTTATATATATATATATATATATATATATATATATATATATATATATATATATATATATATATATATATATATAATACGTTCGTCGAAGACTCTCAACTAGTCTTCTATCTGTACCCGCTTCTAGGTACATATTGATCTTAATTTCCATTAAATACGTGACAGTTTCCGTTGGCCGTGTGGATATGGCGACTGTTTGCAGATTCTAGGCTGACTCTGTGAACCGGGTTCGGACCTCCCGACTGTCTGAAATTGTTACTTTCCTGCACTGATTAGAGCAATAAGCTTGAAACGCTAGCGTCTGTAGGTATTATAATTTATTATATATATATATATATGTATGTAGATTTTATAACCTTTTGTTCCTATAGGGAACACACACAGATATTGACACTTATATAGATAGATATTTTTGTTGTACAGTTTTAAATGTTCTGTTGTCACTATGATGTTCTTCTTGCAGAAGAAACAAATAACTTTTCCGTTAAAGAAAATCTTTTTCCGGTTACACTATCCTAATAGAGTGTCTAAGCGCCTCTAATTCTCCGGACTTTATGTGACGCTATCATTTCACTCAAATCCTGGCAACAACTGGCTGGATCTCAAATCCATCCTACGTTACATGTGTTAAATATCCGAAAAATTTATGTTGACAAAAAGAGATGCACCTGGCGATTGTCACAAGAAAATTATCGGATGACCAAAAAGTTATTTGAATAAAATAATGTACGTAACATCACCGGAAGAAGCGACATGACCTGATCAATTGTCATAATTGGAAACTAATTGACAAAAAGATCAGAATAAAAAATAGTAGGGCGTGCAAAACAGAACAAAGAAAGTATATAGTAATGGACAAAATAGTCTATTACTTGTCCCAACCCGACGACGAACCTCTGGTCAGAATATATGTACCGTCTCACAGTAGAAATAGTGTGCTTGTACAGTATCCGTATGACAATGGTTACATGGGCGTGAAGAAGACGTTTTACGCAATTATTTCTGGCTTTGTTTACTTAAGGGGATAAATGAGTGTGTAAGTAAATGTATTCCGTGCCAAACCAGGAATTTGAGAAAACAGCAACCCCATATACAGGAGTGTGACGTTTGTCCCTTCCCTTTCGCTAAACTTGCTTTAAATATCTCTGGGCTCGACCCAAAGTCTCACTAAGGTAATCAATACATAATTACATTCATAGATTTGTATAGTGGTTGTCCGGAGGCTTTTGTTGTTCCTGACAAAAAGGCAGAAACAGTAGTACATCTATTAATCGATGAGATTTTCCTCAGATTTGGGGCAGCACTTCAGCTTTTGACTGATAACGGGCCATAAAATATGAAAAAAATCATGAATAAGGCATTAGAGGACCTAAATGTGACCACATCATTTTATCATCCTCAGAGTAATGAGAGGTTGAGAGGTTTCATAGAACGATGTATTTCTCACCCTATTACCTGCTCTATTACAGGGATGTTCTCCTGCCGTTCGATAATATATTGAGACCTCGCCGTGTATACTATGGTGATGAACATCATAGAAATTGCCCTGCAAGAAATGCATCGCACCTTCACTTGATTTAGGAATAATATTAGTAAAGCAAGGATAAGGATGATGGACGAGTCCCTTCGTAAGACAAAGGATGTAGAGTTTAAGATTGGTGATTTAATATACTATAAAAAAACCCACCAAAATAGGGGGGGGGGATTGGACATGCGCAGGCGGGCATATTATGTGGTGGTCGAAAAGACTGGACCTGTATCTTACAGAATTAGAGACTAGTTGACGGGCTCTGTCACAAAGACACATGCGGAGCATCTACGAACGGCGTCCATCGAGGAATGGGAAATTCCAGCTACAGAGAGGCCATTACGGAAAATCGCATTGGCTGCCCCGGTAGAATCTAGCGATTCGGACAGCGATCTTTTAACAGAACATACCGATTCACAAGTGCGGAAGTGTCGACATCAACGAGAGTGCCCAGACGTCCCATTGATTGAGCGCCATTTCATGACACGTCATAAAATAGCACGAAAAGGTGTTGCAAGCATAAATGCGGATAGTTACGTGAAGGGAACGTCGAGTAGCTACTCCACTAGTAAGGGTGATACCTCAGAGAAGTGATCACCTTAAACTATAGACGTAAAAAAAGTTACCAGATGAATCATTTAGTAAGGAATTAAACTATACTATCTACGTAGTCCACTATTTTACTACCTAGGCAGCATCTTCTCTTGCAGGCAAGTATTGTTAAATATAAGAGACAACTCATGTCGAGATATCCTTCGAGTGATCCTTTCAATAGTCCTAATCAGGATCTTAGTTTCGGAGGGGAATTGGCTGATGAATTTGCCATAGTTTGGATTTGTCTCCCAAGTACTTTCAGACCCATCTTGGTCCATCTTCAGGGAAATGAGGTTAATCAGGTACTAACCATGTGTTAATACTATAGAAGGTTTTGGCGGGACTTATGTACTAAGTACGAAACTATATTTTGTCGAGAAGATTGACGATGTATTTGTCTGATACTATCGCCATATATATATATATATATATATATATATATATATATATATATATATATATATATATATAATTATCCGAAGACACGTGTTTCGTCGTTATAAGACTCATCAGTGTGGCTCAAACTATGCAACGTTTCTTTATTTAGAATGATCTTTGACCTCTGCTTATAAAAATGCCCGCTTACTGACATAAATAAGTTTATTTCGCATAATTTTGTATGACCTTTCATGCCGACGTCATCAGTGAAAACGTCGGATTTGGAGTTGTAAACAACTACGGAACTAAATGAAAGTGTTTCTGACACAAATGTAATAAATGCTAGCACCGATACTCAGAAAGTAAAGAAAGAGCAATTAAAATGTCTTGTGGACTTGCTAGCGGATATGTTGTAGGATGAGGATAGAAATTACGATAATGGAGAAATAGTTAGTTATATCAGCTTCAGAGTAAAAGGGTAGGAGATTATAGATGATACAACGAGTACATCTGCCAGGCTGCGGTACCCATCATCTTCATTCACAAAACAAGCCTTATAGTTTTCTTCTCCTTTGGTCAGGCTGTGAACATGTGCTGCACATGAGAGCAGCTTCCTATGTTCAAACATAGTATGTTTGAAATTAAGAGTTAAATTACTTAAGAATTAGACTCGATCAGAAACACGCGTGGTGTTGGTCGAATGTCATTTACCCGGTATCAGTTTAAAAATTGAGGCGTGGTTACCGCCATTGATCCGATGGTTATGCATCGGGATGTCTACCTGTACATGATACAGCCTAAGGAAGAACAACATTTCTGAAATACTTCTATTTTTTTTATCTACTCTACCGTTGTCTTCTATCTTTGGACATAAAGAGGCAAGAAAAATAGAGAAATAACTGTTGATAAACTTGCCTATTTTCATTTATTTTTAAAATCTATTTTTTTATTATCATAGGACATCCAATTGTAATGTATTTTTTGTTTGTTTGTTGTTCATTGTACATTATGCGGTGATTACGATGTGGCGGTGAGTGGTAGGGAGAGATGCGGTTAAAATGTTAACGGGTGAACATTTTGGAAAATAGGATAGTGAGGAATGTTAAATATCCAGGTCGTTGACAAAAAAAGTTATGTTGACAAAAATAGATGCACCTAGCGATTCTTACAAGATAAGAAAATATCGGATTGTCAAAAGATAAGATAATTATCGGATGACCAAAATAACGCACTTAAAACAGGCAGAAGCAACATAAAGTCAATGTAAAAAACAAGAAATATGCTGGAAGGTGAAAGGTCATCTTGCCAGGTGCAAATGTATCATGCCAAGAAAAGATAGACAGATCTGTTGGAGTGCTAATAATTGAAACCCGTTGCCTAAATAAAACGCCCTGGAGGCGTGGCTACAGTAACAACACCATTATGATTCAAGATACAGCAATAATTTGCATATGTGGTGGGTGGTTAAAGAATATAAAAACGTTTTTGACTGAAGAGCCGAGTTAAGTTTGGAAGAGAAGAGAGTGAAGATTGGAGAGAGAACGATTGTCGGTGTAGGTGAAGAAAAGCCAATTTTATTTTTTCAAGTTTGGATTACAACCATACCATGCGGTGTTGAGGTGGCCACGAAATTGTTATATAATAAAAACCCATAAGTGAAATTGGAGTTTTGTTAACAATCGGGTCCGGAAGAAGATCATCCGTCAGATTCCGGTGTGCGCATCATCATCCCACCGACCACCATCCTCATTGTCACCAACAATAAAGATACGTCTTATATTTTCACAAGATTCATGTGTTGTTATTTTTATTAAACACATCAAAATACCACATATGATTAGACTAACTAACAAATTCAATGCAAATCTGAAATATTTGAATTTTTAAATGGGTAGTTGTGCCCATATTATACCCCATAAAACCCTTTAAAATACCCCAAAGAAACTTTTTTAATTGATGTCTAATGACTATGGAAAAAATTCAATGCAAATCTGATACATTTGAATTTTTAAATGGGTAGTTGTGCCCATATTATACCCATAAAACCCTTTAAAATACACAAAAGAATCTTTTTTGATTGATGTCTAATGGATCAAATGGACTATGGATCAAATTCAATGCTAACCGTAAATATTTGATTTTTCAAATGGCTGATTGTGTCAATATTATGCCTTCTAAAACTCTTTTAATTTCTCTAAAAAACCTGAAATTCTAGGAATATTCATTAATTTATATCAGATACTATTAAAATTTCACAAAAATCTGAATTTGCACGAAGGGCGCCCACTACCTTTTTACCCCCTCTTGCATAAAACTAAATTAAACTAAATATAGCAGACGGCTCATTACACATAGAAGCAGTATTCCGAAATACATAATGATCGGTTCATTAGTTTAGTAGTGGATCCCCTACATACTAATATAAAAACATATAAACATACCTAACTTTATAATAATAGAGATAGATTAGTACGAACACTGGCGAAGCATATCTTTTTTCTGTCATTTATGATGGAATCTGTATACTAGTATAGTATGATATGAAGCTGATCGTTTGTCGCATCCGTTGTTTAAGAGTTAAAGCTGATTCGCAAACATCGCCATTTTGTTGAGTGCGTCAGCGTTTTCAACTGGAATGGATTCAGGAAATTTCCTTTGATTATCTTTACAATTTGTTTAGATTATCAAGTAACAAGGACGGTTTCAGAATCGGGGAAGTTCGCCTCGTCCGACGTGTACACGCCGCATTGTCCCCCCTATTTCGTTTTGTCAATATGATGGCGGCAAACGCTCCGCAAACAATGCGTTCTTTACAATTTCAGATGAATGGCGCATCACAACCGCCGAGTAGATTATTGTCATTTGCAGATACCTCTTATCATGTACGATATTCACATCTCCAATGGCCCCTTTTTCAAATGACCCCCTTTTCCGATCATATCGGAGTTCGCAGTCGTTGAAATTCTAAAGAAGCCCAAATCATACGATAATTCTTTCTGTAAACTATTTCTGTATTATCATAAAACATTTTATGCATCTGTAGGGGATACGACATTATCAAAAGAAAGAAAGACAAAGTCTATACATACAAATTTAATTAATTTTTATCGACGACTAAAGACAACATAAATATAAAGAGTTCGTAGAATACGAAAGTTCAGAGAGTCCCCAGAACGTTATAATCAAAAAGGAATTGTTTCTTTTGTAAGAAAAGATTGGTGGCCATTTAATCCCATCATGTGTGCTGCTTCGTTCAGACGTATTACCTTCCACCGTGGTTCTCTGTGTATAATTTTGCTTGGGGCAACAATAGCGGATTGTTCCCCCCCCCCATATGTCGTCAATACCTACATGTTTTACGGGCGGCTCGTCTTACTATTTTATTTTTCCACATTTACATTGCATTTACTATACACAGTCCTTGATCCTTAATTTTTATTTTTATTTTTATCTAGGAGGCTCAACTCGGACGAACAGTTTTCTGGGGGTGGGGGGGTGGCTGAGTTTCGATTTACGTGTGTGTAATTGAGATAGGCATAGTAGGGTGTGTGCATATTAGCACATCTTGTTTTATTAGAATGTATGTGCTTTCATTTCGGCTGGCGACATGTGCGTTTACATATGTGTAAATAGCATTGATCTATTTTATTAGTGAGAGAAATTGCGCATCAATGGACTTGTGTAATTTGAACTCATATACTAGGTTTGTTCTATCCAACACCCTGGTCAAAGGTGAAGAATACTTTGTGATTATGAGATTTGAGGTTTTAAATTCGTCATAATAAATAATAAGCTTTATTCTTTTTGTATATCAGATTTTCATTTTTATTAATAATATTTTTTAATAAGTGTTCGTCTATTTTATAATTATTATGTCGCTGATTTCGGTAACATAATTTTATGCATTTATCGAGTCGGGGATTAGTTTTATTAGTATTTTAGTAGCGATTATTATTTAAATGTAAAATTTGTTCGGCTATAATTTAGTTGAGAAAGCAAATGTTGATTAGCGTTGTCCATATTCAAAAAAAAAGAGACCAGTAATAAAAAAAACAATAACATTGTCGTCCCATTCACATTCTGACGGACAGCTACCAACAGGTACTGCTACTACTACAACATTTTTTGCTTTTGTTTTGCAATCATTTCGCTACAAACTCACCTTGTCAAGCAGAGAGATTTTGTAGAAGCAGTAAAAGTACCTGTTGGTAGCTGTCCGTCAGAATGGGAATGTTACGACAATGTTTTTTTTATTTTTTATTACTGGTCTCTTGTTTTTGAATATGGGCAACGCTGTGCAGCGCGGATTGATAAAAAATTGGTTAAATCATATTCATTTAATGCATATTTTAAGACAAGGCTAGTTTATAGCGAAATGATTGCAAAAAAAAAAATTAAATTCTTGAAATTAAAAAAAAAAAAATTGTCTTGATTTTTATTTTTATTAATATATTCTGCATCCTCTGTGCTTTTGGGCGTTTGCCTCAATTTTATACTAAATTTTTTAAAAGATGCTTTAAAAGAATATGAAGTACCCAATTTATATATATATATATATATATATATAGTTGTTTAACCTAGAAAACGAAATACTTAATATTATTAACAAACCAACAGGGTAGTTATTTCGCTTAAAATTTATCCCGCATTAAGACATTAAAGGACTTACAAATAATCCTCGTTGTATTATTTATTTTAAAATTTTTTAATTTAATAAAGACAAAACATCCCAATTTCATTAGTTCACTAAACTTCTACTACATTACAACAATCTATACTCATGCAGGGATGCATTAATTGTTATGCTATATTATCAAGTTATTCATGTTAAATTTACTAGATTGTTCACAAACTTATCAAGAGTTAACCGTTTGAAGTGCATACAGTAAAACCTATCGCATCTTGTTAATTATGTAAACAACTTTTATCAGGGAACATAACAATGGCAAATATTTCTTAAGACAAAGCAAACAAGTGGAGTTGTTCAGTGTAGGTGTCACATACTTTGTTAAATTCTACATTTTATTACAGGAACTATAGAGATATTATGTACTTGGATAGTGAGGTAAATATTTTATTATCTGGCTTATTAAATGAAAATTTATGGTTACTGTATCTGGCTTAAAGTCAATACTTTTACTCCCTATGTAATTTCTCTTTTTAATTAGGATTGTTTTCTGGGAACACAGTTCCTAAATAAGCTATATTTCTAGTTAAATAAATATACATGCATATATATATATATATATATATATATATATATATATATATATATATATATATATATATATAGTCTGAGATTGGTTTATCTGCTGATGACACCATCCTTTACTCTCGCCATGTTGGTAAAACCGACGCAATCATATCCGAGGCAATAGCTAAATCTTTAGAAAATGACCTCCAGGCTGTAGTGGATTGGGGCCATAAATGGTTGGTAACTTTTAATGCCGCAAAGACAACGCTCCTTTCCTTCAATAATTACAAGGAACCTTTGCAACCACCGATTGTCATGGCAAATAACACCCTACCTGAGAGTTCATCATTCAAACTCCTCGGCTTAACCTTCACAGGTAACATGAATTGGAACAAATACATTGAAGACATTGCCAAGGCTGCCGCAAAGAAGGTTGGTTCCCTCTACCGTGCTAGTAAACTCCTCATACCTGGCATTATCCTGTATCTCTACAAAGCCACCATCCGCCCAGGCATGGAGTATTGTTGTCACATCTGGGCTGGTGCATCATCTACTAGTCTCTCCCTCCTTGACAAGGTCCGAAAAAGAGTCGCCAACCTAATAGGTCCCTCACTGTCAACCAAGCTTCAGTCCCTGTCCCATCGCCGCAATGTGGCATCCTTGTGCTTGTTTTACAAATACTTCAATGGATTATGCTCCGATGAATTGGCTACTCTGGTGCCCCTCGGCGTAAATTCACTAGACTAACTCGACAATCAACTAAATCTCATCCATTCACCGTGGAGGTCCCCAGATGTCGGAGAGCCTTCTACTCAAATAGCTTCTTTCCTCGTACTGCTGGCCTCTGGAACTCCCTCCCTTCCCCGTGTTTCCCGACAGTACAGACATGCAGAAGTTTAAAACTAATGTAAACAGACATCTCGCTTCGCAGATCCCAGTCTAGGTCGACCGCCCCTTATCTTCTCCCCCTTTCTTTTTTCTCAGTAGCCCCTTACGTCTACAGTGGCGGCCTGCCTTGTTTGGGGTGAACTATGTTAAAAAAAAAATGTATAAGTCACTTCCAAATGTATAACGAGACTTCGAAATACTGTAAATTAACTGCTTTTTTCAGGAGATTAATAGTAGTTATATAATGTTTTTTGTTTTCATGTTGACTCTCGTGATTATGATCACAGTATTAAAAAAAAATAGACAGAAGGCTTTTCCGGACCATTTTACATTTTCTGTTAAATATCTTTGTGAAAAATGATAATATTACAAAGAACAAATTAAACAGTAAAAGAAAATTCCAAACATTCAATTAAATTATCCAACATATTTTTTCATAAGTTTGATTTAAAAAAAAAAATTTCTGCACTAGTAACTTTATTTTTTGTCTGTGTTCAAATTATTTGTTTGAATTTTGTTTGTTCCATTTTTAATTTTTCGACTGTTTTCATTTATAGTAACTTATTCATCGTTTTATTTTATTTAAAACTAACGTATTCATTACTTGTTTTCATTTTAAATGCTTATATTGAAAAGGTTGGCTCTCCAAATAGCTGCCAAATTTTGTCTGATGTGCCCAGCAAATTAATCCACCTTTATATTTGTTTCACATGGTGTCTATACCCTGTTCTAATGAAGAGACTCGATATTAATAAAAACCCATATCGTTTTCGAAACGATCATACACAAACTGTTATTAGAGCTTAAATAAAAGATCATGCCGTAATTAAGTTTACCGAAATCTCTCTTTTCCCCTCTCTCTCTCTATATATATTTTAATTTTTAAATATTTTTAATATGAAACTAAATATGATATAATAATATAAATATATAAAACTATAAATCACCAAATAAGTAGTGTAATGGATCCGTCCGAACACTATAAAATACAGCAAATTTTTGTAAATAACGGATACATTTTCTTAGAAACACACGAACAACACAGGTGAGGAGGATCTTTTCTGATGACAAAATAAGTTAGCAAAACATTAATCTGGAACTAAACTTAGATCTAATATAAGGACCGATTTTGTTCTTGTTTTTTAAGGGAAGTGGAGTCTGATGCACTCTGCTGGGAAGCCATGAGATAAAATACTCTTTTGTTTTTAAATTCCCGAAACAGTTTTTCATGGTAAACAACTGATGATCCCTTAAGTAATGTTAAGACTAGCGTAAATTCTTGGAAGCAAACTAATATAGTAAATGGACTTACAGGGAAAGTAATTTTCCACCGAAAGATTTGGGACTAAAAGTTTTTTTTTGTCTTTTTTTCATACAGTTTTAATGGTTGAAAAACTGCCAAGACTATATATATATATATATATATATATATATATATATATATATATTTTGTGTTATAATGAAATAATTCCAGGAGGAAATCCGAGTATGAGAGCTCAATGTAATAGACAGAGCAAGTGAAAACCTATTTAATACATATTTAGAGAGAGGGAGAAATTTGAAGCATATTTAATCAATAATTATTCCCCCCATGCCTACTTTTACAATTTCTATTTATATATATGGCCTCCTCTTCCCTCTCTGTCATAAATTATGTAATTCCCCCTCCCTACATAAGTATAGATGAAATATACTTCAAATTCCCCCTCTCTCTAAATATGTATTAAATAGGTTGTCACTCCCTCTCTCTTTAATTATATTTGAATTGTCGAGTGTGAATTTCCCCTTTTTTTCAGTTTCAAAAATGTAAGCATCTAAATTGGATGCTTGACAATACCACAAGGTTGAAATAAATTATTGCATCGATGATTATGTAATTTCGTGTCACTACATTTTATTATATATATATATATATATATATATATATATATATATATATATATATATATATATATATATATATATATATTCATATATGTTCATGTATTTTCCTTCTTTAACATTAAACTAATCCTCTAACAATTATGTTTGCAATTTAGTTCTAAACTGATATTTAATTTTTTTCTCATCGCATTCGTAATTTTGTTTCCCCCCAGGGATTATTTCCTTTCTATAAACATAAAAGCGGATAAATAATTCTAAGACTTCCAACAAAGCGACGAATCACCTTTTTTTGTTGTTGGTCGTTCCACTTTATACTTTCCGGTTTGCATTTAATGTTTAGCTTACTTACATTTTACTTACATTCTTTTTCTTTTTCTTATTCCACAGTTATCTTTCGTTGCTGTCCATGAAACGAGATCAAAAGATCCTTTTCGGAAAGGCGATCCTTTCGCTAGAAGCACCGGCAAACAATCCATAGATGATGTTATCGAAACACGATCAGCTAATGCAAAAATAATACTTGCAGGGGAAACGGGACATCTAAAACGAAACACAACAAAACTACAGATATGTTTGTCTCTTTATTGTGTATTGTCACGCAATTTGACACCTGGAACCTGTTCTCGACTCTGACTATTGGATATCAGGTGGTGATAAGCTACTGACAAAAGACACGGCATTGGACAACGTATTATTACAGAAGATTGCGGAACCGTATGTGTACAGAAATGGAAATTATAACCCTTAGGCTGTTATGGGATTTTTATGTTTGTAATCCGGAGAAAATTATCATAATCATTGTCGCGATATAAACGCGGCCTGACCGTCATCGGCCTAAATAGGCTCAGCAAAGTGGGTATTAAGATCCCTCCCACGGCAAGAAAGATGTGACCCAAATCGGAAGTTGGGGATTAAAAAGCCATGTCACTCTGATCCACAATAATTGTCTGAGTAACCCAGTCGGCATTCCCCGGTGAGGGCGCTTCAGGGAATTAACAATAAAGTATCTGTTTCTCAACGAGAGTAGGTAAAGCCTAGAAGGCTGGATCTTCTAGAACTGCACAGAACCGTACCTCACACCAACAGAAGCATTGGTCATCGTCTACATAAAAATGACTCAGACTATGTCGGACTGATTGTCAAGGACGTATCGTCGACTCGTATGTGCGATTCATACTTAAGAAACGATCTTTAAAATTATTTCTTTCTCAACTGTATACGTACATGAATGGAAATTATTATTAGTTATGGGTTTTGTATGTTTATAATACGGAGAAAATTATAATGATAATTGTAGCAATATCAACGAGGACTCACCGCCATCTGTCTAGTAAGCTTAGTCGAGTAGCCTAACTGACTGATCTAAGGATAATTTGTGTGTCAACATAACAGAGTATTAATCACCTTTCCCATCGCATCCGTAAGGAAGAGGAGATCTCCGGAATACGCAGACAAAAAGAAACAAAAACAAGAGAAGTCTCTTTTTGCAAGGAGAAAAGTTTAGTATCTGTTCTGATACTACATTTAATCTTTTCTGTCCTTAAACAGTGTAAGAGAAATCTTTCTAGTCTGAGGCAAGTTTTATTTTTACCCATTTTTGCCTCTTTCTGGGGAGCAGGATTTTTCCCACATTTAAAACCGACTATATGTGTAACTCTGCCCTCGTGCGGAAGCAAGTAATTAGCGATTCTAGCTTAATTGCTGTCACGTCTCGACTTCCGGTTTCCTACTACTATCTCGACTGTCGGTTATCTTATGTCACTTCCGTTGACACATTAACTTAATTTGTACCATCAACTTTTCTTCGTAATACACACATTTCATGTACATTTTTGCACATATGTACGTCTGTTGTATTAGTCATCTACACACACATACATACATATACATACATATATATATATATATATATATATATATATATATATATATATATATATATATATATATATATATAGGGTCGGTCAACTAAATTAATACTTTTTTATTTTTACAAAATTCATAATTTAAAGGATTAAATATGGAAAGATATCATTTTAACATTTATTTATTTAATTATTACAGTCTAGTATTGAACAAAATTATTCAATATGAGCACTCTTTGCATCAATTCTTTGACGAAATCGTGAACAGCTCCGCTTTATTTTATTGGGATCGAGATTGCGAAATGCTCGTTGAATGGCTGTCTTCAACGAGTTTGTATTTGGGTGTGTATTGACATTAGTCTGTACCTCGACGACGCCGAATAGATAATAGTCGCAAACATTTAGATCTGGTGAGCTGCTGGGCCAAATATCCTTCGGAACAAACAAGGGAAGATTCTCCTTCATGAAATCTTGGATTTTCTTTGATCCATGCGCTGGTGCCGAGTCTTGGATGAGCATGACTTTCGTAGGGTCGTAGTTTCTACGGATCCAAGGAAATAAAACATTATTAAAAATGTTCAAATACTCCGCTGTGTTGATTTTAAGACCCGCTTCGATGAAATGAGGAGGCATCACCTTTCCATCACTTGCCACGGCTGCAAAAACCATCACCGAAGCAGGGTTTTTGCTCTGCATAACAGGAGGAACTTCCGAAGGGTCACAGACAATAACTCGAATGTTCTGGCTATTTGGAACCTCATCCACGATGAACTTTTTCTCATCAATAAAATGCGCACATGTCCTCCTTTGTTTTTCAGATTATTGATAAGCTTGAGGCATCTTTCAACTCTGATAGCTTTTGAACGGGCAGTGAGGATATTACGGCGTCTCCTAACGTAGGACTTCATCCCAAGGTCTTCGTTGATTGCTCTGCTGATAGTTCTGCGACTCACATTGCGCTTTTATGCCAGTTTCGACATCGACTGACTTGAGTCTGCCTTTATCGACCTTTTTAGTTCCACCAGGAAAGTTTTTGTGCGCTTTCTATCACTACGAGTACTTTGCCGACTTCTCTCAACCTTACACTCGGCATCGAAATTAGCCACAACCCGATAGACAGTCGTTTTTGTATAGCCAGTGCTCTTAACAATAATATTTAATTAATTTATTTATCAGCCACTAGATTAATCTACAAATCGATTTTAACAAACTCAAACATTTCATATTTCCAACTAAGTTACCTCCCTTAGATCCGAATTTCTTCATTAAAATCACTCCAATCTGGGTAAAAGATTTTTAACACGTTAACGATTTTTCCTTTTAGAACGCATACCTTCAAAAATATAACGGCTAATGATACAAATTCATAATTTGGCTCACGGGAATTTCAGAGAAACCCTTTCATTATTTTTGTTTTTAATTTTTAATTTTTAATTTTTAATTTATTTTTTATTATTATTATTTTTTTAATCTTTAAATTTATTTTAAATTTATTTTTATTCATTATGTTTTTATTCTTTCTTTTTTATTTTTATTTTTTTATTTTTTTTATTCTTTCTTTCTCTCTCTCTTTTTTTATTCTCTCTCTTTTTTATATTTTTTTATTCTTCTTTTTTATTCTCTCTCTCTTTTTTTATTCTTTTATTCTTAGTATTGAAATGTTTTTATATATATGTTTTTATATATATTTTTTTATATATATTTTCATATATTTTTGATTTTTTATTCCCTTTAATCTTGAATTCCCTCGTGTTTTAAATCTCAACGGTCTTATTACACTAAATTTAAATTGAAACAAACACACACAACACACTGAGCAAATAACGCGTCCCAACGAGAGTGTCATGTGACCTCACATTTCCAATACAGATGACAACAGAAGCTGAAGAGAGCCGGATGGGTAAGACCTTCCGTGCTTGAAACCGACGGTACGAATGTTGTACTAATTTTTCTGTACCAGAATAAATAAATATTATGCTCTTAATTTTTAACTTTAATTCTTAATTAATCGAGCACTCTGCTGGGATTTTTCCTACCATTTTACAAAGAAGTTATATATATATATATATATATATATATATATATATATATATATATATATATATATATATATATATATTACAGACGACTTATGTCTAGATATCCTTGTATAGATCCTTTCCATTTGCCGAACCAGGGTCTTTGTTTCGATTGAGAATTGGCTGATGAATCTGTTATAACTTGACTGACATAAATTAATGTCAACGCTAATGATAACATTATACAATGTTTATAGTTCTAACTTTAATTCTGTATTAATAATATAATTTTCCGCACAAACTACCTATTAATATTAGCATTAACACCATGGTCTTTACCTGATTCCTCCGAAGATGGATCTGGATGGACCTGAAAGTACTTGGAACACCTACAGTTATGGCAGATTCGTCAGCCAATTCCCAACAAAAAACCCTGATTCGGCAAATAGAAAAGGACCAAACAAGGATATCAAGACATAAGTTGTCTGTCATATTACATAACACTAGTATTACAGAGAAAATGCTGCCTAAATATATACATATCTTATATCTTATATATATATATATATATATATATATATATATATATATATATATATATTGTTGAATATAAGAGACAACTCATGTCTATATATCTTTTAGTAGATCCTTTCAATCGTCCGAATTAGGATCTTAGTTTCGGAGTTAGTACATAATTCCCGCCAAAAACCTTCTATAAATACTAACACATGGTCTATACCTGATTAACCTCATTCCCCCGAAGATGGACCCAGATGGGTCCGAAAGTACTTGGGAGACAAATCCAAACTATAGCAAATTCATCAGTCAATTCCCCTTTGAAACTAAGATCCTAATTCGGACTATTGAAAGGATCTACCAAAGGATATCTAGACATGAGTTGTCTCTTATATTCAACAATACCTTCCCGCAGGAGAAGATGCTGCCTATATATATATATATATATATATATATATATATATATATATATATATATATATATATACCTTCATTTTTAAGCCTGACTGACTGACTCTTTGTAAGCTGATACCAGTCATTGAGTAAACGACTGATACACACAAAGTTGACCTGGACTGAGTACACCCATATGCTTCCGGTTGACAGAACGAAAATCTCAAGCCTATACAACGCATAGAAAAATAAAAGGTAGAACGGATAAAGTGTAACGGCAGCCATTCCAAATGTTTGCTTTAATTCGCCTCCATCTGTAACAAGATTAGTGACTGGTGTGTAAAAATAATGTTGAAAACAGTAGTTTTTCCACACGAAGATAGAGTATGATCATGTTCAGTGTAATGAGAAATTTCAATTAAGACTTAACAGGCCACGGTTATGACTACGTCACACGACATTACTTTATTATAGACAGAGAAACAAGAACAACTTTGCTTCTTTTATGAGTTACGACGTTAACGGGAGTAGACGTCTTTTCGGAGTCTACTAGGGTGGAGTAAAAAACTACAGCCATTCTAAGTATACACTGCTGGGGAAAACCGGAACTAAATTCCAGTAGAAAATGCTGGTTTATTGATTACTTCAATTCATCCTATTATTACAGTTACCAGAAAGAAAGGAGAAAAACGGTGAGAGACGAAATAGTCACAGAGCAATTTACCTGGATTACTATATATATATATATATATATATATATATATATATATATATATATATATATATATATGCAATTACAGAAAATTAAGCCAACATTGGTATCATCGGTTTCTAATCAAAACAAAATTGAACTATAGATGGCCTCCTATGCTGGACTCTCTTCAGCCTCTTTCTATGTCTGTCTCCTATATATATATATATATATATATGAGTGTCACTACAGCATTGAAAGCGTCGTTAAGAGATATATTTGAAAATTTGAGAAACCAGTGAACAAACGGCTGAGTTATATCGATAAATGAAATTTATTAATCATTTTCTTTTTGAATATTTTATTTAAAAACATATTTCATAAATAAAAAGATATAAAAAAATAAAATATTAAAAAAATGATTAATACATTTCATTTATTGATATTAATCCAGGTAAAGTAAACATCAACAGGATAAAAATTTCAAGAATTTCAACCGGGCTTATGAAGAGTGCTCAATATTAAATAGAGCTTATATATATATATATATATATATATATATATATATATATATATATATATATATATATATATATACACCAAAAGTAAACTTTTAGTAAATAGGACCTATAGTGAAAAGGTTAAGCTCAATATACGAGATAGAACAATTATAAATTGAACTTTGGCTTTTTCTACACCCAACTTATCCATCTGTATTTCTCCTCTGATGATAAGATTTCGATCTTTGAAAAGCCTTCGCTTAAGGACAATAAACACTGGTTTATTACAGAATACACCTTGCATTGAACAATCGAAATTTGAAATAAATTTGGACATTCGAACATGTTTATTACTCTTATTTCGTCTATCTTTATATATATATATATATATATATATATATATATATATATATATATAAGTGATTATTTTTATTTATAGCGACATGTACAGAATCTGCGACATAGGCATGTCGATGTTATCGATCAACAGCTGTTAGAAACTAAGATGTCATCAGGAAAAAGAAAATTTGATCCCTTTCTCCGATCATATTTGAAAAGAATGAAGGCTTCATATATATATATATATATATATATATATATATATATATATATATATATATATATATATATATATATTACATTTATCATATTTGTTTCTATAGATGCTTTCCAATTAAACTCCAATGTATATAAAAAGTGCTCAATGACAAGTAAAGCTGTTATTTAGTATAAATGTTTATTCATACAAACAGTGTTAATTAGATGTGTGCATATATGTTTTAGCTGCACTCTCTTTCGAGAGCCAACTAACCCAGACCTTTAGAAATGAGAAATAACAAGCTTTCTTATTTTGTGTATTACTCTGGTGAGCAGGGGATGAATGCATAATTAAACGGGCAAGATTCATATCCAATTACACATTTGCGTTACTCACTTCCTTTTAGTTTTTATCATTTTCGGTTTATCTAGTACGTTTGACCTGACCGCTTTCAAATCCTTTTATATATTTTATTACCTACTTGAGATTATCTTCAACGTCTTCTCAGTATACTCATACTTGTGTGAGGTCAAATATTTATACGGGCAGCGAATTAGTTCTTTCAAAAACATACCTATATATAAACCTTATCCATATGCTCCCACATATACAAACCTGTATTCACGTCTATACATACGTATATATACACACATACACATGATTTCATGCACATATCCATATTCACACATATTCCCACATACATACACATGGCTATACGTACATATATACACAGACAGACACACACAGACAGACAGACAGACAGACAGACAGACAGACAGACACCCCCCACACACACACACGCACACACACATATATATATATATATATATATATATATATATATATATATATATATATATATCACCATCACTATTGGTGTTTTATCACTCCCTGGTTTCCGACACCTTGTTTTGTGACTCTCATCTAGTTTTTTTACATAGTCGCCACGCTAGGCACTGCTGGTTAGCGACGCTATTTCACATAGCTAGGTGTCCACATACAGCGCCTGGTATTCTCAAATGATCACCCATCAAGTACTTGCCAGGCTCAACGTTGCTTAACCTCGGTAATTTAACGAGAACCGGTGTTTCAACGCGATTATATATAGATGTATTAATCTTCTATATTGTCCACATAAGTACGTGAGATAGAATTACGTTACTAAATAAGACTTGTAACTTTATACACACCCATTTGTACAATATAATATATTAGTCAATATCTACATATTTCTATCGAAAAATGCATCTCTATCAAAGTTTCTATATTCCCATACATACATACATACATACATACATACATACATACATACATACATACATACATACATACATATCGCCATATATATTATAAACCCACACACAGTTTTATCCTACCCAGCAAGGGTATACATCTACTTAACTACCTCACGTATACGTGCCATTCTTACTAAATACTCACCGTTCTTACTAAATACAGGGCTATGAATTAAGGACTACATCTACCGATATTTATCTTGTAAATTTATTTATATGCGCGTTCATACCTGTCATTTTCCTTTCATACCTCTCCGTTTTCTGTGATTCCATTATATTCTGGATATATTCTATAGCCTATAGGCATAACATGATAACATTCATTGTCTCAGTATCTCACATCATCCATCTTATCTAATAATCATAATTCAACTTGTCTACATTTGAACCGGCACTAGCATTAATTCAAGGAACACACACCAATCAAATATTACGAAGGCAAACAAACAAAATAAAATAAAACTCACTGTATGAGCGTATTATATAATAAATAAACACAACCTTGCATTTAATAAACCAAAATACAGGTGCAATATAAGCATTAAGGTCAAGTATAACATAGGACCTCCCTCCTCTTTCCCCACCCCTCCACCTTTTCACTCACAGCCATCCACATTAAGTTCATTCACTCCCACACCTCCGCTTTTTCACTCACAGCCATCCACATTAATTTCATTCCCTGCAACTGACTTCTCTCAGCCCGGACCTCGGTCCTGCGCTCCCAGTAGTGGCTACTACTTCTTCTCATTAACCCATCATGTCAACCCAATATTTTCATGTACTTGAATGACATTTTTCTTTAAATTATCATCCTGAGGAAGTCTTACAAATAAAGACGAAACGTTGATAAATACATAAAAAAAAACATCTTTTGGTTTTTCCTTTTTCATTTCCCATCACGTCGGATTACCTTCATCCTTCCTTTCTCATATATATATATATATGTATATATATATATTTCTAAGATAAATGAGAGATAAACAGTCTTTTGTGTTTTCGCCTACAATAGTAGTGTAAACTAGACTTTCAAGCCTTTATTGTGCAACTAGTACATGGGAAGGTACACTCAGAAATAATACCAGTCTTTCTCAACTTATCCCAGTACCGTTTCCAGTCATAGTGGACTTATTACCAGTAGACTCAAGTATTGTAAGTTCACACTACACAACGTTTGCTTCATTATAGATTCTCTGTGCAGAAACTACGATAGGGGGAATCCTTATCTCTAGAGACTAAAGGGAGGCTTAAAAAGGAAGGTATATATACCGAAATGGCTAAGACAACAATAGTACATATGTACCAGCATTGATGTGTTGATTACAAAATAAGGAAACCTCCGTTTCGTAGTTGAGGTTAAAAATATGGTTAACATGTGAACAGAAATGACGTATAATTACCGGATACTCGACAGATTGGAAGCTAGCGTTTTGTCTCTTGGGTGTTTGTCGGCGAAGAAAGGAGACGTATTTCGGGGATCTTATTTTTTCCCTTGCAGGGGCGGTGGGGTAGAAGATTAATACTGTGTTAGATTGACACACTAGCTGTTATTAATAGACTAAGAGCCTGGTTAGTACCACATAGGTGACCATTTGGGAATATCAGGCGCTGTGTGTAAGAGGATAGCAAGAATCGGATTGTTGATGACAATCACAAAATAGAGGTTACTCTCTTTAATTTTTATCATACTCAATGGGAGAAACTTGAGATTGTAATTCACAACGTACATGTATAGAGAAAAGATTCTACGAGATATTTACATAAAAATAAAATATCAAACTCAAAACGAATATGTGTTGTTGTTATTATAGAGCCGCTTGCAACATGTATATGAAGAGGCATCACCGTATTATGCAGACTGTTACACATTGCTAACCGTATGAGAATATATGATGTATTACAACTGTTATTTGGCAAATGCTTCAATGTTGTCAAAACCACACAACTGCTTATGCGTGGCGATACCGGTGCGTTTCAAAAGAAGACACGCCTGTGATTCTACCCATAAATCATATACATGGTTATTGGTCTGCCTTCTGCTGAGTCTGAACTCAGTGTTGTTGGTATTTTTCCCGTTAACATGAAGGATGAAGACTGTAGTCCGCTGGAAGAAAAGTTGGTGGCATATAAACGTGACTAGACAAGAGCAGAGATAACAAAGAACTTGGGTAGATAAAGAAATGGTATTTATATAGATAAAAAAGAGGAGAAAGAAATAACATTTTGCTTGCAAAAGAAGTGCCTTTGCAGACTCACTGAAAATGCCAGTTGTCTTGTAACAGGATGACGTGAAGAGTAGTTGAACCATCAAGAGGGCTTCGTGCGTATTATATACGCTAAAAAAGCATGTGCCAGCTCGCACCTACCACAGCAGAGAAGGAACGATGTTGACGGCAGCGAGGCTGAAGAGAAGAAACCGATATTTTCAAAAATAGGCGCTCTCCTGGGTTTTCTGCAGAGATTGAAGCAGTGGTCTGTGATTAGCTGATTTTCATCCAATCCCAGGGCACTTAGAATTCACTGCACTTAATAATAATTCCAATAGCGTTCGCCAACTTGAGTACTAAGTTTGATGTTTCTAAAACTAGGCCCTGTTATTACGAGAGGCGAGCCTGATACGAAGTAGATATGAATCTCTCTCTCTCTCTCGCGCGCTCTCTCTCTCTCTCTCTCTCTATTCTATCGTTATTTCAAAAGAATGTGCTCCACTGAGCTCTAATCTCCTTCTCAGACATACACACCACTCACTTGTCTTCCTACTGAAACGAAAAATAAACTTTCTTTTCTTCCTGCAGGTGCCTAGTGAGAATTGATAACTGTTTTGTTGAAAATGAATATACCACGCAAGGACGTACCGGTGGCGAGCACATTTTTCCCGGGTTTAGTATTGAAAATGCTTTCGTTGAAGAAGAGTATACTACGCAAGGATGTTCCTATGGCGAGAACATTGTTCCCGGGTTTAGTATTGAAAACGCTTTTGTTAGAAAAGAGTATACTACGCAAGGATGTTCCGATAGCAAGAACATTTTTCCCGGGTTTAGTATTGAAAATGCTTTCGTTGAAGAAGAGTATACTACGCAAGGATGTTCGTATGGCGAGAACATTGTTCCCGAGTTAAGTATTGAAAACGGTTTTGTTGGGAGAAGAGTATACTAGGCAAGGACGTTCCAGTTGCGAGCACATTGTTCCCGATTTTTGTATTGAAAACAGTTTTATTGGAGAAAAGTATACAAAACAAAGACGTTCCGGTGGCGAGAACATTGTTCTTGAGTTTCGTATTAGAAATGTTTTTTGTTGGTAAAGAGTATACTACGCAAGGACGTTCCGGTGACAAGAACATTGTTACTGAGTTTAGTATTGAAAACAGTTTGTTGGAGAAGAGTATACTACGTAAGTATATTCCGGTGGCGAGAACATTGTTCCCGGGTTTAGTATTCGAAATATTTTTTGTTGGAAAAGAGTATACTACGCAAGGACGTTCCGGTGACAAGAACATTGTTACTGAGTTTAGTATTGAAAACAGTTTGTTGGAGAAGAGTATACTACGTAAGTATATTCCGGTGGCGAGAACATTGTTCCCGAGTTTAGTATTCGAAATATTTTTTGTTGGAAAAGAGTATACTACGCAAGGACGTTCCGGTGACAAGAACATTGTTACTGAGTTTAGTATTGAAAACAGTTCGTTGGAGAAGAGTATACTACGTAAGTATATTCCGGTGGCGAGAACATTGTTCCCGAGTTTAGTATTCGAAATATTTTTTGTTGGAAAAGAGTATACTACGCAAGGACGTTCCGGTGACAAGAACATTGTTACTGAGTTTAGTATTGAAAACAGTTTGTTGGAGAAGAGTATACTACGTAAGTATATTCCGGTGGCGAGAACATTGTTCCCGAGTTTAGTATTCGAAATATTTTTTGTTGGAAAAGAGTATACTACGCAAGGACGTTCCGGTGACAAGAACATTGTTACTGAGTTTAGTATTGAAAACAGTTTGTTGGAGAAGAGTATACTACGTAAGTATATTCCGGTGGCGAGAACATTGTTCCCGAGTTTAGTATTCGAAATATTTTTTGTTGGAAAAGAGTATACTACGCAAGGACGTTCCGGTTACAAGAACATTGTTCTCGAGTTTAGTATTGAAACGGTTTTATTGGAGAAAAGTCTACTAGTGGCAAACACGTTGTTGCATTTAATACAGTGCCAGCTGAGAAGAGTACAGTACGTAACGAATATCCAGTGTCGAGCACGTTGTTCCTATCTATAGAGACAATATCCCTTTTTTGAATCCCTTAATCTAAATAGACTAAGATTAGTTTGTTTTGTTGAGTTACGAATATCGCCGAATTTAGAGAATGCAAAATGATAATCATTCTTTACAAACACAACGACTTTGAACATATCTTTTCCGACAGAACCATTGCTCATGTATAAATATTGAAAATAAATAAATAGAAAAGCAAATCAATTAGTTCTGCCGAGAATTCTTTGCGGATTCTCCTGACTCACTCGGTGTTTGCTAGTAGTTGATAAATCATATATGTTTTTTTGTATCAATTGATTTGATGTGATTACAGATGCTATTTCGTAATGATGTTCCGTCAAGTTTATAATTATGATGAATTCAAAGTAATAAAACTAAAATAAAACATTAAAATATATTGAATAAAATTGAAGAGAGCAACGAAGCAATAGAAAGCAATAAAACAAATAATGGATTATATTGGAAAAAAGATATTTAAATACAATAAAAACAAATAAAATAAATTATTTGAAATCTTAATGACGTAAGCAAGTCAGAGACAACGCCGAATTAATTATGCATGAATCTACTTCAAAGACTGATAAAAATGATTTATCAAAGAATTTAGATTTGATTAGGATTTTTCTTCGGAAATAAGAAATCTATTTGAAAATTAAATTAATTTCTAATTGCAAAAAATCTAAACACGGCAAAGTCAATAAATTCGTTTAAAATGTAAGTGTGAATTCACTTTGCATCGTAATTAGGCAAATACAAATAAAATCTATAACTTGCAACAATCACATTTTTAATGCTTATACTTAATTTTTAGATGCGTCAACGTCTCTATAAAAGAGGTTCTGTCCGTCGGTACATCGATCGGTTGGTCTGTCACTTTGGTATTTGAAATAACATTTTCAGGCACGCATAAATATATCGATTAATCAGGTTAAGGATTCTGCTCGGATTTTCCTGACACATTCTCTCCAACCATTTCTGCCAGACACCGCTGGCGACAGTTCCTCTAGATGGGAACCAGTCTTCCGCAAGCTGGTCGATGTAGGTGTGATGAGGTTTTCAAACCGAGCTTTCGTCGCATAATGGATTCATAAGAGGGTGTCACTCACAAATTCTGACTTACTTCTCCAAAAGTGACCAGCAAGCCGAAGCCATCTTCCCCTTAGAAAGATCGCGATAAGAGGTAGGTTTCTTGGTTGTGTGTTTCTTACATACATTTGATAACAATTTTGTGTATGTTCTGTCATGTGATGTTTCTTTCTATTTCGTCAGTGTCGAAGCTGTCGAGCCGTAGCGCAAGCCAGATTTCACCGTGACCCTAAAGAGTTCCGCTTTAGATGAAATAACACAGCAATCCATTGCAGTTTCTTTTTCTCGTAAAGTCGGTTCTCTCTATCGCTCCAAACACTTTCGCACACCTGAGGCTATTCTCTATCTCTACAAATCTACAATCAGACTATGTATAAAGTACTGTTGTGATATTCGAGCTGATGAATTTCTGTTCCATTTGAGGGTTCTTGATAAGGTGCATAAACGTATCTGTAATTTTATTGGCCCTACCATTTCTTCTTCATTTCATCACCCTCTTTCTCACAGACGTAATGCTGCTAGTCTCAGTCTTTTCTATAAATACTATCATGGCATGTGTTCTTCAGAATTATGTGATATATTCCCCACTTCTTTTGTTCTAGCTCGTTTGACTCGTTGGTCTAGTAATCTCCATCAATTCGCTGTTTTGATACAATTGTAACACAGCTTTCTATTCCAGTAGCTTCTTTCCCAAAAACCACAGGCTTGTGGAACTCTCTTCCTGCTGACTGTTTTCATCCTCCATAGTATCTTGATCTTTTCGAGACTAAGGCCAATAGGCATATCTTGTCTTTGCGATAATTATATTTGTTCTTGTTAGCTCCTTACATCAAGTGACTCCAAGCCGTGTCTGGATCGATTTCCATTAATCACAAAAAAAGAAACCCCTCAATCTGCGAAATATATTTATTTGTAACAAAATACAACAGTCTTGACCTGCGACTCCCAAAGATTCCCCTCAATATAACTACCCGAATGAAGTTTTCTTTAACCCTAACCATAACACACGTACACGCGAAACTCTTTATCTCACCATGCCAACCCCATGGATCCTGTGATTGTAACCACACCCAAATATATCGCACTGAAAATCTCAAATCCACAACATTGATAGCAGGACCTGCGTTCCCTGAGCGGTTCCCTTTAACCAGTGATGAGGGCATTTATGAGAGCACCAAACGGACTAAAATCTTACAGGCAACTTGCTAACGTTTACACCGCCAGAAGTAAACACTTCAACTTCCTTTTCAAAAGAATTTTCCAACCTCTGCGTTTCTGATAATCTGATAATCATCACGTGGTCATTTTAAACCGGACTTTTAAAATAAAACTCCAGTTGATCCTGAATCTCTTTAATGGATGTCTAAATGTATCTAATATATAAAGTAGAGACGTTTTTTCCCCTGTACCTTCTCGGAGTATAGGAAAATAACCACATGCATCACAGGCTACTAAACTAACCACTATACTACACTTATTCACTCGACCGTGTTTTACTAAATGTGTTATTATTTTTTCCTACCTAACACTAAATATTACATTTGGCCCACCATCAACGTCTCTCCGAAAAAACTAACTCCATATAGGTGGTAGCGAAACTTTTCTCCCTAACAATTATGTACTGTCACTCTACTCATCGACACCGGGAACTAATACACACAGTTTAATTTTCACAAAAGACCGGTTGTTACTGGTATTAATTTAACACGCATGTCAATAATAAGGTTTAGGTTAATTCGCCTATTTTCACAAGCGTTTTTAACCCGGGAGCGTGGGGCAGACGGCAAGAAAGTAGGTTTCATTATCGCCGGTTTTAGCGTTCGATCCCATTCCACTCTACCACTTTTTTTTTAATTTAAAAGATTCGTCAACACGGTAGATGGGGGAAAAAAAATAATTGCCCGTTTCTTTTTTATTCGACGTCATGCAATAGGTAGTACTTTCTCCCGTGCAACGCCGGGCGACGGGTTCAGCTAGTAGTATATAAAAAAGAACAACACATTTTTGTTTTCATTCTACTTCAGTAAGTTCTCAGAAATCAATGGGGGCCTCTTCCTGGGGCTAAAACTTAATTTCTATATGAGATACATAGATATTCGAGTGTTCAATCAAGATTCTTCTTTACCTCTCAAAACGTTGACTTAATAAAGCAGTGAAGAAATCTAACTTTCCTCTCCCCTGAATTGGTCACTTAATTATGTTATAGTTCATCTTTATTGTGGTATTTTCTGAATTTTGCTGGATTCCAGAACAAGAATTCATCTGGTCTGGTGGGGTACTCAGCTAAGTACTGTTACTTGCGGTAACACCATTAGGAGAAGGTTCATCAATATCTATATTAGTCAGTGTATAGCCATCTCGAGTGTATCTTATTTGGGCTTCGAATACTATGTTATTTGGAATATTTGGTCAGGGTCTACTTGAAGGGGGAACTATCCTCATGCGAGTTCATCATAAAAAACTCTTGTAACGAGAAACCGAAGAAACTCAAGGATTGTGTCTCGTAGGTAATTCAAACTTTCCATATATATATATATATATATATATATATATATATATATATATATATATATATATATATTAGGTGTCGGGAGAGAAGGGCGTTATGTAGATAGAGAAAGTCAGCCGGATGACTTTTATAAAATGTTTAAAATGTAAGGCTTAAGAACTCCAAAACAAAAATTCAATCTATGAAATCTATCTTCCCTGGTGTTTAATTGATATTATTAAAATATAATGCAAATCTGAAATATTTGAAATTCAAAATACAAAGTGGTGGTCATATTATGACCCTTAAGGATACTTAGAAATACGCCACTAGAATTGAAATTCGGAGAATATTTCTTAATTGATGAGTTATTGTTGAAATT